>NW_020769335.1:10459229-10483978 GCF_900518735.1 Pseudonaja textilis
TCTATCTATCTATCTATCTATCTATCTATCTATCTATCTATCTATCTACCATCTATCTGTGTCTGTCAGTCTATCTATCTATCCATCCATCAATCCATCCCACTATTTATACCTATTTCTCTCTCTCTCTCTCTCTCTCTCTCTCTCCCCTAATCTATCTATCTATCTTTTATATATATTTTCAGTTTCCTATTGATTGTTCCAGCTTTAGATTCTTTCCTCTGTCCAGGGGCCTTAATTAAGACGAATTAAATATCAATGATGGAAACAAACCATAACACTGGCAGAAGGTGAAGGAGAAGGAGAAGGAAGAGTTATATAAGTAATTTATCCAAAAACTGCTACATTCTGTGGTAATGTGTCAATTCTGCTTCTCTTATCTCAAAGTAAAATTTTGCAGTTAAAAATAAAAAAATCCAGACATCACAGATGATGAATATGTCTCAAGAATCATGTGTGATGAACAGCTATGAAAATAGGTGATATTAAGCTAAGACGGAATAATGTTTTCCATTTTATTTATGGGATTAGCATTCTGATGGTTGTCAAGACAAATAGGAACCTATTAAGTTAAATTCTCTAATCATCTCTGTTCTGGTAATGCTTGCTTCTGGCGAGGAAGCTTCTCATACGTCATTTGTAACAACGAAGCCTCTGCAGGAACATGCCATGGATTAAGGAGGAATGTCTTACTCTACAACTTGGGCAAGTTACACGAAATAGTGACATCTTCTTGCAGCCAATATTAGTTCAATGCTTCCTGGCTTGCCACTGTACATACTATAGAAAGGGGGAGGGAGGCAAAATGGAAGGGGAGAGTAGTTTCATCAGAAACATCTGCTATGTTCTCAGATTTTGCATCACATCCTTGTCCAGTTCATTGACTTCTTTCCTAACTTACCTGTGCAGTACAGGTATTTCCCTGACTTGTTCCTTTTCCAGAATGGACAAGAGAGCACCACGGGTTCTTAGCTTTAGATAGCCTTCCAGTGAGACCTTCCTACCATTGTGATTTTTTGTAAAACAAAACAATCTTGATTATGATTTTTTTTTCATGCAAGCACAAACATTAGGAATATGGTTTTTTTTAGAAGTTCTATTCCAAATTCGTTGCTCATGAATAAAATTGTGCTGCCAGCAATCAATGGTTGGCCACTCCAAAATCATCAGCTGTATAATCTTGGGGAATCAGAAGGAAGAAATGGCTGGAAACAGTCAACAGCTAAGAGTTGCCAGTTGCTTCTTCTGTAGCCTGGAGTGGCATGGTGACCTAAAGGTGAAGACACTTGCCTCCCACTTGGAAGGTTTGAGAGTTCAATCCTAGGTAGTGAAAGATGTTTCTCTATCAGGGCACAAAGAGAAAATATTTGCTGTGAACTCCACATAGGCATCAGGAACGGCATCTGGCTAGTAAACACTCAGTTCTTTTCAGTCACCCCCAAATCCAATAAAAGAGATTACAGGATCATAAAAAGAAAAAAAATTCTTTGTAGCCTCAGAAATAGATAGATCAAACTGCTTGACAATAATAACTGACCAACATGAATGCCATTTCTAAAACTTCAATTGAGCCAAACTTCCTTACATTCCCCAAAACACTTTTCCCTTATGGAATAACTCTTCACAGAAGCACATGTTTTTATTTTTCCCAGTTCAAATCTCTGAATGGTTTCTTTGTTCAACATCAACTTGTAATGCTCAGGTGCTTTAATTCCAATTCGTTTTTAGCTCCAACAGAATTCTTGCTTGCTGCTTTAGAACTAACCCGGTCCTTGTATTTTGCAGAGAATTCAGTCTGGTTCTTCCAGACACAGTTTAATTTTCTGGTTTATCAGATCAATTTGTCACAGAGAACAAAACCAGGTGAAAGAGCAGATCATCAATTCCTCCTGTGTACAGGCCGGGGTAGCACTGAAATTGCTTTACATTAGAACTTGCTGCTTGCTAGGTAAGGGAAAGAATAAGTAAGGAAAGTGATGTATTATGGACAGGGCTGATCCTCAGTGAGCAAATTCACTCAAATCCAAATCAAAGCGAAAGGCATAAAAAGCAAAACTTAGAAGAACCTCCCCTTATCCACCAGCACAGCACGGTCATTGTAGTATTTTGGTGATTCTCCATAGAAATGCACCTATAACTTAAGCGAATATATGTAATAGACATTCTATACGTTAAGACTGTGCTTTTTATAACAATAGCAATATACTGCTTCATGGCGTTTAACAGCCCTTTCTAAGTTGTTTATAGAGTCAGCATATTGCCCCCAACAATTTGGGGTCCTCATTTTACCGACTTTGGTAGGATGGAAGGCTGAGTCAATCCTGAGCCTGGTGGCATTTGAACTGCCAAATTGCAGGCAGCCAACAGTCAGCAGAAGTAGCCTGCAGTACTGCACTCTAACCACTGCACCACCAAGGGTCATATAGATCTGTCTCCAAATTGTTTAATACTGTATGTTAGGAAGCAGTTTCCAAAGGAAAACCAACTTAGAGACGGACATTCATGATTAACCTAAGACAAATTGTCATTGAGGCAGGAAATGTGTACTTACCTTATTCAGCCAATATGTGAAAAATCCAATAATTAGATTTTCTTCTATATCAATCAAATGGACACCTGAACCCACTGGATATTTTTAATCCAATGTCTGCGGAGATTCTCAGTCAACCAGGTCATAGTTGTCCCAAAGATGTTTTTTCAAAAGGCAACTGGACTTTGTTTTTTCTTGAAGATGTTTCGCTTCCCATCCAAGAAGCTTCACAGTGCTTTAACAGCCCTCTCTAAGCCATTTACAGAGTCAATATATTTACCCCAACAACCTAAAGGTTCATCACTAGAATTGTTGTCCAATTTAAGATAGAGGTGACTTTTAATTCACTCAGGATAAACAAAAATACATAAATGATGAAAAATTGCATTGAAGGGTCACAGAATCGCTCTGAATAAATTGAAATCTTTATTTTGATAGGCCTCTTAAGAGTCCATTTCCTAACTCTGGAGGAAAAAAAAAATGGATCTATTCCTCCTTTAAGATACCTGAACAACAAAAAAAGGAATATTGGCATGAAATCGAAAGTGAAAAGAGGAAAACACTAACAAACATAATGGAGACATGGATAATATTAAATTAAATCATCCTTTGCTTCCTTTCCAGCTTTACACTTCCAGTCCAATCTTAAATGGACAATAACGTGATGCTGGAAAGACACTTGGAGGAACATTTCAATGTCTTAGGTCCTCAACCATCCATTCAGTACATGGTCTCCAGCAGTCTTTTCATTCCTTCTTTACTGAGAAGTAACATTCGTAATCCCAGTATACCTGACAGAGAGGTTTAATGCACCACATGCTTTCTGAAATTCCCATCCTTCTGGGGATTGAAAAAAAAAAGTTGAAAAAAAAATCACTTATTGCTTTACACTTATTTCAGAGAATAAAGGAGTTTTCTGTATGTATATATTTACTGCAACAGAAACCAGTTTATATCATGATTTTTACAGACTTGATATTCTTGGCTAAATTAAGCCATGCTAATTCATAAAAACCTATAATTCTTTAAAAACTTCTGTGCTGAATTTGATGTTAGACTGGGTACGTTTAATTTACCAAACTAATAAATTGGATGTCTTTACCAACACCCAACTGTTTTTTTCTTAATTACTCTGGTTCATAAGATAATGATCACTGTTTGGGCTTTAAGCAATTTCCTTTCTCTCTGATCTTACTCAATTTCCTGTTTGCAGCAATGGTGAGTGTGTGTAAGATGATTGTGATCTCTAAAGTGTTACAGGACAATAATAGTAGTGAATCCTTAAGATGCCATAAGACATATGACTGGGCTGAAGCTGTCATCAGGAATTAAACTCAACACAATGACTTCTTTATCTGAAGACATCTGGTCTTTAAGCCTAAACTTTCTTACTAACAGTACATTCAATTTCACATTATTTTGATATAAAAGTATAGAATAGAATTCTTTATTGGCCAAGTGTGATTAGACACACAAGGAATTTTTTTCTGGTGTGTAAGCTCTCAATGTATATAGAGCAATAGTGAAAAGCAGCAAAGTTATAGTCATAAGAAGATAGGTAATAGGGAGGATGAGAATAATAATGGTAATACTGCCCTTTTAAATAGTTTGATGTTGTGGGAATTAGTTGTATAGCAGAGTGATGGCATGGTGGAAAACCATCCTTGTGTCTAGTTTTTCTGACATGCAGTATTCTATAGAGTTGTTTTCAGGGTAGAAGTTGAAACTGTTTATGTCCAGGATGTGAAGGGTCTGTAGATATTCTCATAGCTCTCTTTCTGGCTTGTGCCAGACTGAAGGCAGATTGGTAGCAATTGTGATTTTTCTGCAGTTCTAATTATCTGTTGAAGTCTGTGTTTGTCTTGATTGTTTTCAGTGCCAAACCAGACAGTTATAGAGGTGCAGATCACAGCAGTTCCTTGGGCAGCCTGCGCTTTCTGAGTTGGCACAGGGAGGATATTCTTTGTTGTGCTTTTTTGATGACATATTTGATGTTATGTGTCCATTTTAAGTCTTGAGATATTATGGAACCTAGAAACTTGAAGGTAAGAGGGCTTCTCCTATCGTGACTATGTATAAATAAAATATCCCTGTATTTTCTGCTATATTTGATTTGTGGAATTAAGAAATAGGGTTTTTTAAAATTGCTTTTGTTGTGCCTTTGTAGGAAGAAAAAAAATGAATCACCTTGTACCACAATTAGGCTTATTGTAAGCCCTGAAAACAATTTTCCTGGATCTTGTTGCTAGGCAGAATCAAAAGGAGTGCAAAGTGGATCAAAGTTTAGACCAGATTTTTTTTTAAAAAAACACCTTTGTCACTTGATGAGTTGAGTTTTCATTCCTGTTACCCACATGCCATTTTTCAAACTTCATCTGCCATGTTTTAGAGATGTCTTCCTTGTCAGGAAGTCATGAATCAGCCTTGCTCTGGATGCAGACTGTCCTTCAGGATGGAGACCTTGAAAGTTGTGATCCATAGCTCTCTAAATAACTCTGACAGCGAAGTGATTCATACTAGAATGTCCTCAACGTTTATCTAAAAGAACATTGGTTTTGTTCAGTTATGGCTTTTGATGTAAAACTAGAGATGTAAGACTAAATGGTAAATGAATGAATGAATGAATGAATGAATGAATTCTTTATTGGCCAAGTGTGATTAGACACACAAGAAATTTGTCTTGGTGAATATGGTCTCAGTGTACATAAAAAGAAAAGATACATTTGTCAAGAATCATAAGTGCAACACTTAATGATAGTCATGGGGTACAAATAAGCAATCAAATTATATTAGGAAACAGTCAATAAAAATTGTAAGGATACAAGCAACAAAGTTACAGTCATACAGTCATGAGTGGGAAGAGATGGGTGATTGGAACAATGAGAAGATTAATAGTAATAGTAATACAGACTTTGTAAATAGTTGGACAGTGTTGAGGGAATTATTTGTTTAGCAGAGTGATGGCATTCAAGAAAAAAACTGTTCTTGTGTCTAGTTGTTCTGGTGTGCAGTGCTCTGTAGTCCTTTTGAGTTGAAATAGTTTGTGTCCAAGATTAGGAGTTGAAACAGTTTGTGTTCAAGATATGAGCGATCTGTAAATATTTTCACAGCCTTCTTTTTGACCCGTGCCTTTTTGACTATGGTGATAAAACGAGTGAAACTTGAGATACCCCTTTTCGCTTGGCCTAGAATACAAAATATTTCCAGACATTGCATATAAAATATTTGGAGATAGTAGATATTTTAATGCTAGATAGATACTCCCTCAACGAAACACTGAACAGATAGCTTTACATATCAAGACAAGAACATTGATTTTGCTGATGTCAAGTCTTCAATTTAGTCAAAATGGTAAATAGTAAAGGGAATTCTAATTTAGCTGTATCAGGAGAGCTTCTTAAGTAGCTTTGATTTAAAAAAATGATTGTTGAATGTATCCATTCATATATTTTTTGTGAAAATACTGATATGAACAATGTCACTGCAGTTAAGTTTTCCTAAAAACTTTCTGTGATGCAGCAAAGAACATAGAACATAATATGGTTGGAAGATCTTCTGCTCCAACCTCCTTCTCAAGCAAGAGACCTATCAATTTCAGACAAATGGCTGTCCATTTGTGAAAACCTTTTGTGATGGAACACCCATAACTTCCTGAGGTAAGTTGTTCCACTGATTAAGAGTTCTCACTGTCAGGAAATTTCTCCTTAGTTCTAGGTTGAATCTCTCTTTAATGATCTTCCACCTGTTGTGACATCTCCTCAAGTACTGGAAGATGACTTTCGTATCACCCTTAGTTCTCCTTTTCCTTAGACGAAACATACTGTACCTAGTTTCCTCCATAATTCATCATATGAACGATTGAGGGATGCATGGAGACTACATTGCAAATATGGCAGGTACATTATTGAAGGCTCAGTTAGAAGTCAACTACTAGCAGAAAGAGACAAAAACCAGAGAATTAGCTGAATCCCATTAAGTTGTAACAGAGCCCCTATGATTATGTCCCAGAAGGAATTGATGTGAGCTCTAATGGCAATGCAAGGATTTATCTCTTTTTATTGTAGTTGGACATGGTTCCATTTTCCCTTCTTGCTATGAGCACAAGCAAATGATTGATAGCTAATCAAGCATGCTTCATACAGTATATCTTAATGGCAATATGCTTAAATGGAAATTTCTTTTCCCTGGACAGTATGTGAAGAGATGGCTATAAATCAGATATATAACTTCAAGCAGATACCTTTATTGATTTCCAAGACTGCATTGCTCAGGGTTTATTTTTCAGAAATAAACAACTCTGTAAGATGAATTTAAATTGTGATTTTTTCAAAACATATTTGAAGAATACATATGTGTATCTGTGTGCATCTCTCTACAGTATGCGTGCATACACAGAGGCAGAATATTTTCCCAACTCCAACTGGATAATTTTTGCCATCTAAATATCTTTTATTTAATATTGCTTAAGATCAAGACAATTACTTTTTTAAAAGATTTGCATATATTTAAATGAATTAGATAAAGTATGCAAATTAAGAATAGCCGTGGGAGATGTGGAAAGTATCACTAGTAAATGATTCTGAATATGATTAATAACCTACTTAGGTTTTAATTGCAAGCTAATGAAAAACAGTAAATTAACAAAAATATGTAATTAACTATTGAACTATGGATTTAAAAAAAGATAAAAGAAATTTGCAGATCACAGATTCTGGTTTTCCACAGGAATCATGTTCACCTAAATGGCTCTTGAGGCATTGTTTCCTATAGTTATCAAAACTGAAGAATCAAAATTAGGGAAGTCTAAACTCTGTTTCCAGTTGGAGAGACCCAGTTCCACAATATTCTACTTCCTTCCCAAAACATCCAGATTCTTTCCAATAGTTCAAATAGTTTGGACATTTTCAAATGTTGATTTTCTGCAATACATATTCTTTTGTGGTGTTCTAAAATAAGTTATGGCTTAGAATGGCTCCAGAAGATCACAAAGCCAGCATATTCTCCCACTTCCAAAAATATAAGAGCAATCCTATACCATGTTTAGCTATATTGCTTTGCACAATATGGTTCATGAGTACTTCTAGCAGGTTCCTGTAAAGAAAGCAGTGTGAAGTCAGGAGAAATTTGGAAGCAGTACAGGTAGTCATTGACTTACAACTAATTGTGTAGTGGTCATAAGTTCAAAATGACAATGGCACTCTCAAAAGAAACTTACAACCCAGTTCCAAAGTTCTGAAGGTTGCCCTTCACTGAAGTCACATGACAACATTTTGGTTACTCAGCAAAAGGTCTAAATTTATGGATACGTTCAGTATCTTGGGATCACATGACCACAATTTACATTTTGGGTGAAAAACAGCCTTTACTTCTGGTTTTTGGCCCAATCTCAGCAAACATTGGGTTCACTTAACAACTGCAGCATTCACTTATTGACTGCAGCAAACAAAGTTCATAAAATCATTAAAATTGAACTACTTTGGTGCTGAAATTCAGTGGAATCACTTTGGATTATGGGCGGTCAAAAATGTTATGCTGGGAAACCATGGGCAATCTGTGAGCTGAAACTTGTTGTTAGTTGGAGCTTCCAAAGAAACACACATAAATAAAAGGGTTAATATGAGAGGGGGGAGAGGGAGAGAGGGAAAAGGAGAGGGAGAGGGAGAGGGAGAGAGAGAGAGAGAGAGAATAGCAATAGCACTTAGACTTATTTTACTGCTTCACAGTGCTTTTACAGTCCTCTCTAAGTGGTTTGCAGAGTCAACCTCTTGTCCCCAACAATCTGGGTCCTCATTTTACTGACCTCGGAAGTATGGAAGGTTGAGTCAACCTTGAGCCTGGTGAGATTCGAACTGCCAAATTGCAGGCAGTCAGCAGTCAGCAGAAGTAGCCTGCAGTATTGCATCCTAACCTCTGCAGAGAAGAGAGGAAAGAGGAGAGGAGAGGAGAGGAGAGGAGAGAAGAGAAGAGAAGAGAAGAGAAGAGAAGAGAAGAGAAGAGAAGAGAAGAGAAGAGAAGAGAAGAGAAGAGAAGAGAAGACTTTATTACCTTAAGAGCAGGATATAATTTAAGATATTTCAAACCACATGTTTGAAGAAGATGAAGTAATAGTTAACAGTTAATAAAATTCTTACAGAGATATGGGCAAAACCATTACTCTGTAAGAGTCAGTTTATTCTTTTCAAGCCATTTTAAGATATTGAAATATGAGGAATTGATGGCAGGATTAAAAAAAAAAAATGGATTATGCTTGGCATTCAAATGTGGGATAAAATATTATTCATACAAGGACAATGCTATCAAAGGATTGGATATGATGTTCTTGTTCCTGAATGTTGTCAATTTACAAACTGATCTCTTTTTTTTTGTCCCATGGTATGCCCAAACCCAGAGAAAGTTATTTATATGCATATCACTTGCAGCAACGGGAACGATATCTCTAAGTCGAAAACAAAATGAACTGTGCATAAGAATGTCTAGTCCTTATAACAGCACTCAGTATCCCTAATGTGATGCACATCCAAAAGTACATCTTCGTCTACAGATTGAGGTGCAAATGTTTTTCAGTTGTGGATGAAATGCACAGCCACAGCCGACATTCAGGAAGGATTAGATTTCTTGCAAAATAGCTGTTCTCTTGATGTAAAAAAAGGCAATACGCAATGAATCCTGTTTTGCAGAAAAGAATATAAATGTGCTGGGTGATGGTCATTTTGGACAACCTTGCGCCAATGAATACATGCAAAATGCTTGATGGTTTCAAGGCCAATTAGAATTGAGACAATTAGCATTGAGTCTAACTGAGTTTCTGGCTGCAACAGTAAGGAGATTTTCTTTTTTACAGCGCCAAAACTGGTTAGGTGGAACATTTGTATTATACCCTTTGCTAAAAGGTAGCTAATTTTCCTGATTAAATAATATTTTTCATACACATTTTGAAGCAAATGTGCATTTCACAAATAATTACAGAAGATATGCATATGCATGCTATTATACATTTTGGACCCCTTGTTAAGCATTCCAGAGGTGGTATTCAGCAGGTTCAGAACAGTTCTGTAGAACTGGCAGCGGAAATTTCAAGTCATTCGGAGAACCGGCAAATATCACCTCTGACTGACCCCCCCCCCCACTATTCTTTGCCTCCCCCATCCCAGCTGATTGGCTTGGTCTTCTTTTGTTGTCCTACACAGGAGAACGGAGCTGGAAAGCAGGTTAGTGGGGTGGGGAGGGAATGAGGATTTTACAGTATCCTTCCCCTGCCACGTCCACCAAGCCACGCCCACAGAACTGGTAGTAAATTTTTTTTGAATCCCACCACTGAAGTATTCCCAGCTTAAGTTGCCTGAAGCTGTAGACCAGGGGTCTCAAAATAAAGGCCCGTGGGCCGGATCCAGCCCATAGGGTGCTTAGATTCAGCCCTGGAGCTGCCCTGGAAACAGCAAAGGATCAGACTATGGTACCTTCGCCAGCAGCTCTCTTGAGCGCCGTTTTCTCTTGCAGAAGGTTGCAGGAGGCCATCCCAGCCAAAAACGGAGCTCAGGAGCCCGTTTTCACTGGCAGAGCATTTGAATCACCACAGGCGCCCTCGACCCAAGTGATGTAGAGGTGGCCATACCCACCCTGGGGGCCCTCAATGAAACTAAGTTTGACATTCCTGCTGTAGCCTGAATTGGGAAGTTCTGGAAGGATGTGCAAATCACATTCATAGGATTGCCAAGAAAGACATCAATTGATTGATTGATTGATTGATTGAAGAAAGTTAATCAGAGTTTAAGATTTTATTTGATTTGTTTTTATCCCAGATTTATTATTGTTTATAAATAAGTCAAAGTGGTGAATCTACTTAATATTCCTTCCTCCTCCTGTTTTCTCCACAGCAACAGTCTTTTGAGATAGGTTGGTCTGCGAGGGAACGACTGGCCCATAGTCATCCAGGTAGCTTTTATGTCTAAGGCAGGACTAGAACTCACAATCTCCTGGTGATTGACCCAAAATCACCAGCGTGTTTTTCACAGCCAAGACAGTACAAGGACTCATGGGGTCCTGGTTCCTAGCTCAGCACATTAACCACTAAATAAAGAGGCTCTCAGAGTAGCCTCTCCTGTTCCCACATCTCTTGGAATTTAAATACATATTCATATGTTTATGGATCTTTGTATGGTGCCTTTTTAACGGCTGGCCAAAATCTCCTTAAGCACCCCAAAAGTGCTTTTTCAGGAGGCAACTGGACTTGTTTTTTTTTTTAAAGACATTTCACTTCTCATCCAAGAAGCTTCTTCAGCTCTGACAGGATAGTGGGGAACGGAAGGATTTATGTTCCTTTCAGACAGCTGGTCATTTGCATCCTTTTAGAGGATCTTTGTGGGTCTCTACAGACTTTTACCTGTACAAGTTGGGGTTGAATACTCTTTGAATGTTGTGGGAGTAGGAATGATTTCCAGAGGAAAAATTGCAGACTATAAGAACCTGGAGCACTACTCAAGTGACCCTGAGGATACAGATAAAATTCCAAGTGGCCTCAACGACCCTCCAAAAGGATACAAATGACTAGCTGACTGCAAGGAGTATAAATCCTTCCATTCCCCACCATCTGGTCAGACCTGAAGAAGCTTCTTGGATGAGAAGCAAAACGTCTTCAAAAGGAAAAAAAACAAGAAAGTCCAGTTGCCTCCTGAAAAAGCACCTTTGGGACAACCATGACTTGGATGACTGAGAATCTCTACAGAAATCTCCCTAGTGTCCTAAGTAAGCCGTTCTCATTGGTCCATCCATTCTTCATTTCCCAGGGGATGATTAGTATCTCCTTAAAAAATGCCACGTCGTGCAACATGACTCCAAAATATCCTGTCTAAAACTCTTGTTCGGATGAAACTTTGACCCCGCATCACCTTTCCTTTTCTTCTATCAGCACTGCACAGGAGATCCCCATTCTGTAAAATAACCCCCTTTCCTTTTACAAACTGCTACTCTGTGCCTCACCAAGTGTCAGTCCTAGCCAGAAGAAAAAGAGACTTTGCTTTTATGTATATTGCCCAAAGCCTTTTGCTTAGGGCCCAGCTATCAAAAATACCAATAGAGAAACCTCAGAAACTCTGTGAGGCTTAAATCCATCTCCAAGAGATGGGATTTAAAAGTGCATTTGTGGGGGAGAAAGGACGCATTGCTAAGCCTCAAAGACAGATGCAACAGGGGTGGACTGCTGGGGGTTTGCAGGGGTTCAGCTAAGATTCTGTGCAGTTTGGAGAACCCCCAAAGCCACCTCCTGGCTGGCCCCGTCACCCCCACTCCACCCTCCTGGGAGTCCCCACACAGACCATTTTGGATGCAGGTAAGTGCAGGATGCACACAGAGACTCAATGGGCTTACTGGACAATGGGCCCATTTCTAGCTTCCAGAGAGCCTCCAGAATCCAGGGAGGACATTTTTGCGCTCCCGGAGGCTCAAGGAAAGCACCCTCCCCACCGTGGTGTAGGAGGCTGAGTAGGCTATGCCCACCTTGGCCGCACCCACCCAGCAACTGGGCAGAGAACCTTTTGCTAAAATTTTTGAAGCCCACCCCTGCTTACAATGGTTCACTTAGTGACTTACAACAGCATTGAAAAAAAAAAAAATGACCCATGACCATTTTTCATACTTACGATCATTGCGGCGCCCCCAGGGTCACATGATCAAAATTCAGATGCTTGGCCACTGGTTCATATTTATGAGCATTGTGGTGTCCTGGGGGGGGGGGGTGTCACGTGATCCCTTTTGGCAAACTTCCGACAAGCAGAGTCGAGCCAGACTCCCCAGACAACAATGTGACACTTAACAACTTAACAACTGTGGCAAGAGAGGTTGTAAAATTGGGCAACGCCAGAGGTGGGCTGCTGCCAGTTCAGACTGGTTCACCTGTACCGGTTGTTCCGACCACTGGTAGGGCCCACCCATCCACTCCGGTGGTATCCCATCCTATATATCTCACTTTCTGGATCGCTCACCCTGCCCATCAGCCCAGCTGTTTTCTGTGCCTCGCCTGCTCTACTCACTGGAGCTGCCCGAGAAGGTGTGCTGGAAGCTGCACACATTAAATCACCATGTGCTTGAAGCCTTGCGTGTGTTCACACTTTCGGTTCTGCATTAGGCAAAGCAGTTGTTAAGTCATGGGAGGTCCACCTCTGGGCAGTACTCACTTCGCAACAGAAATGTTGGGCTCAGTTGTGGTCATAAGTCAAGGACTACCTGGTATTTGTTTGGGAAATCAGGAACTACCCCCGCTCCATGAAATGTAAAGTTTCACCATCCATCTTCTCTATAAAGGCATATTCTGGTTCCAAAGCTTCTCTCTATTCTTCCGGTACCGAAGGTGTTCAATAGCTGTGCTGATTTATTTCTGGCTAAGCGGTGCCAGTTTTGGAATTGTAGTGAAAGTGAAGTTTCATTTTGCATCGACTTCACTTCTGCAGAAGTTGAAACACAACCTTTCCAACAGAGCCGTGGTGGCACAGTGTTTAGAACGCAGTACTGCAGGGCTAACTCACAGCTCACTCAAAAAGTTCAATTCTTACCAGGCTCAAGGTTGACTCAGCCTTCCATCCTACCAAAGTCGGTAAAATGAGGAACAGATAGTTGGGGGCAATAGGCTGACTCTGTAAGCCGCTTAGAGAGGGCTGGAAAGAACTATTTCCCTTTTAGTAATAAACTGACTATGGGCCACACAGTGTATGGATTGCTATTTTAGTATAGTTAGACCATGTATAATTGACAGGTGGGATTTTATCATAGATTTTATCTGCTATTTATTATTTTATTCTAGAATTTTTAATTGTATATTTATTGAGTGTTTTTATTTGTTCTGGTCTCTGGCCTATGACTGCAATAAATAATAACCAAAAAAGTAAACCGGTATATAAGTCTAAGTGCAAGTTATAGTGCTATTTTCCCACATCGGAAGAAAATTCTTCATTTCTCTTCTTAGCTCTTATTTCACAGGACATTCTAAGTGCCACATAGAATGGTGGCTTGGGGGCTTAGCAGCTGCTCCTCCTAGCAATTTTTCAAGGAGGGTTTTCTTTTTCTAAAATATCAAAGTGAAAATAAAATGTATAATACAAACCAGAATGTTAACATCTATGCTGGCATATACTTAAAAAAGAAAATAAAGTATTAAAATCTGATTTCTGAAAAAAGATATTCTTCTCCTCCCCCTACACACACAACCTCCCAATTAAATTTGACGACTAACAATTTTAAGCTGGATGATAGATGAGAGAGAGGGAGAGAGAAGGAGGGGGAGAGGGAGGAAAGAAAGGAGAAATAGAGAGGGAGAGGAGAGAGGGAGACGGAGGGAGGAAAAGAGATAGGGAGAGGGAGGGAGGAAAGGAAGGGGAGAGAGAGGTGGAAGGGAGCTAGAGAGGAAAAGGAGGAGTGAGGGAGAGGGAGAGGAAAGGAGGAAGGGAAGGAGAGAGAGAGAGAGAGAGGGAGAGAAAGAGAGAGAGACTTTTTAAAAAAAAAATCTAGACTTTTTATGTTTGCATTTGGCAATTGGCTGCATGTTTTTGTGATTAAGATATAATGACCCATTAAGTCAATAAACTATCCTAGGCCTTATAAGAAGTTCATATTCACTCAGCCCTTACATCTCCCCGTAGGCAAACAAACACAACAGAGCTAATATTCCCATTCCTTTATTATTCTTTTGAAAACTCAGTTAATTTACAGTGTAGGAACATTGGTTGTTTTGTTTGTATGAAGCCGAACTCTTGCTACGAAGTTTCCATGGAGCCAGAGAGGAATAAGTGCAAAACAGCAACTGGTTCCCCGTTGCTTTGATTACTCTAGAATTGGAACGATGATGATGATATTATAACGGGAGTGGGAAGGAAAGAAAGGGCTGCCTTTGTGTTAAAGCAGAGAAGATAAAAACATCCATTGAACAAACATCTGAGGAAACAAAGAGAAGGCCAAAAGCCAGAATAAACATCAACCTATTCAGTGGTGGGATTCCAATTTTTTTTCTCTCCTACCGGTTCTATGAGAGTGTGCTTTGCGTGCACCTAATGCATGCACACATGCACTTCACATGCACACGTGCAGCAATCAAAACCTGCCCTCTGTCAGCACTGGTGAGGTGAGCTGTTTTTTTAGCTCAGCTGAGGTGCAGATATTCGCTCTGCCACTCGAATCAGCTGAGCTAAAACACAAGGGAATATAGGACAGGATAGGGCGGGGCCAGCCAGAGGTGGTATTTGCCAGTTCTCCAAACTACTCAAAATTTCTGCTACTGGTACGCCAGAACAGGTCTGACCTGGCTGAATACCACCTCTGAATCTATTGCCAACTCCCTGCAATCCAGTCTTCTGAGAATGGGTTTAAAAATGTTCTTTTAAAGTACACTGTGTAAATTAAATAGGATTTCTTTCCAGACAAGTGCCTGTGCGTACCCAAGAACATGTTTCCTTGAAACCATTGTCATGTCGGTAGCTTGGTTCTGACTCAAGGGATGTAGGGTTGCCCAAGTCCGGATTGTTCATCTGCAAAGTTCTCCTTTCCTTCTTAAAAATAAATAATCTAAGTTCTTCCAAACACAACACTGCTTTATTATGGCAATTGAAGTTGTTTGTAAACACTTAGAGGGCCTGAATGTAACGTATTCTGTAATAATGCATTGATTGAGCAGCAGAAAGCAATGGGTTTTGAATAGATCGCAATCTCTTATTAATATGCAGGTTTTTTTTTTTTACTAATTTCTATATTGCAGCTTGAGAAATGGAAAATCCACACCTTCCTTTCACTCTTCTTAGTTTGGATTGGCTCCAAATGAAGCACTGAATAGAGTTTCCAAAGAAGACATCCAGTTGATGAAGCTGTAGCCAGATGTGGGTTTCTACCGGTTCAGCATGGTTCAGGCCAATTGGTAGCTCCGAGGATCAGCTGTGAGTGAACCAGTTTGCTCCGATGATCTGCTGTTGGGACCACCCACCTACCCTGGCTCTAGTCTGTGCTTTATATCCTGGTTTTCAAGCTCAGCTGGTTTGAGCAACACAGCGAATTGCTGCGTGTCAGCTGTTTAACACATAGAGATTGCTGGAGAAGGTCAGTAGCAAATGCTCTGCATGCGCACAAAGCGCCCACGTGCCTGCAAAGCATGTGCTCACCAAACCAGCTGTTACACTGGTTGAATCGCACCCCTTGCTATAACTGAAGTGCCCTTTCAATCCATAGAGAAGGGGAACTTCTCCGAAGCACCTTATCTAGTCTAGTGAAAAGAAGAACTAGGGGTGACATGGTAGCAGTGTTCCAATATTTGAGGGGCTGCCACAAAGAAGAAGAGAGTCAAGGTCTTCTCCAAAGCACCTGAAGGCAGGACAAGAAACAATGGAAACTAACCCAGAAAAGAAGCACCCTAAAACTAAGGAGAAATTTCTTAACAGTGAGGACCATTAACCAGTGGAAGAGCTTGCTTTCAGAGATTGTGGGTGCTCCATCCCTGGAGGCTTTTAAGAAGAGACTGGACAGCCACTTGTCTGGAATAATATAGAGTCTTCTGCTTGAGTTTAGATTAGAAGATCCATTCCAACTCTGCTATTCTGCTATCCGAGTGAGTGCTCAACCGTGATCATGACCCAATCAGAGACAGCTTCCAAAATGTCCTCTCTTTCTAGCAAATACCATTTTAAACCTTTGGAATCAATGATGGTGTTCCTTCTTCTGGATGCAGACTTAGTTGCTCCATCAACACTGTCTCTACAGAATCATGTAACATGTGGAAGCAGACCAATTCTTGACTTAGCCAACTGCTTCTCGTTGACAGCAAGATGCCAAATTTGGATTTAGGAGCAATCTGATTGCTGAAAGGAAGTTTGGGGTGATGATACAAGTCTGTGGGATTTTTTTTTCTTGCTAGGTTAGGCTTTACATATGACTACTAGATGGCAGCAAAGAGTCAGAGTCCAATATAAGTTTTTGCTACTTTTTTGTGGTTATCCAAGCTTTACGTTCTGCTATTTCTCCTTTAAATTCTACCTTCGTTAACATAACATAAATCAAGCCACAGATTTTTAGTTGCAAGTTGCAAGACTCAGTTACTCCATAGCATCTTTAACTTTGCCTTAAAGTATCAGGAGGAAAGTATTAAAAAATGTATCAATGATCTGGATCCTTTCTTAGTTCAACTTATGGGTGACATGACAGCAGTATTCCAATATCTCAGGGGCTGCCACAAAGAAGAAGGATAGCACAGATAACAGATAATCAGAGTTGGAAGGGACCTTGTAGGTCATCTAATCCAACCCACCCACCCAAGCAGGAGACCCTATACCATTTCTGACAAATGGCAGTCTAATCTCTTCTTGAAAGTCTCAAGTGATAACACTCCCACAACTTCTGAGGGCAAGCTGTTCCATTGGTTGATTGTTCTCATTGTCAGAAAGTTTCTCCTTAT
The DNA here is from genome assembly GCF_900518735.1 of Pseudonaja textilis. Next base: position 10,476,179 of record NW_020769335.1, read on the forward strand.
TTCCAGGTTAAATCTCTCCTTGTTCAGTTTCCATCCATTATTCCTTGTCTGGCTTACATGTGCTTTAGAAAATAGCTTGACCCCTTCCTCCCTATGGCAGCCCCTCAAATATTGGAAGACTGCTATCATGTCTCCCCTGGTCCTTCTCTTCACTAGACTAGCCAAGTCCAGTTCCTGCAACCATTCGTTGTATGTTTTAGCCTTCAGTCCCCTAATCATCCATTGTTGCTCTTCTCTGTACTATTTCTAGAATCTCAACATCTTTTTTATAATGTGGTGACCAAAACTCAATGCAGTACTCTAGGTGTGGTCTTACTAAGGCTTTATAGAGTGGTATTAGTACCTCACTTGATCTCGATTGTATCCCTCTGTTAATGCAATTTATGATTGCATTAGGAGTCAATTTATTCTCCAAAATACCTGAAGACAGGACAAGAAGCAATGGATGAAAACTAACCAAGAAGAAAACCAACCTAGGGGAAAATTCCTAATGGTTAGAGCAATCAGCCAATGGAACTGCTTGCCACCGGAAGTTGTGGGTGCTCCAATACTGGAGGTTTCTAAGAAGAGATTGGACAACCATTTGTCTGAATTGGTATAGAGTTTCCTGCCTGAGCAAGGAGGTGGACCAGAATACTTCCAACTCTGCTATCATCCTGTTACATAGGTGAAAATGAAGGGCAAATGATTTCTAAATATAAAGAAGCCTCCAATTTAGACATCTTCTGCATTATTTTTTGACTTAAAGGTGTTTATGTTGACCTCTCCTGTGGAGGCTGCATACCAGTGGCAAGAAAAGTTGTAACATGGAGCACTTGTTGAAGGACTTGGAGGTTTATTTGTGTCCTCAGGGTCACCTGAGTGGTGCTCCTAGTTCATGTAGTCTGCAATTTTTCCTCTCTGGAAATCCAATCCTACTCCCACACCATTCAAAGGGTGTTCATCACAGATTGTATAGCTAAAAGTCTGTAGAGATTCTCAGTCATCCAGGTCATGGTTGTCCCAAAGGTGCTTTCTCAGGAGGCAACTGGACTTCCTTGTTTTTTCTTTGAAGACGTTTAGCTTCTAATCCAAAAAGCTTTTTCAGCTCTGACCAGATAATGGGGACAACCATGACCTGGATGGCTGGGAATCTCTACAGACTTCTAGGTTTTTGAGAAGAAATCAGGGAGGCATTTATCTGAAATTTTTTAGGGTTTCCTGCTTAAGCAGGAGGTTAGACTAGAACAAGGGTTTCCAACCTTGGCAACTTTAAGATTTGTGGACTTCGACTCCCAGAATTCCTCAGTCAGCTACACTGGACTAAAAGACTTCTTAGGTCCCTTCCAACTCTGTTATTCTCTTATATTTTTAAATGGTGAATATAGCCTGATTCAAATTAATAAGAAGTATTAGTAAGTTTACATTAAACAGCTGTCCTAAGATATCCTAGTTGATCCCAAGACATTTTGGCCAATGCTGTTTGCTTCTTGTGTTTTCTATTACATTGGTACTTTATCGATTTAAAACAGCATGTTTTCCTGAACTCAATTCTGTCACAACAGATTTTTTTATTTTTTTTGGCTCTCTTTTTGTCACAACAGCTGCTTTTTGCAAAAACAAAACAAAACAGCTTTTCCATTCTGAAGCTTCCTGAAGAAGTAATTAACACAATCATAAAGCAAAATGAAGAACAATATTTTTCCCTGTTAATTGATTCTCCGCAATAACAAATGATTTTTTTTTTAAAAAAAAATACAAATTTCTGGTAAAACATACACAGAGAAACAGACAGATATAAACACACAGAGAGACAAACACAGAAAATATTGTTAAACATAAGAAAATATCAATATTTATTTTCTCTCTTTCTCTCTCTCCCCATCTGTCTCTCTCTCTTGTCTATCTAATCTATCTGTCTCTATCTATCTATCATCTATCTATCTATCTATCTATCTATCTATCTATCTATCTATCTCTATCATCTATCGTATCTTTCTCTCTCTCTCTCACATACACATCTATTTATCTGTGAAAATTGTTGTCTCACATTGGTTTTAAGCAATTATTATCATTATACTAATATATATATAAAAACACTTTAGTTAAATTAGAATCTCATCCTCTTTGGGCCACTCAATCTCCTTCTAAGCCCAACCTATCTCCCAGGATTTTTATGGGGAAAATATGCTTTATGTATGTAATATGCCTTGAACTGCACAAAATCCAGACAGGATATGAATAAATAAGTACAGCACCCACCCACCCAATAACCTTGATTTTATTACAGGAAGGAAATTGCTTATCATTTTACAAGATATGTTCCTCTACTTCTTGTCAGTTGATTATTTCTCATCTAGGCATGTTTTCGTTTTATGTTGCTGGAAGTGTTTTTAATCCCACTGGAGTGCTGTCTCTCCATATTCGTGTGTGCATGAGATTATCATAGCTCATGGAGTAGAAGGCAAGAAGTAAAGAAACAGACACATTATCGTATCAATCAAGCTTTCTCTTTGTCTCTGGAAAAGTCAGTGAAGCATGGTGATCTCTGGAATGTCAGCATAAGGAGACTTTCCTCTCTGCCAGCCCAGAAAGAAAGCAGTTTACTAGGAGTAACAAGATGCTAAAGTTGGATCTATTGCTAGCTTAGAGGTGATTTTTCAGGAGATTGCTAAGAACTTTTGAATTCCAGCTTCCAATCTTCTACAGATACATCAATGACCAGGGCTGGTATAATTTATAGCTCTCTGTCCATGTACATCAAAAATGGTTCAGCTTGACTTTCCATTTATCTTTCGGCAGACATTCGATCTGAGGAATAAGAAATCTAAGGCACAGTAAAATGCTGAGTAAAATGACTAAGATTTATTCCATTCTGGAGCAACATCTTTCAAAGTGAAATTCTCTGGCATCCTAAACACCAAATAGTTTAACTTGTGCCTGGGAGAATGGGTTATTGCTGAAGCAATGCAGGACAAAGTACATGCAATGAATAAAGAAGATTTCAGAGATAGTCATTGGCTGAATCCATGTAATCTCTCTCTCTCCCTTCCCCCCCCTCTCTCCCCTCCCTCTCCCCCTCTCTCCCTCTCCTTCCTTGCCTTCATCTCTGTCCCTCTCATTTTTATTAAATATTTTTTTAAAAAAAGAAAATAAAAACTAATCCAAGCTAATAAAAGTAAAAATAAAAGAGAAATCCTAAAGTACAAGAAAGAAAAATGTAAAAAGAAAAGAAAAGAAAGTAAAAAAAAAAGATAGAAAGAAATAGCTTCCAATATCCTTTGCGGTAGCTATAAGTACAACGATAAATTTACCACTTATTCTATGGTTACAACGTAACTTGCTTCTTCCTATAATCTGTCCTGTCTAATCATCAAAGCCATAAGTTCATTCTTTTTCTTTTATGTGCAAAAAGTCCATAAAGGGTTTCCAATCGGTAATAAATCTATCTCTGATCAAAGTCAGTTTAGTCATTTCAGCCATTTCCATCATCTTCATCAGCCATCCTACCATTGGAGATACTGCCACCTCTTTCCATCTTTGTACATACAATAATCTGCCTGCAGTGTAAGAAAACAAAGTTGTATAACTCTTTTCCACTCTTTTTCTGTCAATCTTCCCTCCCCAAAAAACCTCTGATTCCAATTGCATATTAAACTTTTAAATCCCCTGAATCAGCGAATGCATTTGAATCTGGATTCCCTCTCCCCAACCATTTGTCCAACAATCTCAAAAGAAGGGACCTCTTTTGGTCTCTGGTCTCAATTACATATTAACCTTTAAAATCTCTGAATTGTTATATGCAGGGGTGGGATTCAATTTTTTCCACAACTGGTTTTGTGGGTGTGGTTTGGCTTGGTGGTCATGTGACTGGGTTGGTGGTCATGTTATTGGCTGGGTGTGGCCAACTCAATATCACTCACATCGAGGCACGCATCTCCTCACCTGGCCTCTCATGACTGTGGGGATGCTGCAGCAGTCGTGTGAAAAATGGTCATTAGTCACTTTTTTCCATGCCATTGTAACTTTGAATGGCCACTCCACAAAAGCAAAGTACTAGCAAAGGAGGGAAAAAAACTCCAGAGAAGTTCCTGAGACGGGGAGGATCTACACAGCTTTCTTTTAAACAGGGCTTACCCAGCATGATAAAATATCCTTTTTTGTTTTTCATGTTTCCAACAAAAAAATTGATGTGCCTTTATACATTCTGGATCTGGACAATTTCTTTGGTGTCATATACCAAAGTTTCTAAACTGTTTTGTCTACTTGAATTTTTTCTAATAGCTCATTTATAGCTAATAGTCCTAAATAAGAAAACGATTAGTAATTATATCCCTGTGCTACCAGTTTTTCTCTTGATTTTATTTTTTATTGCTTTTGACAAATTTCTAGTATCTCATACTAGATTAACTATTTATGTTTGCCTATTATTTCTTATCTACAAAACCCTTCTTGTGTGGAGAGCCACAAAATTGTTTTCAAGCACAACCTAACTATAGGAGATGACCAGACTGAGCCGTAGGAAGGGGGCAAACATGTCATTAGTCATGAGTTCCTTTGCACCCACAAGAGACCTAAGTCCAACCAACCTTGAATCCTTTTGACTCTTATCTAACACCAAACAGTTTTGACTGTTAGATTCTTATAGAGACCTTAAGCCAGTATTCAGCCAGTTTGGACCTGTTCTGGTGTACTGGTAGCGGAAATTTTGACCAGTTCAGAGAACCAGCAAATACCACCTCTGACTAGCCTTGCCCCTGCTGTTACCTCTCCTATATTTCCTTGTTTTCTAGCTCAGCTGATTCGTGGGGCATTCATGGGGCAGAGTTGATTGCTACATCTCAGATGAGCTAAAAAACAGTTCAGGCAGTCACCAGCATTGACAGAGGTCTGTATTTGAGCCCTGCACACATAGAACCAGTAGGAAAAAAAATTAGAAACCCACCACTGGCTTAAGCTTGCAATAAATCTTCATATACATTTGAACTGCTTTGATCTTCTGATTTCAATGGTGCTTGACACTAACATAATGATTTTTAACATTCACATTAACCTTGACTTTATCATACCACAAATATCCATGCCACCCAAATCTCAGGTTCTGTCCTTCTAACTCAAAAAGTCTTCTATTTCTCAGCAGGACTTACTCTTTTGTCCAAATCAACAGCAAGCTGCAAAAAATACAATTTCAAATCTGGTCAATCAAATCCTGTTTGTTTGTTTGCATCTTGTAAAACCGTCTCTATTTAATTTGTGATTTCTCTGCCACAATTAATCAGAAATATACTTCTGGCACAGTTTAAATGGTGCATCAATTGTCGAAATGGATAATGTCTGAAACAAAAACATCACTCGAGGCAAAACATTTATTTTCATCACATTTATCACAGAAATTCTCTCCAGCAATTACAGGTATATTTTCCCCATCTTAACATGTCTGTTGAAACTCTATTTCATGTTTTAATATAGTTATTTTGAAATAACATTTCATTCATATTTGTCATAGTGAGAGTCAGATATTTTACATTGTTCTCAATCTTAAAACCTCACTTATTCATCGGCTCTGTTTGATTTATTGTCCCATTTTCGTTACTATCTTCATCTTCTGTTTATTGATTTTAAAACCTGCTAATGCAACAAGTTTTTTTTAATTTGTAAAATGTAGAATAGAATAGAGCTGGAAGGGACCTTGGAGGTCTTCTAGTCCAGCCCACTTCTTAAGCAAGAGAACCTATACTATTTCAGATAAGCGTCTATCTAGTCTCTTCTTAAAAACCTCTAGTGATGGAATGCCCATGATTTCTGGTGGCAAGCTGTTCCACTGGTTAATTGTCCTCACTGTTTGGAAGTTTCTCCTTAATTCCAGGTTACTTTTCTCTTTGATTAGTTTCCAACCATTGTTTCTTGTCTTGCCCTCCAGTGCTTTGGAGAACAATTTGACTGCCTCTTCTTTGTGGCAGCCTGTCAAATACTGGAAGACTGCTATCATGTTACCCCTAATTCTTCTTTTCTTTAGACTAGCCAAACCCAAATCCTGCAGCCGTTCTTCATATGTTTTAATCCCCAGGGCTTTGATCATTTTGTTTGCTCTTCTCCGAACTTTTTCCAAAGTCTCAACATCTTTTTTTATAGCATGGTGACCAGAGGCGGGTATTCAGCAGGTTCTGACCAGTTCTGAGAACCGATAGTAGAAATTTTGGGTAGTTCGGAGAACCAGCCAATCCCACCTCTGACTGGAGATTTTACAGTATCCTTCCCCTGCCAAGCCCGCCAAGCCATGTCCACAGAACCGGTAGTAAAAATTTTTTGAATCCCACCACTGATGGTGACCAAAATTGGTTGCATTATTCCAGGTGTGGTCTTACTAGGATTTTATAAAGTGGAAATAATACTGCACAAGATCTTGAGTCTATGCCTCTGTTTATACATTAATTTTGCCCATTTTAATCCCTTTTGAAAGATCATCCAAAACCAACACCAAATGATCCGTGAAAGCCCTTAACACTCTCTCTCTCTCTCTCTCTCTCTCTCTCTCTCTCTCTCTCTCTCTCTCTCACACACACACACACACACACACACACACACACACACACACACACACCTTTATTTCTACAATTTTCATATTTTAACTGACTTATATCTTCAGTATTTCATGGACCAAAATAAACAAGAGAGTGGGCATTCCTGTCTTGTTCCTTCTTGTACTTCACAGTATTTTGTTAAATCTCCATTAAAAATTATTTGTGCCTCTGTGAGATGTAAATCAATCTTATCTGTTTTTATAAAGTTCTTTCCAAAGTACAAACCTTCCAGAACTTTGAACAAGAAAGCTCAGTTTAAATTGTCAAACTCTTCTCTACATCGAAGAAAATCAGTAAGCCTTGTTTTTCATTGTGTTGTTCCAAATATTCTAAAATGTCCAATACCCTTCAAACATGGTCCTTTAACTGTCTTTTAGGTGAAAAAAATCTACATTGATCCTCATGCATACATTCTTGCAATTTCTTTTTCAGTCTATTAGCAAGAATCATTGTGAACAACTTGTAGTCATTACTGAATAATGATATCGGCCTATAGTTTCTTGTTAACATCAAATCTTGTCTCTCTTTAGGTATTAATGCTACATTGGCCTCTTTCCAACTCAGGCATTTTTTCCTTCCTGTAAAATAGAGTTTTTCGTGTTTTGTAAAGGTTGCAAAATTTCATCCTGAAAACATTTGTAATAAGGACCAGATAATCCATTTGGTCCAGGAGATATTCCTGGTTTAATCTTTTTACAGCTTCAGAAATATACCTTTTTGTTATAGGTCTGTTCATAATCTGTCTCTGCTGCTCGGTAATCCTTGATAAATTTTGTTTCTTTAGATATTCATATATTTTCTCTACAGAGATGTCACTTCCTGGAATAACATTGGTAAAATTCTTTTTGTACGGCAGCATTTTCCATTAATACTGTACAAATCCCTCTTATAATTTCAATATTCTTTTCTTTTTCTTTTTTGTAATTTATAGGCTAGCTACTTCCCTGGGTTATTTGCAAACTCAAAAATAATTTTGCTTTCCATAGCTCATTTCTGTTTCCATCCTTTTTACTGTTAAGCTGAGCCCATAGAATCTCCAGCAGGTTGAACGACTGAATTAAAAGAAACTGAATCCCTGATTAAAACAAAAGAAATGATCTAGGGTTTAGGGTTTCCTGCCTAAGAAGGGGGTTGGACTAGAAGACCTCCAAGGTCCCTTCCAACTCTTCTCTTCTCTTCTCTTCTCTTCTCTTCTCTTCTCTTCTCTTCTCTTCTCTTCTCTTCTCTTCTCTTCTCTTCT
>NW_020769335.1:10483988-10505845 GCF_900518735.1 Pseudonaja textilis
CTCTTCTCTTCTCTTCTCTTCTCTTCTCTTCTCTTCTCTTCTCTTCTGTTCTCTTCTGTTCTATTCTATTCTATTGCATTCTATTCTGCCTTCTATTTTATTATTCTACTCTACTCTACTCTACTCTACTCTACTCTACTCTACTCTACTCTACTCCACTCTATTCCATTCCATTCCATTCCATTTTAAATTTCCACATCTGCAGCATCGCTACAGACAATCTCATGCTAAATAAATCTTTGGTTTCACATGATATAAGAAACATCACATGTTTCTATTTTTGTTCAGAGCTTTGGAATCAGAGGGCAAAGAAATCTGGGGTACAGCAATTTTTATAAATAATGAGTGCCTTTCTAGCTTTACAGCAGCGCTTCTGGAATTACCAGCCTTGGAAATACACACACACACACACACACACACTCACACTTGGCCCCCTTAGCTGAAAACAACACATTGCATCTCCCTGAACTAATGAAGTCTGTTGTGGGTCAGCTTCCATGACATTATTTTCTCCCCTGCCTTTTGTGACATAGCTTTAATTGTGCAGGATGGCCAGCCGATGTGTCTATTTTACAAAATAAAACTGGAATTCCTCGGAGGATCTGCATAGGTGTCTCTGAGGCAGAAATTCTTTCTTAAAGCAGAGAAGTTTGAGTCCAGTTCCAACTCTGTTTTTCTGCACTTGGATGATTAACTGTGGGTTTACGATCTGTCAAAATCTCCGAAGACCCTTTGTTCTAGCTCTAAGGTTTCACAGTAGACTCGGACTCCAAGATTACGCTCCTTCACTCAGATGGGAAATCCTGAGCCAGTTAATTGTCACCACATCGTGCTTTTCACCCCCCCAAAAGTACCATTTTCAAAGTAATTACATCGAGCGGAAAGGTAGAACAGGATTTTGATGTGCTGTGGAGGCAGAGCCCCTTTTGCAACACAAAAGTTGGTCCGGGGTCTGAGAGCTGATTTCCCCAAAGAATCTCCTAAGCAAGACCTTTTGCAGTTCTTCCAGAATCACTAACTTGCTGAGAAAAACCTTCCACCAGCAAAGAGCTCCATGCACAAGTTCACACCTCTTTGGAACATACCTCTCTCTCCAAAAAACGCCCCTACATTGCTGTGAACATGAAGTCCCTATGTACAGTTTAATTGGAAGATGATTTACTTAATCCCAGCAAATTGACTGATCTCATTTGGGTTCACGAGTCAAATATAGTTGGTTCGAACTCGACAATTTTGGCCTCGTTAGGACTTGTGGACTTCAACTCCCAGAATTTCTGAGCCATCCACGCTAGCTGGGGAATTCTGAGAGTTGAAGTTGTAAAGGTGTGATAGTTCCTCACCCCTTTATAGAGGAAAGAATCAGAGAATATCAGCTATGGGCTGGACTGGGAAGAGAAACTGGAAATTTGGTGGTTACATTTCTAGATTGTTTCCAAGAAACTACACGAACATGTCCATGAAAGCACTGGGAACTAAGATGAAATTAAGAGAGAGCATATTTTACCTTTAAATCTATAAATATCAACGGTATATAAGTGGTAGACTTTAGAAGAAACCCTCCCATACTACCACCTCTTACAATACCAGACAACACAGTATCAACAGTAGAGACCTTCAAATTTCTAGGTTCTATTATATCACATGACCTAAAATGGACACCTAACATCAAAAACATCATCAAAAAAGCACAACAAGGAATGTTCTTTCTGCACCGACTCAGAAAGCTCAAACTGCCCAAGGAGCTGCTGATACAGTTCTACAGAGGAATTATTGAGTCTATCACCTGCACCTCTGTAACTGTCTGGTTTGGTTCTGCAACCCAACAGGACAGACACAGACTTCAGGGAGTAATTAGGACTGCAGAAAAAACAATTGCTACCAACCTGTCCTCAATTGAGGACATGTATCCTGCACAAGTCAAAAAGAGGGCTGTGAAAATATTTACAGACCCCTCACATCCCGGACATAAACTGTTTCAATTGCTTCCCTCAAAATGATGCTATAGAGCACTGCACACTAGAAGAACTAAACACAAGGACAGCTTTTCCCCAAATGCCATCACTCTGCTAAACAAATAATTCCCTCAACACTGTCCAACTATTTACAGAGTCTGCACTACTATTACTGTTAATCTTCTCATCACTCCTATCACCCATCTCCTCCCACTTGTGACTGTATGACTGTAACTTATGATTTATATCCTTATGAATTATATTGACTGTTTTCTAGTATGATTTGATTGCTTATTGTACCCTATGATTATCATTAAGTGTTGTACCTGATGATTCTTGACTCTTGATGAATGTATCTTTTCTTTTATGTATACTGAGAGCATTTGCACCAAGACAAATTCCTTGTGTGTCCAAACATACTTGGCCAATAAAGGAATTCTAATTCTAATTCTATAACTGAGCTCATTTTTACAAAAAAAAAAAAAAAGCAAGCTTTTAGGACAAGAATCCAGCTTGGAATTTGCTTATAGCAAAGAAAATGTCATTTTGTAGTGTATTTATGAAGTGTACCCATTGCATCAAGTTGAAAATGGCCAGGTTAATCTCAAATACAATAGCTTCTATATTTGTAGAATTTAGATATTTTTTAAAAAAAAATCAAGCATTTTAAAACAATAAAAACATGAATTTTAGCTATCTTATTTTTTTTTTATGATTTCCACCCTCTTATACTCACATAGTTAGTTTCCACCATCTTGGCTAACGCAGGTACCAAGTGTGACTGCAGTAGAATTTCTAGTGCATAGCTAGATGGGTTGAGGGCTATTTTCTGGTCCCCAAAGCAAGTTCAAAAGATGAAAGTGGACTTCAGAATTTATTATTATTATTGCTTTGCATTTGCTCAAAGGAATGACCTTTCAACGGTTGGCTTTCAGCTACCACTGTGATGAGGGCCATAGAAATGCCCGTAAATAAATATATAATAGGTTGAGGGGCATAAATAAATTAGAGGTCTGTGGAAGAACAAACCCAAGTGTTTGCCATTTCCCTTCCCCCATCTCTATTCACTCTATTTGAAGAGCAAAGGAACAACAATAACAGTGGGTTGACTCTCTCACACAGAGAAATTTTTATTGTTCCAAACAACACAACATTTTAAATAAAATAAAGAGCTGCTGTTTTTGGTCTGCTGTAGGAATTGGGTCCTAATTTACAGTGTTTTTTTTCCCCCTCTGCTCCCAGCTACTCTGGAGATATAATTAAACCTGTGGAATGATGACTCCCGCATAAGACAGTGTTTGTTAAAATCAACCTGTGGAAGCTGACAGAAATCCCCACCCCTTATCCCATGGATATCACCCAGACACAACCACACCATTTTTGCAAGGGAAGATTGAAGACTTCTGTTCATGTAGCTGAGGGTTGCAAGTTCTACTGTCCCACTCTTTTGGTCTTCCAGAATCCCATATGGTTTTTCCCCTTAGATCCTGGCTGCAATCCAAGGATTGCATAAATGGCTACTTGAATCAATTGCTAGATACATGAAAAGAATAACTTTTTTGTGGTTCTCTTGTTTATACTGTTCGTAAGTTTTATTCTTCCTGTGAGCTGCACTTAATTGTATTTTACAAGAAGGCTGGGCATAGGTCTAGGCATAGGTCTCTCAATTCATCCCGGTCACAGTCTCAATGACCTTGAGAGTGATAACAGCTGGCTGACTGCAAAAAGTATAAATACTTTCCATTTCCGATTAGTCAATTAGAACTGGAGAAGTTTCTTGGAGAAGAAGTGAAACATCTTCAAGAAAAATCAAGAAAGTTGACTTGCTTTTTTGAAAGAACCTTTGAGATGAGATTGGCCATAAAAACCTTCTCTCTCTTTCCCTCTCTCTCTCTCTCTCTTTTTTCTCTGTCTCTCTCTCTCTCTCTTGAATCAGAAAACATCCAGACATACCAAATCACCATTTTCTGCCCCAACCCACCTGTTCTCTATTACTTCAACCAGACTATGACTGCTTTTCATATCACCCTCATCGCTTTTGTGAAGACTTTTGTGAACAGTTGAGGCTGAATACAGTGGGAGTTGGCCTTGGATGTACGCAACATATGCTATTTTGTGTTCTTCTCTTAATAGGGATGAAGCACGCTAAACCATCAGAGTGATAGCAACCAATACAGGTTCTAAAAAGTATGTCAAGGATACTCTTGTTAAATTTCCAAATGACGGAAATACAGGTGGGATGGCAAACAAAGACCTCAATCTTCTCGATCTTCCTGCTTCTCATTGTGCTTCATCCATTAAACCTCTTCCTTATTACCATAATGTGCCAAAATGCTAAATGGAAATGAATTGATGGAAATTCACTGTCATCCAGGTCATGGTTGTCCCAAAGGTGCTTTTTTTTTTCCCTTTCAAAAATCCATTGGACTTTTTTTTTTTTTTCCTTGAAGACATTTTGCTTCTTCTTCCAAGAAGCTTCTTCAGTTTTGTTCTGAAGAAGTTTCTTGGAAGAGAAGCAAAACATCTTCAAGGAAGAAGAAAAAGTCCAGTTGTCTTTTGAAAAAGTCACTTTGCTAAAAGGTACCATATTTTTTGCACTATAAGATGCTCCAGACCATAAGACGCACCTAGCTTTTGGGGAGGAAAACAAGGAAAAAAAATTCTGCCTTTGCCTCCCAACAATTTGCCTCCTTGCAGCAAACAGCCTGGTCAACTTCAGCACAGCCTGATTTAGCAAGAGCAGCTCATTGGCGGTTGGATCAGCCTCCCGGAATAGCATTGATCCACTGTTCCAGGCTGTAGGGATCACGACTGCCCATCGCCGCCATTGCCACTGATCCCCGCTGGCTATCACCACCTCCGCATGCCCCTTTTTCAGCCTCCGCACGTCCCATTTTTGACCCTTGCACACCCCATTTTTGGCCTCTGTGTGCTTCATTTTTGGCCTCCGCACGTCCCATTTTTGACCCATGCCTGGAACAGGTCAGGAGGCCGATCTAACCACCAATCTGCTGGTCATGCTCAGTCAAACTGGGCTGAAACTGACCAGGCTGTTTGCTGTTTGCTGCAAGGAGGCAAATTGCTGAGAGACAGAGGCCAAAGGGTGAGGGCTGACAAGCGGTCAGGGCTTCAGCAATATTTGCTCTATAAGATGCACAAACATTTCCACCCACTTTTTTTTTGAGGGGGGGTGTCTTATAGTGCAAAAAATACAGTAACCTTTTAGTTGTAACTTGGGCTGATCCCTGACTCTCATCAAAGACTATTAATGGTCAATTCCTGAAAGATGTTCACAAGACAAAACACCTGTCTTGGACACATTATGCACCTTGACTGCATGGGTGGCCATTTTTTCCAGATGGTTTAGTTTTAGCATTTGAAATTTTTTGTTTGTTTTAAGGTCCTTGCTTTCCATCATACAGAAAGTGTTGTCTGCCAATTAATAGCAGTGTTACACAGAACAAAGCTCGACAACCAACCAACCAACCTTAAAGAAGAAAATAAAGGGCAGGAAGGTGAAAGAAGATGACAAAATAGTGTTGTCCCTTTGGTGATAATTTATGGAACAGAAAAAAATCACATTTTTTCTTCCTGGATTCAGAATTCAAAAATCATTACACTGTTTTCTTTGTTATGATCTCCAGGGAACCCACTTAGCAACGTTCCATGGAATTTTAATTTTACTTGTAGCTTTCGCACCTAACTTGATTATCTTAAATAATCTTAATTATGGGATATCTTATATTTCTCCCTGTATTCCATCAATTACATTTAAAAAACACAGCAAATGTTCCTCTTTGTCCTTCATATCCTCTTCTGAGTCTTAAAGTCATTGGTTCTATTTTTTTTTAAAAAAATGGGAAGGTTGTTTTGTCTGAAATACAATGAGTTTCAGTTGAACATTATACATTGACTATGCACAGAATATATCAAAAGCAAGACCTTCAACTGAAAAATCCCAATAACCACCACCCCAACATCCAACAATAGGCCCTTACTTCCTCCAGACCCATTACTACATATCTAAAATGCAAACTATTCAACACAACAGCCACATTCAATATTATATTTGTCTGTGAGACATAGTTGAATGCAGACTTCCTTACCTCATCTTTTCCAGACTTCCTTACCTCAGTCAGAGAATATCACGTTTATTGGTCAGATTGCAAAATCCGTAGAGGAGGTGGAGTTGCTATCTTCTATAAAAAGTCCCTAAATTTAAGATTCAAATTACACAGGAGATTGCTCTTCCAGAGACCATCGTTTGTGAACTGTTCTTAATTACCTCTATTTGCTTCTTACTATGCTACAGAGCCCCTGATTATGACATAGTTCATGCAAGCAAAGTAACTTCACTGCTGATGTGGGCTGCCTCTTGTCCACACCTTCTTATTTTCCTTGGTGACCTCAATCTACCCTCTTATAGATTGGACCTTAAATGAATGTACATCCGAACCCATACATGCAACCCTGTACAATGCCGCTACTATACCGGGACCGGATCAATTAGTAACTAACAACACTAGACTCAACAACTGCCTCGACCTCATCTTCTGCAACAGCTCAAACTCAATTTATGGCCTACAAATACAAGAGCTCTTTTCAAACAGTGACCACAGTATGATTGACTTTTGTCTCAATTTACACCCTCACAAAGAAGATCATAATGATAGATCTCCAAAATACAATTTCAAAAAAGCCAACAATGATCTCATAGATGCCAACCTATCATCTCTTGATTGGCGCATTCTGTTCTCTAACTGTAATACTACAGAAGACCATTATAATGCATTCTTACTTGAACTTGAAAGAGTCATTAAACTATATGCACCCTTAGTAACTTCTAAAAACAAAAACACAAATTACCCATAACAATAAGAAAATTCCAATTTAAAAAAAATCACTATGGCATAAAAACAAAACTAGCTATGTAGATACAATATCTTATGCTGACAAATAAAGGCAGAATGCACAAATTATTACTGGAGAAAAACCTCCTACATAAAAAATCTACCCATGCCTTCTACAAGAGGGCATTACATAATCTAAAACCATCCCTATTTATTGGCCCTGATGTTCATACTTCTTAAAAAAACTTTCCTCTGCCATAGCAGAACCCCTAAGTATTACAGAATCAGCTCCTTACCGAAACTATGGTCCTTAGCTATGGTCATCCCTATCTTCAAAATAGGTGACCCCAGCCTGGTTGAAAACTACAGACCAATCTCACTGTGTTGTGTCACATGCAAAGTCATAGAATCAATCATTAACCAATTCATCACCCTCCACTTAGAGTCAAACAACTTAATCTCCCCAAAACAATTTGGTTTCAGGAAAAAATTGTTCTGCAACCTACAACTCCTACACTGCAAAACATATGGACTACTCTACTTGATCAGGGTAAAGCAATAGATGCAATTTACATAGACTTCTGCAAAGACTTTGATTCAGTGGTGTATGACAAACTACTGTTAAAACTAAACTCTTACAGCATTTCTGGATCCCTTCATAAGTGGATTACTGAATTCCTGTCAAACAGGCAACAAAGAGTAAAAATAGGAAGCGCTATATCAAACCCTGCTCCAGTTAACAGCAGTGTCCCACAAGGCAGTGTTCTAGGACCCACACTCTTTATACTCTATACAAATGACCTTTGCAATCACCTTATAAGCAACTAAGTCCTCTTCGTGGATGATGTAAAGCTATTCAACACCACTGACAATGCTACTGCTCTTCAAAGTGACCTTGATTATGTGTCTGAATGGTCAAACAATTGGCAACTCCAAATCTTGAACAACATGACCCTCACTCTGTCAAGGACCTAGGAGTACTCATAACTAATGGCCTAAGCGCCAGACCTCACTGTAACAGCATTGCCAAAAAGGCATCAAGAGTTGTAAATCTAATCTTACAAAGCTTCTCCTCTGGAAATATTGAATCGCTAACTAGGGCATACAAAACCTTTGCTAGACCAATACTCGAATACAGCTCATCTGTCTGGAATCCACACTGTATATCAGACATTAATACAATTGAGTGAGTCCAGAAGTATTTCACGAGAAGAGTACTACATTCCTCTGCTCACAACAGAATACCCTATATCACCAGGCTTGAGATTTTGGGCTTGGACAATCTTGAACTATGCCGCCTATGGTTGGACTTAAGCATAGTACACAAAATTATCTGCTACAATGTCCTACCAATGACTACTTCAGCTTCAACCGCAACAATACAAGAGCACACAACAGATACAAACTCAATGTTAACTGCTCCACACTTGATTGCAGAAAGTGCGACTTCAGCAACAGAGTGGTCAATGCCTGGAATGTACTACCTGACTCTGTAGTTACTTCCTCAAACCCCCACTCCTTTAACATCAAACTATCCACTATTGACCTCACTCCATTCCTAAGAGGTCTGTAAGGGGCATGCATAAGGGCACCATCGTGCCTTCCTGCCCTATTGTCCCCATTTAATTGTACCTATTTTCTGTATTCTTACTCATGTTTATACTCATACCTATTATTTTGTAAGCGATTGACAAATCAAATATATAAATAAAAATAAAAATTTTCTCATACACTCAGGCGTGAGTCCTCCAGTACACAATAAAGACAAACAAGTTTTGAATCAGAAACTCAGATCATAGACGAGATGAGTCCCAGTAGCAACAAAGGCAGAATTTCCAACCAACAGATTGAAACCATTTTCCATTAAAAAAAAAAGTGTTTATAATCCACTTTGATTACATCAAGATGAATGCAGCTTAACCAAGATGTAGATGTCGGATGATGCACTGATGATGCTAGTTGGGTCATGACACATCTGCAAAAAAACCCAATGAAGCTCAGAGAGCACAAGGACTCCCTCATTTCATCC
This sequence comes from Pseudonaja textilis, assembly GCF_900518735.1. The sequence continues at coordinate 10,492,820 of NW_020769335.1, forward strand.
CTGAGTTACAAATATTCTTTTCTATGTAGATGTCTCTTGCACACCATAGCCTTCTAATAGAATTACAGGTGAAATTCAAAAAATTAGAATATCATGCAAAAGTTCATTTATTTCAGTAATGTGTCATAATTGAGATGATTATGGCTTACAGCTCATGAAAACCCCAAATCCACAATTTCAGAAAATTAGAATATTGTGAAAAGGTTCAATACTCTAGGCTCAAAGTGTCCCACTCTAATCAGCTAATTAAGCCATAACACCTGCAAAGGGTTCCTGAGCCTTTAAATGGTCTCTCAGTCTGGTTCAGTAGGAATCACAATCATGGGAAAGACTGCTGACCTGACAATTATGCAGAAAACCATCATTGACACCCTCCATAAGGAGGGAAAGCCTCAAAAGGTAATTGCAAATGAAGTTGGATGTTCTCAAAGTGCTGTATCAAAGCACATTAATAGAAAGTTATGTGGAAGGGAATAGTGTGGAAGAAAAGGGTGCACAAGGAGCAGGGATGACCACAGCCTGGAGAGGATTGTCAGGAAAAGGCCATTCAAAAGTGTTGGGGACTTTCACAAGGAGTGGAGTGAGGCTGGAGTCAGTGCATCAAGAGCCACCACACACAGACAGATCCTGGACATGGGCTTCAAATGTCGTATTCCTCTTGTCACGCCACTCCTGAACAGCAAACAACATCAGAAGCATCTTACCTGGGCTAAAAAAAAACAGAACTGGCCTGTTGTTCAGTGGTCCAAAGTCCTCTTTTCTGATGAGAGCAACTTTTGCATCTCATTTGGAAATCAAGGACCCAGAGTCTGGAGGAAGAATGGAGAGGCACACACTGCAAGATGCTTGAAGTCCAGTGTGAAGTTTCCACAGTGAGTTGATTTGGGGAGCCATGTCATGTGCTGGTGTTGGTCCACTGTGCTTCATTAAGTCCAGGGTCTACGCAGGAAATTTTGGAGCACTTCATGCTTCCTTCCACAGATGAGTTATATGGGGATGCTGACTTCATTTTCCAGCAGGACTTGGCACCTGCCCACACTGCCAAAAGCACCAAAACCTGGTTCAATGACCATGGGATTACTGTGCTTGATTGGCCAGCAAACTCATCTGACCTATACCCCATAGAGAATCTATAGGGCATTGCCAAGAGAAAGATGATAGACATGAGACCGAACAATGCAGAAGAGCTGAAGGCCACTATTGAAGCATCCTGGTCTTCCATAACACCTCAGCAGTGCCACAGGCTGATAGCTTCCATGCCATGCCGCATTGAGGCAGTAATTGCTGCAAAAGGGGCCCAAACCAAGTACTGAGTACATATGCATGCTTATACATTTCAGAGGTCCGATATTGTTCTATGTACAATCCTTGTTTTATTGATTGTATGTTATATTCTAATTTTCTGAGATTTGGGGTTTCATGAGCTGTAAGCCAGAATCATCACAATTATGACAAATCACAGCTTGAACTATCTTGCTTTGCATATAATGAGTCTGTCTCATATATTAGTTTCGCCTTTTAAGTTGCATTACTGAAATAAATGAACTTTTCCTCGATATTTTAATTTTTTGAGTTTCACCTGTACATGAAAATACTTCACTTGCTATGATCCCTTTTTGGTGATCCAATTAATGCATGCTGTATCAAGATTTACCCTAATGTGAATACAAATTCGCAATATAAGTCAAAGATTCTAATTGCACTTTTTACATTCAGGCAGAAATGAACTCACCCTCTTCTCTCTGTTCTTATCTTTGAATTTGCTTATTTTTCAAGTGGAAACTTTTTTTTCCCCACCAGGAAACCTCCAGCTAAGAAATGCTGCGTCCACATGTTGAAAAATTACTCTATTTTTTTCATCCCTTATTCCCATCAGATGATACCATGCTGCTACACCTATTCAGATAATCAAGATGGTACCTTTAATTTAGCCTGTGCATCCATGGATACTACAGCCTTTTTTCCTACTACTCTCTCTCTCTCTCTCTCTCTCTCTCTCTCTCTTTCCCCTTTTATTCTAAGTCCCTTCCCTTTGCACATATTCTAGAATCCAATAGATATTTGAACTGCAGATCATGTAGCTCCAATCAGAGTTTTCAAACAGAAGCCCCCTTTTAAATAATGAGGGCATGGAAAGGAAGGGAACGTCAAGATGCTTCCTCAATAGCACTCTGCTCTGCACAATTAAAATAACGTTGTCTTTAGTTAGGATAAATTGATTGGCTAAATTGAAGTACAGATGATAGCGAAGAGGGGATGGACTATCATGATAAGTGACTAATGATGGACAACAGAGCAGAAGGAATATGTTCCATACTAGCAGGCTTGTAGGCCTGCATTCCTATTAGTCCGGAAAAGCCGGGCCGTGATTGGACAGAACTAAGCGTTCTGATTGGTTCTTATTCGGCTGCATCGATTGGGTAAAACCAAGTGCGGCAAGCTCAAATGCATGTCATAGGCTGCCTAACCACAGCCAGCTCTATAAAAGGAGCTGCCTCGGCTGGGAGTCTTGTCTCAGTATCTGGTTTCTTAATAAAGAGCTGTTGTCATTATGTCGAGTCTCTCCTTGGGACCCACCACCCAGACTTAACAGAATAGGCCATAGATTGCATATGGTAAGAGTCAAGAAATGGGCAATAGGCATTTTAAAAACTGATATTTGCTACATCAAGCCCAGAGGGGATGATAGATAGCTGGTTCTTGTCAACAGGCATGTCAATCAAAGGAAGTGATCCGTTGTTAGAACAGGCATCTAAATAATGCAACTTCATCATACATTGTAATGAAAACCCACAGACAACAGGATGTTGTCTCAAGGCTACCAAAATACTTTGGAGAAATTACAGGGGGGGGGATATCCTTTCCTTAAAGGATTTTTTTTTAATTGTTTGAGCTTTTCAAAATGTAGAATTTAATGTATTACTGATTCACTCCCTCCCACCCCTATAGAAACATGACACTTACATTGTGTCTGAACTATGCTCAATTTTTTTAATAGGGTCGTTTAACAAAGCTTAATAAATTTTCCCCCTTCTTTTTTTTTTCCCCCAAGGTTTTCAAGCTTTTTTAGTCTTTTTTGGCAGCCTGGGTTTAATTAGTTGATACTCCTGTTTTTCTTTCTAATCCCATCTACAGTTCAGAGGCACGTTAAACCACAAAGCACGATAATAAGCAATAAATGGAATAATTAATTCAATGTGCTGAAACTAATTTTAATTTATATTTCTCAAAGGTTCTCAGCAGGGAGTGAGAAACCTGGTCTTTTTCATTTCTGATGGGACTCAGTTGTGGACAAGAAAGCAGGGTATGAAACTAGCAAAAATATAAATCAGAGATGAGAAAGGGAGGGACTGAGGAAGGGAGAAAGGGAGGGAGGGAATGGATAAGTAAAATTAAAAACTGTAAATAGTACTAATGCTACTAATGCTACTACTAATAATAGAAGACACTAGTCATGACCGAGTTGCTAAATTAATCCACTGTTCATTATGAAAAAAATACCACTTACCTATATCCAAAAAGTCATGGAAACATAAAGTGGGAAAATGTTGTCAAAAATAAGAAGGTGAAGATCTTATGAGACTTTCGAATACAGATGGATTGTCATTTGGAACACAACACGCCAGATATCATAGTGATTGAAAACTGAAACGTACAATTTATTGATATCGCTATACCAGGAGAAGCCAGAGTTGAAGAAAAAGAACTGGAAAAAAAAATGAAATATCACGATTATGAATGAAACATGTAACAGTGATACCCATTGTCATCGGGGTACTTGGTACCATGTCCAAGCGTTTTGCAAAATACATCAAAAAGTTGTAACGCCAGCAGAACTGCAAAAAAACCACACAACTCAGAACATGGTACATTTTAAGATGATACTTGGTCGGTACCTAGGATTCTGGCAGCAACCCGTATCAACCATCAGCACCAGTCAATGAGATTTGTGATATATTTTTAAATGTTCAGCTGACTGAATTTCATGTTTAATGAATAAAAAAGATAATAATACAAAGTTCAAAAAGCTTTGAAATTTCAGCTTACGAATTTCAGCCTATATATTTCCTAATCATTATTCTATATGTCAGGGTTCTGGCGATTGCCCTAATTAAATCATAAGCCTCAGCCCAAGCTTCAAAATAATTCAAAAGATTTATTAGGAGCAACATATTGGCATTAACCTAAATGAAGCCAACTCTGTCAATATGTAATTTGCAGTCACCTGTGACCCTGTTTCCCCTCCTGGGTGTATCAAAAATCAGATTCTTCAATGAAGCATGTTTGCAGGCTGGGTGTCATCAATCATTTGATGATTATGCCCGGGCAGAATATCTGGTAGCCTAGCTACAATCTTTATAAGATAAGCGTGGAATGTACTTCTAGTTTTAAACTGTTGTACTGCTCCTTCAGATTCCCCCACCCCACCCCCGCTTATGGCAACTCGAAAACAGGCATAGGAATGTTTTACGAGTTGACACTATAAATTGAAAATAGGTGGTCTTCAACAGCTTTCTGTTCCAATCAGAAAGTGAAGCAATTGTTCAACTAAGCTAATTTTGATGCATTTTGGAATAATGTCTAACTGTTTTCAACCCAAGTAGCATAGGGCAGTGGCCCCCAACCGTTTTTGTGCCATGGCCCAGTACCGGCATCACAAAATGATCCGTGGCCCGGTACCGGCATCAGCACGCATGACAAGGCAAGGCGAGCCGAGCAATCGGCCAGCCGTCCCCCGCTTCTCCCCACCACCTTCAACTCCTCCTTTGTACCTTTGTCGATGGGCTTTGCTTCGGGATGGCTTCGGGATGGTCGCTCGGCTCGCCTTGCCTTGGGTGCTGAAAGAATCCTCGCGCCTTAGTTTTGTTCAAAGCCGCCCCCACCTTCGATGAAAGTAAGGCGCAAGGATTCCTTCAGGACCCAAACGCCGCTTTCCAACTGGAAAAGCTCATCTGGAAGCACTTTCTCATCAAACAAGATGGCGGCGCCCAGCAAACTGGCGGCCCGGTAGGAAATGTTCCACGGACTGGTACTGGTCCGCGGCCCAATGGTTGGGGACCCCTGGCATAGGGGACCAGGGTATCTACTACAGACAGCAGCGGCAACATAATTAAGCAAACAAGAGAAGGATAGCTAAGACACTTAGTCTTAGATGTTCTCCTAGCATCATTGGGACAAATTAGCTCATTTTAATTTGCCTTCCTTGTTTATCGTTCTGCAGAAAAATCTTAGTATGCTAGTTACAGTATATCTTTTAGAGATGGAATTTGGTTTCAATTCTGAGATTTCATGTACTGATTTATTTACCTGAGCCAAGTCTGATTTACTTCAAAGCCAACTCCATGTTGCCACCTGCTTTAGCTAGGCAGACAGACAAATAACAAAATAACAAAGTTGGGAGGGACCTTAGAGGTCTTCTAGTCCAACCCCCTGCTCAATCAGGAGACCCTGTACCAGTGGCTGTCCAATCTCTTCTTAAAAACCTCCAGCGTTAGAGCATTCACAACTTCTGGTGGCAAGTCATTCCACAGATTAATTAATTGTTCTAACTGTCAAGGAATTTCTCCTTAGTTCTAGGTTGGTTCTCTCCTTGATTAGTTTCCATCTGTTGCTTCTTGTCCTGCCTTCAGGTGCTTTGAATAATACATGGACCCTTTCTTCTTTGAGGCAACCCCTGAGATATTGGACAGCCCCTAGTCCCCCTTTTCATTAAATTAGACCTACCCAATTCCTGTAGTTCTTCATATGTTTTAGCTTCCACCCCTCTAATCATCTTTGTTGCTCTTCTCTACATTCTTTCCAGGGTCTCAATATAGTTTTTATGTTGTAGTGACTAAAACTGGATTCAATATTCCCTAGGAATTACAAAGTGGGATTAGAAGAGATCCTCTCTAACTTAGAGATGGGAGGAGGTTTCTCGTTTCTGGCTTGCAGTATTCTATTTAGTTAATTTCCATCCATTGCTTCTTGTCTGCCTTCTGGTACTCTGAAAAATAGGTTGACCTCCTTTTCCTTGTGGTAACTTCCCAAGTATTGGAATACTGCTATCATGCCATCCCCTAGCCCTTCTTTTCAACAGACTAGACATATCCAATTCATCTGTTTTACCTTAAGTTAAAGCTAAAAGCCAGTGCAGACAGCAGCGTGCAAGAATAATAAACTCCCTGTGGTCACTTCTTCCTCTGACTGAAGGAAGCACCTTTGAAACAGGTCTAACCAGTTAAAGTGATAAAGATAAATTGTCAATTTCTATGTACGGGGATAAAAGGCATTATGGACAGCCACTGATCCCAAGCATCAATAAGGCTGAATGAGGTAGGTTGAAAAACCAAAGACAGCAACATTTCTCAGGTGAATAAATGAAAGACTATTTGGATGGAAGTGAAATCAAGGGCTAGAAAATGTCACCGTGATGAAGAGAGTACGGCTGCAGGCATAGTTATTCAGAACAAAGTCAGGGTAACTTGCCCTTAAGAAAGTCTACGCAGAATTAAAGTTAATAATAAGATGCTACCTTTCTGGCATGGAGCATCACTTCTAGGACTTTACAGCCACGTACACATTTTAATTTTTTTTCAGTTTGCCTACTCCCCTTCCCCAGATTCTTCCTCTGCCAGTACTCTGCTTTCTACAGCTTCCCTCCATTCTGCATAATGAAGATATTTTTTTATGATTAACCCCCCTCCCAATATTGTCTGCATTCAATCTTACCTGTTATTCCTAACAGTTAAAAATTATCATCCAGTATATTAGCTTTATTATCATTAATGACAAGAGCAATCAGTCTCATTTCCTAGCAGGAATCTGGCAAAAAAAAAAAACCCAACAGCAATAAACAATGATGAATTTTACCTCTATACAAAAATTCCCCAGTAGAATATACAAATGCCTCCTCCTCCTCTTTCTCCTTCTCCTTCTCCTTCTCCTCCTCCTCCTCCTCCTCCTCCTCCTCCTCCTTCTTCTTCTTCTTCTTCTTCTTCTTCTTCTTCTTCTTCTTCTTTTTCTTCTTCTTCTTCTTCTTCCATATCCCTCATTGGACATTGGCGATCATGTTGGTGATCCTATTTTTATCAACAGCTGCATTAAAAAGTGCTGCTTGGTTTTGTCTAAACAAACCCCTTAGATTTTGAAGCCATTATTTTCTTCTTCTTCCTGGACCTCATTTGCCTTCAATCTTTTGCCTCTCATCCAAGAAGCTTCTTCAGCTCTTCTTCAGATGAGAAGCGAAATTCTTCGAAGTAAAACAAGAAAGTCCAGTTGCCTCTTGAAAAAGCATACTTGGGACAACCTGGATGACTGAGAATCTCCATAGACATTCATTTCAACTTGTAGATGTTTCACTTCTTATCCAAGAAGCTTCTTCAGCTCTTCTTCAGGTGAGAAGCAAAACGTCTTTGAGGAAAAAAAAACAAACCCAAATTCCAGCTGACATTTTGAAAAGTGCCTTAGGAATTATTTGTCCAGTTCTACTTCTTGTCCATACTAACCAATTAGATCTTTAAGATCATGCTTGCAAATATTCTTCAGCAGTGGACTAGTTCAGTAGAACGGACAGTAATCGTGGACTAGTTGCCTCTGATAACTTCATTCTCATCAAATTTGTCTTGAGATTTGATAGCCATCTAGATGATAGTGATGAAGAAATAACTTCTATCTCTGCAGAAATTCCAACTATTCAGTTTAATTGGTAACTTCAAAGAAGAGATATGTCTCTTTCTTGATCAGTTTACTCCACCCCGCACAATTCTCCTGCAGCTGTAGTTTTTCCTTCTACATTTTTCTAAATGGGAGCATCTGACGTGTTACAACTTTTCCTGCTGGGGGAAATTGGCTAATTAGCCCAACAAAGATAAGTGTGCAGTAGACTGTATAAGGTTCCAACAGAAGACATAAAATTATCTATAAAATCCATCAAATTAGAGTTGAAGCAATTTAAAGATGGGGTTTCATAGTTATGACTATGTTCTTTTGGGGGCTGCTTATCTAATTACATTTTGAAAAATTGAGAGGGGTATCTGAAGAGTTTTTTAAGATCAAGGGAAATATAAAATCAATGACACAGTACTGTCTTATGTCTAAGTATATTCATCCACATTGTAAGACTGTAGTATTATCATTATCCTTCCCATCTTTACTAATGTCCTATTTTATTAGGATTATTATTACTGTGTTGCTTTGCATGTACAGTAAGAGCTTCTGCACTGGAGGCAAATTTCTTGTGTGTCTAATCAAACCAAACAAAGTTTCTGTTCTGTTCTCTTCTGTTGTCTTGTACTCTACTCTACTCTACTCTACTCTACTCTACTCTACTCTACTCTACTCTACTCTACTCTACTCTACCCTATCCAACCCAACCCAACCCAACCCAACCATACTCTGTTTATAATCCAATCCTATTCTATCCTATCTTAAAAACTCCCTCTTTGCTGAATTTTATTCAGCCCTGTAACTTACCTCTGGAGATGCATAGATTAGAAGAGTGAATGATCCATCATCCCTAGAACTGTACATCCAGAACTATATCCTATTTTTGGCCAAAGAAGAAAACCAAAGACTAAACATGAATACTTTGTGAAACTTGATGAGTCCGAGAGCTACACATGAGGGCCTTTCAAGAGATGCTGGGAACTTTTATTGCTAGCAATTCTTTTCTCTGCTCTTAGCAAATTACATTGTAGCTTATGGATCTTCTGCAAGCCAATTAGAGATTAGCCAGCTATGAAGATTTGGCTATCTCCCCTTGGCCTTTTATGAGCTCAGCTATATAAAAAAAAGAACTTCAAAGAGATAATACCAATTTTATTTCAGCTAACTGACATGCTGATAAATCTGGCAGCTCTTTCCAATTGTAGAGTTTTCATCAAGGACATTTGTTGATGTCCATATGGCAATGTCTGATTTGTGTATTTAAATCTCATTAGGAAAAAGAAAAAAAAGAGAGAAGAGATGGCACGTTCTAAAAGCAGAGTTTACCAAAACATTGCAATAATTTTATCCAGGAGGTTTCTAACACCTTGTTAGACTTTCCCCAAATGAATCTCACAGTGTATGTGATTTTTTTTTTCTGTTTCACCATACTGTTCCCACTCCCTGCTTAAACATCTATTTTATCATTAAACTAATATGATTTTACATGCTTATTTGTTAATGAATGTTCTTTTATTTAATGAATTTCACTTGGAAATATTTTAATGGAGAAATATGGAGCAAATTTGTTAAGCAAGGCATGACTCTGAGATTTAAAACTGGACCAAGCTGTGCGAGAAATCCCAAATGACAGCATGGAGCTTATGTGCATTGAATCTTCCCCTTAATTTTTCCCCAGCTTATTTTTATTCTGTTACTATGTTCTGATTGGGAATGGAAAAAAAGAAGGGAAATGTAAAATTAAAAGTAACAGATAGTGAGATATATTCTCAACAACAGAGCAAAAAAAAATAGAGGTCCTAGTTTAGTCAGCACAGTTCGGCTGCAAATATTTGAAATTCCTCTAGATGGCAGTGTTGTCTGTTTTTGTTGCCCTCTAGTGGTCATCCAAATGTTTGCAGCTCAGATATTTTACTGTTAGGTTTGAAAGTTAAACAGATCTCTGTATTTTGAACTTCTGAAAATAATGCCTTTACTTTACCTCTAAAGTTGACCTAGTTAGAACCAATCATTTTCCTACCAAAAATTTAGAGAGGGTTGGAAGACAGGAGAGAGAGGGGAGGAGAGGGAGAGAGGGAGGGAGAGGGAGAGAGAGAGACGGAGTGAGTGAGTGAGGGATTACAAATCAATAGACATAAAGGATCTTCTTATAAATATACTATGTACTACTTAAAATTCAGTACGAAAGAAAGATATTTAAAATACGTTTTACATTATTTGTATTAAGTGTTATCTTCCGTGCACCAAAGAATGAGGGTTTTGTAATTTGCCATCATGCTGAGATTACATGCCATTACTTAGCCACATGCATTAGGAAAAGATAAGTACAAATACTCTCCATATGATAGAGCATTCAAACTGTTTCTATTGTTTTCCTCTCTAAAAAATTTGAGTAGGTTTGACAGCAAAAAAAAAAAAGAGTTTTTTTCTGATTCATACATTTGAACATGATCACATGATACATTTTATTTATTTATTTATTTATTTGTCGAACACGTACAAGATAACAAGTATAGGTATGAACATAAACATGAACAAAGGAAGTAAATGTAGATAAATGGGGACAGTAAGACAGGGACAGTAAGTACGCTGGTGTGCTTATGCAGGCGCCCTTTAAGGACATCTTAGGAATGGGGTGAGGTCCACGGTAGAGTTTGAGGTTGAAGCTGTGAGGGTTTGAGGCTGCAACAATGGTGTCAGGAAAGGCATTCCCGGCACTGGCCACTCTGTTGCTGAAGTCTTATTTTCTGCAATCGAGGTTTACCTTGAGTTTGTATTGATTGTTTCCCTGTGTATTATTGCGGTTGAAGCTAAAGAAGTCATTGATAGGCAAGACATTGTAGCAAACAATTTTGTGTACTATGCTTAGATTGGACCTCGGGTGGCACTGTTTCAGATTGTCCAGACCCAGAAGAGATAGGTTTCTTTTGAATCAAGCTTGGATCTAGTTTATCTTTTTCTTTGAAATCCTTGCCATTTATGGCCTGGTTTCCTTTCTCTTTCCCACTCTACTTCCCCGCAATTTTCTGATGTTTCCAATCTAAGAAAAACCAGGTCCAATCCAGTTTAGTCTTCTGAGGCTCAGCAAAAGTTGTATGTAAATGTTCTGAACCAAACACCATCAAGGTCCAACATGAAGAAATTTGTAATTTTGAATGTTAAGAACAATGAGGAAAATGTGGAGTATTTCTATTTACTTTTAAAACTGTTGAAGAGAGACTGGCCAAGCCAGAGGGAGGAGTCAAGTGAGGAAATAGTCTGGAATCCTTATGTAAGCACCAGGAGGTAAGATCCAACTGCCCACTTCCTTGAATACCTTGAATGCCAATAAACCTCATCTAGTTTGCTCAATTACAGACTACTAGTCTGAGAAGACTCGTGTAAAACAGGCATCAGTAATAAAGTAGCTAATTGAACTTTTCATATGTGGATTTGGGTGTTTTCAGTGAACAGGAATTTTCTTTCTTTTTCTATTTCCCCCACCCCCTCTTGCAATGTGAATCTAAGTGGGGTTGACTAGAGACAAATTCAAAAATGTCTTAAGTATGTGCAGCAAGTTCAATACTAGGTCTTATTGTCCCTGAGGAAGATGACCTCTTCCTCCTCCTCCTCTTCCTCTTCTTCCTCCTTCTCCTTTTCTTCCCCTCCTCCTCTTCTCCTTGTTCTTCTTCTTCTCCTTCTCCTTCCTCTTCCTCTTCCTCCTCCTCTTCCAAAAAGAACATTCCAAACCCAAGGATCTTGTATTTTCCTGCCAGTGAGTGTGAACAGTTTATATCTCTGGTTTCTGTTCCTTATTGAGTTTACAGATAACCTAACACACTAGCCTAATTTGACTGCAGAATATGTTACAACAAGATAGTGCATCAAAGGATCGCTGTAGCTCTTATCTCTGGATTTCATAGGCTTATGTGTATCTCCTTTCTTAGAGATTTTAACCTCTAATAAGAGTGCTGTAATTGTTATCAAAATATCACAAGGAAACAGCACATAATTGGAGTAATTGAAGCTGAGTCATGTTCTGAATTATCTGCCATTTTAAAATAAGGGAGCTTTAATCCAGGGTACATTTTAATATTCATTTAATGCTATTTTTCTGTGCTAACATTTGTTGAACAAAGGCTAACTATATTTATTCAGGTTTTTTTTTTTTTGAATAAATTATATGTTAACATAATAAACTTTAGTACATGTTTTTTAAAAAAATAATTCAATTACTTAATTTCTGTTATAACTTCAATTTTCCCCCAATTTGTGTATATCGGATATATGGAGTTACCCATATTGAATACTTTCTTGAGTCTGCGTTAACTTACTACATGGTTACTATATGGATAGTTCTCTATAAATTTCTATGACCGCAATATTGAAATGATTTGCCACTATCTTCAAGAAGTTTTGATTTCATCTTCTAACTGTAATCTAATCTATAGTGGTAGCATTCCCTCATTTTACCCTAAACTTTTTAAGTTTAGATACTACCAGCTAGTTAGGGAAAAACCTATACTCCAACTAGAGCTCCATTTTCACAAAGGTCTTGAAAAGTGTGGAACTTCTAAGTGTGAAACCTCAGTGCATGTATAGATGTTCCCCATTTTCCTGGTTAGTTCTATGCAACCAATATGATGTGAATTCTATCTAAAGATTTTCTGTAATGAATGGATATTTGCCATCTCCTATGCACAGTAGGTAGTCCTCAACTTCTGAACATAATTGTGCCCTGAACTACAGCTATAAATCATTGTGGTCATAAACTGAGGGACTAATGTGACCAGAAGCAATGTTATTGGTCCTTAAGTCAACCCCGTTCAGTTGAATAATGAGAATAGACTGCTAGACCAGATGGGCCAGGGTGTTTGATCCATCAGGGCATTGCTTATATCCCCATGTTCTCGTGATTTTGGAGGCAAGAGGATATTCAAGACCTGCCCTGTGGAACATCTTGCCTCCCAGTGTGAGGTCGGCCCTAACCCTCCTAACCTTCCATAAGATCCTAAAAACCTGGTTCTGCCAGTTAGTTTGGGGTTCCAACATGGGGGGCATCACAGTGAAAGTGTTGATTGATTGACACCAGATCCCATCTCTCTCCCTCCTGCTCCTGCCCTCCCTGTCTGTTAAATTGGCTGTAGTGTTTGAATTTTGTATTAAATTAATTAAGTTTTGTGTTTATATAGTTTTTATCTTTTATGATTGTAAGCCTCCCAGAGGTACCTTGAGGTAAGATGTTTGGCTTATAAATTTTATAAGAAAGAAAGAAAGAAAGAAAGAAAGAAAGAAAGAAAGAAAGAAAGAAAGAAAGAAAGAAAGAAAGAAAGAAAGAAAGAAAGAAAGAAAGAAAGAAAGAGAAAAAAGAGAAAGAAAGAAAGAAAAAAGAAAGAAAGA
>NW_020769335.1:10505945-10518067 GCF_900518735.1 Pseudonaja textilis
CAACTTTAAGACTTGTGGACTTCAACTCCCAGAGTTCCTCAGCCAGCAAAGCAAAGCTGGCTGAGGAACTCTGGGAATTGAAGTCCACAAGTCTTAAAGTTGCCAAGGTTGGACACCCCTGCTTTAGATGTTAATTTCAGATCTTCTAAACTTTAGCTTCCATATTTTTTTTGCCATAACTATGATATCCAAAACATCTGGAGAGCTTTAGACTATCAAATTCTGATTTGGAGTTTAGATTGTCCTCAGCTCAAAACAGATTGGACTTAGACTGTACCAACTGGACTGAATCTCTTAAGGTTGACTCAGGAATTATTGGCCATGATTTTCTTAACCTTTTCGTGTCCCTGCGGTCGATGATTTAAAGGAGTACTAGTCACAAGACAATATAATATTACAAAACCACGTTTGCTGCCAAAAGAATATGTCTCCCTTTCAACAGTTCCCTCCAACCATTATTCTTTTATTGAATTAGCTCCCTTAAAACTATAATTGTATTTGATAAAATGTAATTGCTTTACATTTATCAAAATAAAATCAGCAGCTGCTTATTACTAGCCACAGACACCAGAATTGGGGATAATCCCAGAAAATGAGGTATATATTTAGATTGCCTGCTTTACTAACTTTAGTAAAATTAAAGATAAAGGCAGTTTAAATTGTACATTATTTCTCAGTTCAGCCAATTTGAAACTTCCTAATCCAATCCAATTCAAATGACTTAATCCAGTACTAATCCTATTCATATATATATATTCATGAAATGCCATATATTTTTGAATAGTCATCATCACCATATTAGGATTGGAATTCATCCCTATACATACATTGATGTTTGTAGAGGTCACCATATTAAAAATAGAAAGGTTGGTAATAGTCTTGTATATTTATTTGTTTGTTTGTTTGTTTGTTTGTTTGATGTATTTCTATCCTGCCTTTACTATTTTTGGAAATAAATCAATAAGGCAAACCTAACCAGTGCACCTTTCTTTTCTATTTTCCCCACAATAACTCTGTGAGGTCAGTTGAGCTAAAAGAAAGTGACTGGCCTGATGACCCAAGATCACCCAGCTAGCTTATGCAAACAAACTTAATGTATACTTAACAGAATAAAAGCATAACAGAGTTGGAGAGGACCTTTAAGATATTCTAGTCCAACCCCCTGATCAGGCAAGAAGATCCAAACTCTTCTTAAAAACTTCCAGTGTTAGGTCACCTACAACTTCTGGAGGCAACTTGTTCCACTGATTAATTGATCTCTCAGCAATTTTTTTCTTAGTTCTAAGTTGTTTCTCTCCTCGATCAGTTTCTATCTATTGCTTCTTTAATAGATTAGCAGTTTAACAGAGTTGGAAGGGACCCTGTAGACCATCTATTCCAACTTCCTGCTCAAGCAGGAGAGCCTACACCATTTCTGACAGATGGCAGTCCAGTCTCTTCTTGAAATCTTCCAGTGATGAAGCTCCCACAACTTCCGAAGACAATGTCTGTTCCATTGGCTGATGGTTCTCACTGTCAGAAAATTTATCCTTATTTTTAGGTTGAATCTCTTCTTGGTCAATTTCCATCCATAATTCCTTCTCCAGCTTTCAGGTGCTTTGGAAAACAGGTTGACCCCCTCCTCTCTGTGGTAGTACCACAAGCATTGGAACACTGCTATCCTGTCTCCTTGGTCCTTCTTTCACTAGACTAGTCATGCCAAGTTCCTGCAACCCTTATTCATATGTTTCAGCCTCCATTCCCCTAATCATCTTTGTTGCTCTTCTCTGCACTTTTTCTAGAGTCTCAACATTTTTTTTTATATCATGGTGACCAAAACTAGATGCAGTATTCCAAGTAGAGTCTTATAAAGTGGTACTAACACTTCATGTGCTTTTGATTCTATCCTTCTGTTGGTTCTGCATTGGGGTTTGTTTGTTTTTTGGGTAGCTTGAATTATTATCTGAATTATTATCTCCCAGCTCTGTGTACCTCTGTCATTTGCGAGGCCTGATTAAAAAATTGTGGACAAAATAAATATGTACAAATTATTCATTTTTTAAAAAATTACTTTTCAGGAAAAAAAAATGTATACATATTCCAGGTGCAAGAATAGGTCATATTTCTGAGATTCCCAAATGCAATTTGAGGATTTCTTTGGTTTTTAAGACAGCTGGACATATCTTAAAATTAATTATACTCCCAGATCCTAATAAAAGAACACACAGGGGTCAGAAACTTGCCTGCCTTCAGGTATGCTGAACTAAACCTTGACTGCTAATGGAAGACATAAAACGATTGTCTTGAAAGATAGAGCAAGCCTCCTATCGCTCCCTAGTGCATTGTTATTTGACTTCTATTTTCTTGAAATGAGAATCACAGTAGGGTGTAATGCATCTGGAGGTCATTAAAATGAAACGTTGTAATTTCCGAGTACAGAGAAGGGAACAAGATTGACTTTGTTATGTGCAAAGTGGCCAGCGTAATTGCCCAGTTACTACAGATGGATTTTGAAAAAGTCAAGAACGTTGTATTGAAGATAGACGATGGGTATCGAGCCATCCAACATACAAAAAAGGATGATTTGCGAAGCGCAGTGCAGTTGTGCCTTTTGAACTGTAGTGTTCTCAGATGATATGTAGCACTATTAGCGCAACTCAGTGTGTGTTGCTTGGCTGAAATATAGGTAGCCAATCGATAACATTTGTGGTCTGTCCAGAAAAAAGAAACTGTATTCACTTTTCTGCTCAGTGATAAAACTCAGTTTGTAAAGGTGATTCATGAAGTATACTATAAACCAAACCCAACTTGAATTGTGTCTTCCTACTCTACTGAAACTATGTAATACATGCGTGTCCTGACTCAGCTCGCCAAACACGACAAACCCTCTGACGTGAACTCAAAAGATTTCTTTATTAGGAATTCTGGAAAAAGCCCCAGAAAAAAGTTTCTCTCTCACCACAGGTTAACAAATCCATCTGGCCTGAAGATGAATAGTTATCTGACATACCTATTCATCTCCACCCCCTGCGTTTTATCCCCAGAGCTAGGGTGGGGCCTCGCTAGCAGTGGTGGCTCTTCCTTCCTCAGGATCGGCCCATAGATTTCCACTGCTCTCCTCACCTCTGCCTTCTGTGCATCCGTGTGCCAGGCACTGGACCCAGCTGTTCTTCCTCTTTTTCATCAACCACCTCCAGACCTTGGGGTTGTTGACTCTCCATCTGAGGGATGATGGATGGCCCAGGCTCCACTTCTGTCTCTTTCCCTCTCTGCCAGCTCTATTCTCTCTTCCTCCTTGGAGTTCCCAGATTGCCCTGATGCTGACCCTGACTCCCATGCCGACTCCTCCTCCTCCTCCTCCTCCTCCTCCTCCGATTCAGCTGCTGGAGGGGCCAGCAACCAACAGGCCATAGCAATTGTGCTTATTACTGCATTCATCGCTTAGCATGTTCTAGGAGTGTGTCTAAGTGTATAGTATGTGAAGAAATTCATAATCCATGAGCTACTGAACTTGCTCTCGCAACTGAATATAGTAATAAATATTGTACAATATTTGAAGTGAAGAGGACACATTTTGATAAGGAATCACTCTGACCTCAGTAGATTTGCTATTTATTGCCCAAATGACATCTTCATTTGTTTCCTGAGTGAGCAGAATTGGATTCTCTAGGTGATATTTTACAAGGTAGGAGACTTCCCTTGTTACAGAAACCTGATTTCTTTCTTTTTTTTAATGCTGGAAACTGTTTTCTCTCTTCAATGTATGCTTTTCTGAGGATTACAAAGATGACTAAGCTCCCTGAGAAGATGTAGAATCCATAAATGGCAGAGCCATTTCAAGGTAAAAAAAGGACTCAGGAGCATACACATTGCAGTAAATGTAACTGACAACCAGCAGATTTTCATTTGTGTTGACTACTAAACTGTGAAAATTGTGCGCTTGTTTATGCAAAGGTGCTTGTTTAAGACAGATGAACTGCCAAAGTCACTAGTCTTTAGATGCCCGGGTGTGCCAATTCTGTGTCTAAAAACATGGCAATGAGACAGCAAGGGCTGCCACAATGCTGGCTGTTTGACTTTCAAATTATCCCCAACACCCCTTAACACCACCCCGGCTTTTCCCTTACTTTGTTCTCAATGTGTTGAGATGCAACTCTCAAATGTTTTTAAGGATTCTCCATGGTCTGAGCTATGAAATAAATGCTAGGAGGTAGGAAGTAGAGCAAACAGTCTCTGAAATGTAACTTACACAAGCATGGGAGGTATCTTCTCAATGAAATCCAACTAAATTAGAGAAAACAGACCGGGTCAATCCTCTTGGATTCTTCCCAATCCCCTTCACCATCTGTGGTTGTAAGAGCTCCCTGTGATTTCTTCTGTGGAAGAAATCTTTTGTGGTGGCACAGCGGCTAGAATGCAGCATTGCAGGTTAATTCTGTCAACTGCCAGCAGTTCAATTCTCACCAGCTGAAGGCTGACTCAGCCGTCATCCTCCTGAGGTCAGTAAAATAAAGACCCAGATTGTTGAAAGCAATAGGCTGACTCTGTAAACCACTTAGAGAGGGCGATAAAGCGGTATTAAGTCTAAGTGCTGGTGCTATTGCCTCTGTCTGGGTGGTGTCTGTGTCTATGTTCACTTTCTTACCAAGAATTTAGTAGGGAGCATGTGTGTATATGCCTGTAAAAGAGAGACATAGAGGGTCCAATTATTGTATACATGCGTCTGTTCTTTTCTCAAATTGCATGTATGGAACTGAAGTAGACTGTCAACTCTGGGTTGACCGAGGTCATCTTGGAAGCTTCAGTGTTGCCACAATGGTGATGAAGGATAGGGAGGCAGGAATAGAGATAGCTGGGAGTTTTGTAGCCAAAACAAAATCGTTTCCCCTGAGAACCAAGGGCATTCCCACAGGTGGCTGAAAAGAGGAGGAGTGAAGTTTCCAAGCCACCAGACAGCATCTTGATTGGACCATGTGACTGATCGTTTGGGAAGCGGGGGGGGCTTTTACTTTTAATTAGGTAAAAACTGCAAGAGTCGGTTTTCACCAGTTTGTGCCAATATGATATATCCAGTAAACCTGTTTTGCTTACCTCAGAGTTCTGTTTGCTCTGGTGCGTTACTTGGAACCTGACATAGACAAGTGGTGGAAATCACAAGGTAAGCATCATCTACTTCATGTCACATGACTAAAGAGATGGGGTGGACTTCAAAAATTTTAGCAAGGGGTCTTCTGCCTGATTGCTGGGTGGGCATGGCCAGGGTGGGTGTGGCATAGTCAGCATCCTGTGCCACAGTGGCGGGGTGGTGGTGGAATTTTTGCCCTCCCTGGGCTCTGGAGGCTTTCCTTGAGCCTCAGGGAGGGCGAAAACAGCCTCCATGGACTCCGGAGGCCCTCTGGAGGCCAGAAATCGGCCCATTTCCACCATTCCCAAACTTTTGGGAGGACTGTTTTTCACCCTCCTTGAGCCTTCTGCCCTGTACTTACCTGCATCCAAAACGGGCCACTGGGAACTCCTAGGAGGGGCAGGGCGGGGTGGGTGTGGCCAGCCAGGAGTGGGATTTGGGGGTTCTCCAAACTGTGCAGAATCTTAGCTAGGGGTTTTCCCCGAACCCCTGTGAACCTCCAGTAGCCCACCCCTGTAAAGGGAGCGGCTTAGAATGGAACAGTCAGCAATTGTCGAGTACAGCGTCCATTGGATATTTAAGACAATTTGATGGGGAGAGGGGTATCTTTATTTGCAATTCCCAGTTCACTTCTTTAGTTGACCTTTTATTTTGTTCAGTATTTCCTAGTCTGAACAGAACCTCCCTGACAGGACCAGAGTGTGAGTGTATCACTGTTTCCTTCTGTTGGAAAGTATTGCCGTTGCTCCATTTCTTCTAATTGACTGATATTACTGGATTTAATGTAAGTCTGATTCTGAACTGTTTTTCACACTGGAATTTGATATTTGGATTATCCCTGGATTGAAAAACTGACTGATTTACCCGTGAATGACTTTTGGACTTCTTATCTTGAACTTTGCTTAAACTGTCTCGAAGTAAAAACCTAGATTTACTGTACAGCGTATCTGTGTACTGTATGTGTATTATTCAAACACTTCTCTCAAATACATCTCCCTGTATGCGCTCATTCTCCTAACGGGGAATTACCTCAACAAAGGGGACTGAGTCCATTTGTGTACAGGCATATCTGGTTTTATAGCACTTTGCTCAGTCACTCTTTGCTAGCACTCACGTTGTTACCTGGTTTGGTCGTGAAATGTCTGCAAGAAAACCTCCAGACTCAAAAAGCACTAAGGACCCCTACAATTCAAAGCTACCAATATTCTCTTCTATCGGTACTGATAACATCCTTCCAAAGTTGCCTATCCAGATGTGAGAGATTTGATTTGTCTTTTCCTGCTGAGCATCCCACTGATAGCCCAATAAAAGATTCCTGAGTCTATTTATTTACAGGCGTATCTGGTTTTGTCACACATCACTTTATCATGTTTTTCTAGCACTGATGATGTTGCCTAGTTTGGTATTGAAACATCTGCAAAAAAAATACCAACAACTCCAAGCTCAGGGAGCATCACCCACAGCTGGGCTACGAATATTCTGTTCTATCCGTACTGATAATATCCTTCCAAAGTTGTCTATCCAGATAAGGAACATTTGATTGAATTTATCTGTTCTGTAATAAACATAACCAAACGTACTGTCTGGGATTAAATGTTGCATTAGAGTTTGATTTTGTTTTGTTTTCTGTTGATAAGATAGCTACATTAGTTTCCTAATTGCTCTGCTTCATCCTTGCATAATGGGAGGAGTGATTATGACATTTAGTCATCTGGAGTCTTTGAAATTAAAAATAGCAGGGTAACAAGAATGTTTCCATTTTTAATCTTGGCAATCAGCATTGTTGCAGATTCCATACGCATTTCCTGATGCCCCAATTCACCCTGGGCTCGTGTTCTCCAATTTTCAAGCAATAGTGGGGTTTCTCATTTTCTTCCATTCAAATCAGCAATGAGGTAGAGATTAATTATTTTCGTGGACGCTTGATTTCTTCCCAATAATCCCAACAGAAACGTAAACATTTATCCCTTGAGTATATTGGTTGAACCAAAACTACAGGATATAGAATAAAACATTTTTAGCCCTTATAGCAATGTTCTTTCCTGTCATTCCTTCCTCAGTATACATATGTTATATATCTATATCTATATCTATAATCTATCTATCTATCTATCTATCTATCTATCTATCTATCTATCTATCTATCTATTATCTATCTATCTATCTATCTATCTATCTATCTATCTATCTATCTACCTATGTATCGGTTATCTATCTATCTATCTATCTATCTATCTATCTATCTATCTATCTATGTTTGTATAACACACATACGCACACATACATGCACACACACACACAAAAAAAAACAGCACTACTCTAATTTTCTAGAATGTATGCATGGAAGCAGAGCAGTAATACATTTAGAGATCTGGATTGGTTATTCAGCATTTATCCCAGCATAAAACATTAATAGAAGAGCCTGTGCATGAAAATTTCAAATTAACAGGAATAAGTGCCACATTCACCCTATTGCATAAAACTAAAGCCATCGGCTGTATTGTAACATGCTCTAGAAAAAGAAGGTAGCTTGAGGCAGCCTTCTGCAGAGGCCTCTGTAGGGTTAGATAAAAAAACTGGAGTGGAATTTCACTCCCAGGTGACACTATTTTGACCATATTCTATGGGTTACCCCTGGCTCATGCCTTTTCATAGTGAACATTATTATATTCACATTATGTTTCTTTACTAATTAACAAAAAGCAAAAGGGAACATCCCTGCTTTTAACGTTATTTTCTGAAAACAGAATAAAAAGTTATCCCAAAAATACTTTTCCAAAAGGCAACTGGACTTCTTTTTTCCTTCCTTTCTCATCCAAGAAACTTCTTCTGAACTGAAGAAGAAGTTTCATGGATGAGAAGCAAAAAGTCTTCAAGGAAAAACAAAGTCCAGTTGCCCTTTGAAAAAGCACGTTTGGGGCAACCATGATCTGGATGACTGAGAATCTCCTAGACATTCAGTACCAAAACATGTGGAATAATTAATTTCTCATTCTTTATAAGATAATCATTTTTCTTCTTTTTTTGCAGCCAGGGTGGACTGTAGCTTTGTGTTTATTTTTCAGGTCCTTTATATATTTAAACACTATTGAAAAACAGAGAAAACTCTCAACTGTATCCCCACATTATTAAATATCATCATTTGTTGCTTTATTTTATGGCTTGACTTGCCCTTAGGAGTCACAACCAAACAACCAGGATGTAGGACCCTATGCTCATCCTTACTAGATATTATTTATTTTAAGCTGATTCTTGCAAATAAGATTTCATTACCATGTATGTGTCATTCATTCATTCATCCATTCTGTTTATTAGTTGAGTCAACTCTAATAGACTCTGAGTGCCCCAACTGTATAATGTGTACACACACAAATACACCATTATGGATAGATATTCTTGAAGTGACATCAAGAAAAAAAAAAAAAAAACACCAGAAACTCAGAAGCATGGTGATTTGTTGGAAAATCTAATCTCTGGAGTAAATGATGCGTCTGAAAATGGGACCACATCAGAATAGACTCAAACCATGAATTCCTGCAGACGACATCATATCAAAGTGTGATGGTTGTCACTGATGGGGTGAAAGTTTATTGGGGTTTGAATTTGGGCTTTTATTTCTGTAATGCCACCCAGAATCTCCGTGAGTGAGTTGGGTGGCTATCCAAATTTTCTTTAAAAAACAAAGTTCTCCATTTCTTAAAGGATGGCCAGAAACCACTGGAAAAAGATGGTCCCATAGATATCAAAATCTGAACAACTTTAAAAGGGACAGTCAAGAACACTAGAAACCAGTGTAGGTCTTAATGTGGTGACATTCTATGGGTAAACTCTATTGCATTGTCTCCTTACTAAAGATAAGAAATGTTAATCAAGGGTGGCCTTCATCTCAATGAAGTATAGATTTCTATCCATCCTTGATACACTGGAATTCAGCACAACGTATATGAAATTATTATTGTTTTGCCTGCCTTCATATCCAATCAGGTGACATCAGTATTTTACAGATTAACAGAATTGGAAGGGGCCTTGTAGGTCATCTAGGTCAACCCCCTGCCCAAGCAGGAGACCCTACACCATTTCTGACAAATAGCAGTCCAATCTCTTCTTGAAGGTCTCAAGTGATAGCGCTCCCACAACTTCCGAGGGCAACTTCTGTTCCATGGGTTGATTGTTCTCACTGTCAGAAAATTTCCTCTTATTTCTAAGTTGAATCTCTCCTTGCTCAGTTATCCATTATTCCTTGTCTGGCCTTCGGGTGCCTTGGAAAATAGCTTGACCCCCTCCTCTCTATGACAGCCCCAGAGGTGGGTATTCAGCTGGTTTGGACCAGTTCTGGCATACCGGTACTGGAAATTTTGAGTAGTTCAGAGAACCAGTAAACACCACCTTTGTCTGGCCCCACCCTCCCGCCCCTGCCATTCCCTGTCCTATATTCCCTTGTTTTTTTAGCTCAAGTGATTCTCACAGCCGAGTGGATTTCTGCATCTCAGCTGAGCTAAAAAACCAGCTCAGGTCACCAGAGCTGACAAAGGGCAGTTTTTGATTGCTGCATTCACTCATAGAACTGGTAGGAAAAAAGATTTGGAATGCCACTACTGGACAGCACCTCAAATATTGGAAGAGTGCTATCATGTCTCCGCTGGTCCTTCTCTTCGCTAGACAAGCCATGCCCAGTTCCTGCAACCGTTCCTCGTTCACTGTATATTTTAGCCTCCAGTCCCTTAATCATCTTGGTTGCTTTTCTCTGCATTTTTTCTGGAGTTTCAACTCAAGGTATCCAGATCCAAATTGACCCAAGGGGTCGTTTCCTTCCTTGCGCTAGAGATATGTCCATTTGTATTCTTTTTTTCCCTTTTCCTTTTTTTTTTTGCAACCTTCTGACTTGTCCAGCCAAAAAAACAAGGACTTTCCCCTTCGTCTGCCAGTAGTGCAGAGATAACAGCTCACTGAGTCTTTCCTGAAAACAAGGGACTAATGAAAATTAGCATTCCGAGAGGATTTCCAGCAGCTGCCGTCATAAAAAGAAACTGATTAGTGGTTTGGACAGAGCTAACTCTGTAAATTATCAAACAAATTTCTGCCGAAGCATCCATTTGCGAATATGAAAATTAAAATTTGAACATCACACTTAGAGCACTTTAATCAACTTCATTCTTTGTTTTTATGGGTAATGAGGCTTTACATAAAGGTAACCAGCTTTCTAAATAAAGTTGCTTTGGCAAAATGAATTAAAAGCATTCAATCTGTTTTCTTTTTTCTCCTCTTTCCTCCCTTTTTTTAAAAAAAAATATAATTCATTGACAGGTGGCTGAGCAGACCGCCGAGTTAAACTGCAGCTTCCTAAATTGTAGTATCAATCAGGACAGGAGTAAATGCAGCCTTCAGTTAAGTTTTCTTGCCTTTTTAAAAAACGTTATTGATTTTTTTTAACTCATTCACAGGGATCCTGCCTTGTAATTGGGAAAGCGTGAGAGGTTTCAGACTTCCTAATGCTTATATCTTGCCATCTTTTGTCTTTGCTACCCCTTTTTGTAGCATTGATTGCAAAAAGGACAGCGTATACCTGATTTCAGCTGTGAGGTGGCTCAAGTGGAAAGCAGCTCTCTCTCTCTCTCTGTCTCTCTCTCTCTCTCTGTGTGTGTGTGTGTGTGTGTGTGTGTTCCTTTCTCTCTGTCTCTCTCTCTCTGTGTTCTCCCTAGTGCAGAATTAAATGCTGGGAAGAACTGAGCATTTGAATTTTGCTTCTGTTAGAATTGCTGGAAGGAAAGGGAAACAACATTTTAAGACATTGATCCAAGTGATAGTTTCCCTTCGCTGGCTAGGAGCTTGGCACACTCTTATTTATTTAAAATGGAATGGGTATTTCTGACTCCTTAAATTACAGTTTGGACTGGACAGAAGAATTCAGAGAGGAGACAGAGAGGGATGGGATGGGGGAGATAGATGGTAAACTACATTTTAGTTCTGGTTTCTAGGGGTGGGGGGGGGAGGGATAAAGTATCTTCCTTAGGCACCGTAACAGAAGAAGCCCAGCCATCAAACAAGATTGTCACATAATGTGGCAATAGGAAAGGGAAAGAAAAGGGGGAAATTCCCTGAAGTCATGTGGAGCTGAGCAGAGGTAGTATTCAGCAGGTTCTGACCAGTTCTAGAGAACCAGTAGTGGAAATTTTGAGTAGTTCAGAGAACTGGCAAATACCATCTCTGACTGGCCCCACCCCCATCTATTCTCTGTCTCCCGAGTCTCAGCTGATTGGCTGGGTCTTCTTTGGTTGCCCCGCATAGGAGAATGGAGCTGGAAAGCAGGTTAGTGGGGTGGGGAGGGAATGGGATTTTGCAGTAACCTTTCCCTGCTACACCCACCAAGCCACGCCATGCTCACCAAGCCAACGCCCATAGAACCAGTAGTAAATTTTTTTTGAATCCCATCACTGGAGTTGAGTTGTACTTTAAGGAGATGATCTCTTACCTGGTTTCCATCTGCATTGGCTTTCACAGAAAAGAAAAATCCACAAGGAACCATCTCACGAAATCCAAGTTATTCTGCAGGAGATGTAAGGGAAGGGTTGATGGAAAGAGCATTCACAGCGATGCAATGCAAGGGTCCCACCCTTCCAAACTTAGAAGCTGTCCTGTGTCCTTGCATGCATGGGCTGAAGGGATAGTATGTACATTTCCCTGGCTCAGGTGAAAAATGCTACCTGTTTAAAAGCTCCATCTGTTCCCTGTATTCTATTGAGTGCAAGTTATGGATGCTACCTTTAAAGTTGGTCATGCTTTGACACCCACCTCTGCCACCTTACAAACACAAACTCCTTGCGTGTCCAATCACACTTGGCCAATAAAGAATTCTATTCTGTTCTGTTCTATACTATCTTCTTCTCTTCTCTTCTCTTCTCTTCTCTTCTCTTCTCTTCTCTTCTCTTCTCTTCTCTTCTCTTCTCTTCTCTTCTCTTCTCTTCTCTTCTCTTTTCTTCTCTCCTCTCCTCTCCTCTCCTCTCCTCTCCTCTCCTCTCCT
>NW_020769335.1:10518167-10566636 GCF_900518735.1 Pseudonaja textilis
TCCTCTCCTCTCCTCTCCTCTCCTCTCCTCTCCTCTCTTCTCCTCTTATTCTATTCTATTCTATTCTATTCTATTCTATTCTATTCTATTCTATTCTATTCTATTCTATTCTATTCTATTCTATTCTATTCTTTCCAATTCCAATTCCAATTCTAAGTCTATTCAATTTCACTGCTTCCCTTCCTTTCTCCCTCTTCTCCCTTCCTTTCCTTTTCCTTCCTTTCCCTTCCCTTCCCTTCTTTCCCTTCCCTTCCTTTCCCTTCCCTTCCCTTCCCTTCCTTTCCTTTCCTTTCCTTTCCTTTCCCTCCCCTCCCCTTCTTCCCTTCCCTTCCCTTCCCTCCCCTCCCCTTCTTCCCTTCCCTTCCCTTTTCATATTCTATCCTTACCATGCTGTTCACTGTGCCTGGTCAGATGAATGGGCTTTGAAAGTCATCACCACAGACAGCCCCAGGTTGCATGTTCTGCCGAGAATAATGCAGAGAAGCAACCAAGTGTGCCAAGGAATTGAGAAAGCAGTCCTTTCAAACAGGGGCTCTCAAAACAGGATCTTGGTCATCATAAATGCGAGCATCAAAATTGAAAGGGGCTGAATATGTTAAATTTGAAGAAGTGATGCAAAGTTATAGAAGCCACATTTGTCCAAAGACAGAAAAGGAATGGAGCAATAAAGAGAAAGGACTTTTATAAGCCAGATTACTTAGAGGAGCGAATGCCCAGTAATCATATTGTTTCAGATGGATAGCGCATATTTTTAGCTGACAACAACTGGGCTCCAAAGAAGCTGCCTTGTTTTATTATTAAAGCTGTTCCAATAAATATTTAGCTCCTTTATATATGTGTGTCCAACTTTATATATGTGTGCTTACTTTATGTATGTATTACTCAAATAACTATGGATGATTTGTGTTGTTTATATGTGCTAGATTAATATTCCATCTTTCTCCCCGGGATTCGGGATAGTGTATATGTTACTTAATGATATCTGAAAGCATCAAGAGACATTCTGTGGTTTGCCTCCATGCTAGTTTTATAATCCCTATAAAAAATAAGTATTTTCCCCTTTTCATCTCTACCATCTAAAGATGAAAAGAGGAAAATACTTGTCTTTTCCCTACAGGAAACTGTAGGGAAATTTGGGGAAGTTTGCTGAAAATTATGGGGTGCAGGGCCAAAAAATTGCATGGAAGAGAATTATATTCCGAGAACAATCCATTTGAATTTTGCCAGGTACCTGTGGAGAATTGGGCTACTGCAGTTCCCATAGTTTTAAATACAAACAGTACAAGTGCTGCTGAGTTTCCAGATCTTTAAAACTCCTAAAACTGCCTCTCCCAGTTGAAAGCCATTCAAACAAGTCCCAATCTATTTCTTCTTTCTTTGCCTTTGAACAATACATACTTAAATTGCTTGAACAAGTTTCTTAACCTTCAACCATCTGATTACACGGAGAATGGTAACCGTTAGACACAAGGGAAGTCTGATTGCCCATTCACTAATATTCATTTTTCCATGGCCAAATCATGACCAACGTTTTCTCTGAAACAAAAGGGCAAATGTCCCTCACCCACAAAAGCCATTCAAGGTTGCACAGAAGTTGTCATAAGTTCACATCGCATCTTGGGCACAACTACAGAATCTTAGATGGACTATATAAACAGGCCTGTGCAATAAAAGCTAATTTTTTTTTCAGAGAGTAATATTCTCTTGAATTATATTTATTCAATTCAGTTCCAGTTCAACTCAAATCCAACCTTTATTGTTTTTATAAATAACTCAGGGGTATGTGTGAATATATCCAACTTGCTTTCCTCCTCATATTTTCCCCACAATAAGAACCCTGCCAGGTGAATTGGACTGAGAGAAGACTGGTCCAAGATCACCTTTCATGGCTAAGTAGGACTAGAACTCACAGTCACCTGTTTTTTAGCCTGCCTTAAACATATACCTAGTGTCAACTCATAAAACATTTTGTATACACGTTTTATAGTTGTCAACAGAAAGAAGGGAGGGAGTTTCAAAGAGCAGGCGTCAGTGTGGAATTGAAAGTACATTCAATTCATATATTCTTCAGAGACTCATTAGATGACTGAAGCTTCTGCCATGCAAAAATCTAATTGGAGAGCATGATTGATGACTCTTGGCTATGGACGTGTTTCATTGGATGATACACCCAGAGGGGTGGGGGGAAAAGCACGGTCAAGGGTGACAGTAAATTACATACCTCAGAGTCGGCTACGCCCAGGCTAATGCCAGCATGTTAACTTCTAATAAATCCTTTCAAGTTTGGGGAATGTGGCTCGAGGCTCATGATTTAATTGGAGTAACTGCCAGAATCCTGACACCTAGTATGTGGAATTGGACAAGCAAAGAACTGGATTGATTTTCTTCTCTCTTCTCTTTCTGTAGCTGAAAACTGATATTGCAACATCAGAAAGATAAATATATGGATCGTTCACTCAGTGGATTAAGGAACTGATTAAGCTTCCTACCTATGAGAAGATTGCCTATAGACATACATTAGAGACATACATGCATGTGCAGTGGTTAGAGTGCAGTACTGCAGGCTACTTCTGCTGACTGCCAGCTGCCAGCAGTTCAGCAGTATGAGTCTCACCAGCTCAAGATTGACTCAGCCTTTCATCTTTCTGAGGTGGGTAAAATGAGGACCCAAATTGTTGGGGGCAATATGCTGACTCTGTAAACTGCTTAGAAAGGGCTGTAAAGCACTGTAAAGTGATATATAAGTCTACGTGCTATTGCTATTTTGTACACAGAAGCAAAATGAAATGTGGAACTCCTCTATACAAAGTACAGTAGGTTAAAAAAAAAAAGACTGATAGTCATATAAATGTATTAGAAAGTTAACATACAAGTACTTGGATAATATTTACATTAGTTAAATATATAGTGTACAGAACTGTAACTGTTAATTGCTACCATGATATATTAGACTTGGTTTCTTTTCTTTTTTTCTGTTGCATTTTTTCATTTTAAGCATTTTTTTTTTCTGTATAGGTTTTGTATGTGTGGTGCATTCTAAGTAGGTTTTTTTTTTTTGGTTTCTTTTTTGTGGTCTTTTTAAAAAAGCAAACTAGTCTCAGATGTTGGAAGAATTTCCTGGAAGAAGAGACAACAATCAGTTATTCATATTAGTATCAAGACAGCCACTAAGATGTGTGTTCATGTTGTTAGCAACAGTTGACTCAAGGGAGCCCCTCTTCATTTGTTATCTATCAGGCAAGTTGTATGAACAGAGGCATAGAGTCAAGATCACATGAAGTATTAGTATCATTTTATAAAGCCTTAGTAAGGCATCACCTGGAATTCTGCATCCAATTTTGATCACCGCATCACCAAAAAGATATTGAGAATTTGCAAAAAGTGCGGAGAATAGCAATTGAAGTGACTAAGGGCCTGGAGACTAAAACATATGAAGAACAGTGGCAGGAGTTGGATATGGTGAGTCTAGAGAAAAGAAAGACCAGGGGTGACATAATAGCAGTGTTCCAGTCTCTGTGGGGCTGCCAGAAAGAAGAGGGGGTCAAGATGTTTTCAAAAGCACCAGAAGGCAAAACAAGAAGCAATGGACGGAAACTAATCAAGGAGAGAAGCAACCTGGAATTAAGAAGAAACTTCCTGACAGTGACAACGGTCAACCGGTGGAACAACTTGCTTCCAGAAGTTGTGGATGCTCCATCGCTGGAGGTTTTTAAGAAGAAACTGGACAGCCACTTGTATGAAATGGTACAGGGTTTCCTGCTTGAGCTTGGGGTTAGACTAGAAGACCTCCAAGGTCCCTTCAAGCTCTATTCTGTATTGCTTATGATCTTCTTTGTTCTATCCATTTCCTCTCTTCTTCCTCCATTCTTTAATCTTTTCTCCCTTTTATTTCTTTCCCTTCCATTTTTGGGAATGCCGCACATTTGGGAACATGTACTACATTTCACAAGCTATTTCTTTCCACCACACCTATATACCCGAACCTTTCAGCCTCATCCTCCAAAATCCTTATCTAAAAAAAACATCACAACCCAAATATTAAACTGCTGATAAAAGAACGGAAATAGCAGAAATAAGAATCATGATTACAACAAATTAAAATAGCAAACAAAACAGCAGGAACTCAATAGCAGACCCAAGGATTAAATAAAAATACAGCCTCATTGCTTGTAGGAAAAAAAAAAATACAGAAACACGAAAGGAAAGCTTTGCTATATTAAATTCCTGTGCAGTTATTGTTTCCTCTTATAGCAGTCACCTGCATCGGATGTTTCCTTGAAAACTAGAAGCTTCAAAGTATCAAAGTTGGGGATTTCTGTAAAGGAATTGTGGAAAGGGGAAGGTTCTAGAGAACCAAACAGTTATCAATGTGATAACTAGCAGAGAAGCAATCGGGGAGCACGGTGAAATGGGAGGTTGAAAAATCAAAATGGTAGCTTCAAAACATGGGGGGAAAAAAACCAGGCATGGCTTTTGACTACATTGTTATAGACACCATTTTCAATGTTTTCTCTCTCACACACACACAAACATCTGCACAAGGGCAAAAGCAATTCATTCATATCATCCAGAACTTCTTTTTTTAATTGAAAGTTAAGTTTTAAAAACATTTGAACATGGTGATCTTTAGAAATATATCAGCAATCTTTACATTGTTATAGTAGTAGAATGTCATCAAACAATATAAAACACACACACACACACACACACACACACACATCTCTATACATCTTTACTTTATAATCTTTATATTCGTTTCTATCTTAGACATTTTGTTGTGGTATACCCTCTTTCTTTAATTTCTATATCACATTTTTTGACTTCCTTTTGTATCCCTCCAATTATATTTTTTTCCATATTTCATAGAATTCTGAAGTATCTCGTTCCTTCAGTTCTAACGTTAAGCTATCTAGCTCAGCGCAGTGTAAAATCTTTTTCATTATTACTTCATCGTTAGGTATTTCTTTTAGTTTCCATATTTGGACAATTGATAATCCTGTGGCTGTGATAATATGAATAATTAGCTATACATCTGCTTTTTTTTAGATTCTCATTTGTTATTCCTAATAGGAATATTTCTGGTGTATAATTTATTTTTAAGTTTACCATTTCCTCTAACCATTGCCCATTTTTTTTTTGGCCAAAAATATTGCATTTTCTTGCACTCCCTAAACTTCTAAGAAGTATCTGACTGGTCACTACTATCTAGACATAGAAGAATAACAGAGTTGAAAGCAGGGGTGAGATGCTGCCAGTATAACAAACGGTTTGGTGATTGTGCTTTTTGAGCACGAATGCACTTTGTGCGTGCGTCAACATAATGAAAAAGCCTTTACCTACTATGTTACTTCGGGGGAATAACACAGCTGAGCGCCGGCAATCCATTCTTCCATGCTAATCAGTTAGGACGATAAAAGTTAGTACTGTGCAGGAGTTGGAATGTGGACCCACATCATTGTTGCAGAGAACCAGTTTGGACACAGCTGATCTTTGGAGTAAGGAGTTCGCCCAAAACAGTCCAAACCGACAGAAACCCACCCCTAGTTGGAAAGAACATTGGAGGTTTTCTACTCTAACCTCCTGCTCAAGGAAAATACCCTATACCATTCCAGACAAATGGTTGTCCAATGTCTTCTCAAAAAACTTCCAATGTTGGAGCACGCACAACTTCTCGAGGCAAGTCATTCCACCAACTGATTGATCTAATTTTCATTATGATTTTCATGCCATTCATCACAGACTATCCCTTCCGATCCGATCAAGCAAATGCAAAAACCAAAACAATTGGTTTAGTTTTGTTGATGCTGCCGTTCTTCGAGCAAATTCCTTTGGAAGCTTGGTGAGTTGACTAATAGTCCTCCTAGCCTAAAAAGATTGACAATTGAGGATGATAACTACTTGATCGAGATGTGCAAATGAGTTCATAATACATTCCAAATGTATTTTGTAACTGTCTTTTAAGCCCTCCACTTTCTTAGCTGGCAAGCCAAAAATTGTTTTGGAGACGGCGTCAGGTGATTTGTATGCAATATTTCACACAGAATATGTGAAATTAAGAAATCAACCCTTTTCAGCCTGGATTCTTGTAATTCAAAATGCAACAAAACAAAACAAAACAAAACCAGTTGGGAGCTCTTAGCCTGGCTAAACCTTCTCTCATCCTGAAAATGAAAGAAAATGAATAGGTGAACTCGAGTGAGAGTGATTTAAATATCCCCTTCCCACTTTTGTTCAGTCCTTCATCATTTGTTCTTCAGGTACTTCTTTGGTAGCCTAGCAATCTGAGTCACCTACCACACAATGCTTGAAGAAGAAGGGGAACATTTTAAAGGAGATTGGCAGTGGGTTTTGTACTAAGTTCATCTAGTGTGTTTCTGTATGCAAAAATAATATTTAGAGAAGAAATCTTTACTCACAAAAAAGAATGAGACAAACACACTTATGGAAACAAAAATATGGATTTAAACTTATAAAGAAGGATTGCTGAAATACGGTATATCTAGTTTAATGAAAAGAAGAGCTAGGGGTCACCATAACAGCAATGTTCCAATATCTCACGGGCTGCCACAAAGAGGGAGTCAAGCTATTCTTCAAATCACCTGAAGGAAGCAATGGGTGGAAACTAATCAAGGAGAACTAGAACTAAGAAGAAATTTCCTGACAGACAGGACAATTAATCAGTGGAACAACTTGCTTCCAGAAGTTGTGAATGCTCCACTACTGGAAGTTTTAAAGAAGAGATTGGATAACCATTTGTCTGAAGTGGTGTAGGCTTTCCTGCCTAGGCAGGGGGTTGGACTAGAAGATCTCCAAGGTTTCTCCCAACTCTGTTATTCTGTTCTGTTGTTCCGCATTATAAATGCTTTTTATAAATCATTATAAATGATTTTTTGTTTTAAATGTAATCAGCCGTCTCACCATACCTTCAATCTGGATGAGATAGGAAAGAGTTATTTCAGGGGAAGAATTAAAAGAGGTTAGCATGAAACAGTGAACCAAAAGGAAAAATCTGAAATCAAATCCTTTCAAATTATTGTATCCTTAGAGATAGATGATGAGAGAGAGAGAAAGAAAGAGAGAGAGAGAGGGAGAGAGAGAGAGAGATCAAATATTTCATTAAGTGGCAAGCTTCTTAATCTGTGATATGCTAATGGTTTTTTTTAAACTTCCTTATTTTGATCTCTCAAATTACAACATTGTCCTTTTCCTCTGCACTGGTCCCACACATCTTTGGATGTATTTAAGGGTAATTAAAATTGCTATTAAATTAGCTATTTAATAACTCAGATTAGTTGGAGGAAGAAATTGGGAGTAGAGGTTGAGAATTATTTCCTTTCTATTCAATCAATCACAAAAGGTTAAAGAAGGAGTATTATTAAGGTCACACCAATGTAAGACACTCTATACATTCTTTTTCTTTTGCAAAAATCTGGGTTTATTTTATTTTTTTCATTGCTGCAGAAAGGACTGATATTAGAATGGAGAGAGGGAAGGAGGGAAGGAGGGAGGTGGAGAGAAAGCAGCCTTGCTCTCTTCCCATATTTTTTTTTGTCTTTTATCTCTTTATGAATAAAAATCTAACCCACTTATAGAACTAAAAGGAAAACTCATCCAGATAGACCAATTTCCTTCCTCTTTCAGTCCATTCAATCAGCTCCTTAACTCTTTTGAACTCAAGGACTGTTTTTTTTTTTTTTTTACTTATAAAGAGAACTTGAAATCTCATCATTTTTTTAAAAAGAAAAGGGTGGAGGGAGAGAATAAAAAGATACGGTAGATTAAAAGACCAATCAGAAGGCCAGAAAATAGGAGATGCCTTTAGTGCTTTGTGGGCTAAGATGTATCTCTTTCCATGCTTTTTTTTATTATTATTTCAAGTTTTTATTTTTATAGCATACTAGCTCTATACCTGTACTTCGCTATGAAACTATGTGGTCGGGCTTAGATTTTGGGGAGGAAAATAAGGGGGAAAAAAATTCTGCCTCTGCCTGCCAGCATCCATTGGTATTCATCTGGCTAGTGTCCTGTCAGGGTGTAAGAGAGTTAAGGGCTGTTTGGAAACTGAAAGAGTATTTGCCGTGTGAGTAAGAAGGAGACAGCAAGGAGTCTGGACGTGGCTTAGCTGAACTGTTTTGTAGTAAAGTTGTTTGGTGCTGTGAAACTAAAACTAAAACTGAAACTCCTCTCCTCTGCTTGTGTTTTGCATTTGGAACAGATTTCTTTTCAGGTAGGGAGGGAGACTAGGACTCCTTAGCATCAGAGCGTGTTAATAATAATGTATGACACTATAATATATAATACTCTGATGGTCATTTCGAAAAATCTTTTCTTAGTGAGCACCTAGAAGCCACGAGGAACATACGTGCCGAATTTCAAGTTTGTAGGCTTTACACTTCTGGAGATTTTGTGATGATGCATGAGTGCTTTTTGGCTTTTATATATATAGAAGATAAAAATTCCAATTTCAATTGAACAGTTTGTTCAATTGTTCAACAGTTTGGGTACAAATATTTTTAGGAAATAATAATCCAAATGTTTACAACAACACTCATTACACAGATACTAATTATAGTATCCGTGTAATGAGTGTTGTTGTAAACATTTTCTAAACACTAATTATAGTAGTGTCAATAATAGCAATAACAATATTATTTACTTAACCAATTCAGCCTACCTTCCTTATATCACTGGTCCTTTCCATCTATTTCCCTGGGTCTAGCTCCTGTTTTTTGTTTTTTTTTCTAGCTAGCCTTTGATAAAAGATGTACCTCTTCCCATTCTAAGCCAGGATGGTTATCCCTAAACTCTGAGTACCAATCATCGGGATGAAGGGAAGGGAAGAAAACAAAGAAGTGACACAAGCTGCTGAGCAATTTAGTTTTATCTCAAGAAGAAAAAAGCAGGGTAGCCTCAGATATTTGAGCATTCCTCCCACCTTTTGTCAACCATCTGTCTTGATGAGATCCCCAACAGAGAAAGACATTCGCTTGGGCAAAGACGAACAGAAGGACACAGCCATCTCGACAAGGGAAGGAAGGACGCCCAAAGCCACACTAATCACCATCAGTTAAAATTCATCTGTCCAGAAGGAGCTGCCTTTTGAGCATGGACAGATGCTTCAATTATGCACGTAGCGCCAGCAGTTAAGCACAAAGAGAGAGCTGATGAGACAAAATCTTTTATTTATTTTTTTTACATCGTCTTTAGCTTTTAGGAAACTTCAGTCTCCATCAACTTTCATCGGCTTTGACAAGTGGGGCTGAACCGAACATATTTTACAATGTGTCATCCGAGGTGGTTACATCCAAAAGCTATTCAGTGTTAATATTCATTAATTAAGATCACTCTACAGAAAAAAAAAAAAAACAGTTGATTGAAGAAGATCAGACTTATTTCTATGGTCTCTTGGTGTGGTGTATTGTCTTCATTCTTTGGAATAATGTTTCATGGTAGAATGTCCTCACTTTTCATCTCTTCCTGTGAAGTGCCCTGTGTGCGCCACGATTCATTTTTGGGAACAAATTTCAACAAACACTTGAAAGAAAATGTACGGGAGATTCTTAGCAGTCTGGGATTTTACTGCTATTTCCTCCTAAAATTTTAAACAGGCACCTGATTTCATTTGGCTTCTGCATTATGAAAATTTGGGAAGTTAGATAGAAATGAAAAGCTTGTTGCTCCTTCTTTTTCCCCTTTTGAATGCTACTGGTCTCTGGCATGACTAATTAAATCTCACTAAGCTATGAGTTTTTGACCAGATGAGTTTCCACTGGGCTATTTTAACCCCAGGCTCACTCTTTTAAAGAACATTATTAACATAGTTTAATATTGTGGGCTTCTGTAACTTTTTCCTCAAATAATTTTTTTTGGGGGGATGTATGTGGAAAATCTGCTTAATGTACTACAGGGGAGAAACTTTCTTAATAAGAGAAATGGAAAAAAAAAATGTAATATTGATGCAGCAGCTGATTTTAGATCAAGCCATTTCTTAAGTAGAGACTGTGTAACTGATCTAGCAGAAATTTTACTTTTTTTTCTTACATACTTTTGCATTTTGCATGTTTGCTACAGCGAGTTATTTGTAAAAATAATAATAAAGATGGGAGCAAGGTAGCTAGCTAGTGAGATAGATAGATAGATAGATAGATAGATAGATAGATAGATAGATAGATGATAGATAGATATAGATGATAGATTGATAATAGAATAGATATATATCTATTCTATTCTCAATCTATCATCTATATCTATCTATCTAGATGATGGATTGATAATAGAATAGGATAGAGTGATAGAGCGATAAATAGATAGACAAATAGACAGATGACTGATAGATGTTAGATAGATAGATAGATAGATAGATAGATAGATAGATAGATAGATAGATGATAGATTGAGAATAGAATAGAATAGAATAGAAAGATGATAGATGATAGATAGATAGATAGATAGATAGATAGATAGATAGATAGATAGATAGATGTTAAATAGATAGATGGATGATAATAATAGATAGCCAGATAAATAGATGATAGATAGATGATAGATATCCTCATATGTTTATATGAACTAGATTGTAATTGTAGATGTCAGGCAGATGTAACTGTATATTCTTAGCTCTTTCTCCAATTCATCATGAAGATGTAGGTATGCATTCCTTACAAAATTGTGGCAGAAAAAAGAGAAGCTAAGATAGTAATGAAATAACAGCTCCTTTACAAGCTTCTTGGTCTTACCCTTATCCTTACCCTATTTCCTAAGCATGCCATTCAGAGGCGAAAGTACCATCCAATCCAGCACAGTAATGATACTAGTCCATAGATACAATAAAAAAGAAAACGGATGGGGTTCATCTCATGTCCACAGGGACAGCATGAACCATGAGTAATAGATTGATGGCTTCTGGCTATCCTTCTTCAAAGAATATCTCAACACAATAACAAGACAGGCTATCTCCCCGACTCTTAAAAGATTCAGTCCAATCATTCTCTAGAGCACGGCAATAATGGAACTAACTCCCTGAAACAAGTCCCCTGCACCTCCCATTATTCAACATTTTCATGATGACTGCTTATTGTCAGCAGAAACTCGGATCTTTATATTTCAAGCTCAATGGCATGGCAGCCAAGGTGGATCACTTCCAACAAAGCCTTTGATTACACTTCCTTCACAATACTCGGGAGGCTTAAACTCAGAACACAGAAGCTGGCCGTGTTCAAATATAGAGTCCAAGGCCAATGTTTTCGTGGTATTCTGGGTGAGGCAAGAAAAATCCCAGTCCATACAAATGGGATTTGAGACAAAGTATTGTTAGATTTCAGCTGTTTTGCAGGTTGCATTTGCAGTACATTCTTCCGTTATGATTATACAAAACTCATGTTCTGCAAGGTATTTTTTTTTCCTACAAAACAAAGCATGCTTGCTGAGATACTGGTGAAAGCCACATTATGTGCTGTTCACTGATGATGTTACCTAGTTTGGTAGTGAAATGTCTGCAAGAAAACAAACCAAGCTCAGAGAGCACCAAGGACCACATAGGCCTCCTCCTCCTCCTCCTCCTCCTCCTCCTCCTCCTCCTCCACAAACCCTACTCCCTTCTAGCACTGATGATGTTACTTTGTCATGAAACATCTGCAAGAAAACAACCAAGTTCAGAGAGCACCAGGGACCACACATAGGCCTCCTCCTCCTCTTTATCTTCCACAAACCCCACTCCGTTCTAGCACTGATGGTGTTACTTAGCCTGGTAATGAAACATCTGCAAGAAAACAATCAAGCTCAGAGAGCACCAAGGACCCCACAATCCTCCTCCTCTACAAACCCCACTCCCTTCTAGCACTTGATGGTGTTACTTGGTAATGAAACATCTGAAAGAAAACAACAAGTTCAAAGAGCACCAGGGACCACACATAGGCCTCCTCCTCCTCTTCCTTCTCTTCCACAAATCCCACTCTGTTCCAGCACTGATGGTGTTACTTAGCGTGGTAATGAAATATCTGCAGGAAAACAAGCAGATTCAGAGAGCACCAAGGACCCCACAGCCCTCCTCCCCTCCCCTCCTCTCTGCAAATCCCATTCCCTTCTAGTACTGATGACATTATCTAGTTTGGGTAATGAAATGCCTGCAGGAAAACAACCAAGCTCAGAGAGCATCAAGGACCTCTCATTTATTCTCTATCTAAAGCCACACTATTTTAAGCCTAATTGGTTAAATGCGGATTTGCCAAAGATCCAAAGTCTGGATCCTTACTAAATTTGCTTCACGAGATGCTTCCAGACTGCAGAACTTTTTTTAGATGAACTTTATACCAAACAAGGATGATATTCTTCTGTTTCATCTGAGGAGGGTTCAGTGAGTTGAAGAACCAGGAAGGTCCCTTTGTAATTGACTTCACCCTTCTGTCACAGGGTAAGCAACACTTTGCTTTGTGAGGCGGAGGCATTTATGACCTTGCTTCCCAATTTAATGGAGTTTCTCACTTTTCCTCAATATTCTTGATAAAACACGGTGGGGTGTTTTGATTTGCCTACACTGGATGATTAGAAAGGGCTTCATAGATCACTGAAAACCCTGTGAATGAAGTGACAGTTGTGTAATCATGGAAGTAATGTGTCTATGTACTTACACCGACCAAGTCGTGTGTATGTCACTGGTTTTATATTAACTCAGGATATGTGAAGGATAGCTCTGTTATGTTGTTTCTGTGCATCCAATT
Organism: Pseudonaja textilis; assembly: GCF_900518735.1. Next base: position 10,530,884 of record NW_020769335.1, read on the forward strand.
CTAAGATATCTTGTAACGTTTACCCAGAATCCTTACTCTTTCAAATGTTTGAATTAAGTAACCTTTCCTTTCCTCTCCTTGCCTCTCCTCTCCTTTTTTTCCTTTCCTTTCCTTTTTTCCATCACGCTCCTGCCCCTCCATCTCACTGGTGGGATTTTAATTTTTTTACTACTGGTTCTGTGGGCATGGCTTGGTGGGTGGGGCAGTGTAAGGATACTGTAAAATATCCAGTCAGAGGTAGTATTTTCCGGTTCTCTGAACTACTCAAAACTTTTGCTACCGGTTCTCCATAACTGGTTAGAACCTGCTGAATACCACCTCTGCTCCATCTCCTCCCTTTTCCTCACTCCCCCTCTCTTCCCCTTGCTTTCTCTCCCCTCCCTTCTGCTCCCCTCCTCTCCCCCTTCTTTTTCTCTTTCCCTTTTCCCTCCCTACCTCCTTCTTTCCTTCCTCTTTTTGCTTTCCTTCCCTTTCCTCTTCTCTCTCCCTCTCTCTCTTCCTCTTACCAGCCAACACTTTCATTATTTCTTCTTCAGCTTCTCCCATGCATCGGTCATACATTGGTTACAGTTGAGGGTAGACTTGAGCATCAGACTGTTTTTCTAATATTTTCTTTTTTTCATATGTGTACAGGTAGATGGTTTCACATTCCAATGGCTTTGGTTCCCCATCATATTTCTATGAGGAGCAGATCACTCTATAGGAACAAACTGAAACCTGAGTACATTTTCTTGCTACCCAGAGGAACACCATGGATTCTACTCACTTCTCTTCCTCCCCCAATTAAAGAAAAGGGATGATATATATATGTCCGTCCATCACTTATGCTGCCTTGGGCAATCTTAATTCTAACTTAAACACATAATCACCTCTCAACTGCATTTTATCAGCTTTCAAAGAGAACTGCCTTGGGCATAACACCAATCATCTGAATGACATAAATCTTCAATTTCCAAGAACACTGAGGTAGGACAGATCTTGACCAACCCTCAGTGTCATGTATCTGAAGTATCTAACAAAATGAAATTCAATAGTGAAAAAAGTAAGGTTCTATATTTAGGCAAGAAAAACCAAATTCACATGTATAGTATAGTTGGTACCTGGCTCAATAGTAGTTACTGTGAGAGGGATTTTGGAGAGTGGGGGATCTAGTTGACAATCACTTGTGAGAGGGATCTTGGAGCAATCATTTAAATATGAGCCAGCCCTGTGCTGCAGCTGCCAAAAAAGCCAATATAGTCCTAACTGTAGACTGTATTAACAGAGAGATAGAATCAAGATCACATCTTAACACCGCTTTATAATGCTTTGGTAAGACCACGCTTGGAATACTGCATCCAGTTTTAGCTGCCAGGATGTAAAAAAGATGTTGAGACTCTAGAAAGAGTTCAGAGAAGAGCAACAAAGATGATTAGGCTAACAAAGATGATTAGGAGGCTAAAACATATGAAGAATGGTTGCAGGAACTGGGCGTGTCTAGTTTAATGAAAAGAAAGACTAAGGGTGATATGATAGCAGTCTTCCAATATCTCAGGGGCTGCCACAAAGAAGAGGGAGTCAAGCTACTCTCCAAAGCACCTGAGGGCAGGAGAAGAAGCAATGGGTGGAAACTAATCAAGGAAATAAGCAACCTAGAACTAAGGAGAATGTCCTGACACTGACAACAACTCACCAGTGAAACCTTCAGAAGTTATAGGTGCTCCACCACTGGAGGTTTTGATTGAGACAACCAATTGTCTGAAATGATACAGGGCTTCCTGCCTGAGCAAGGGATTGGACTACTAGATGACCTCCAAGATCCCTTCCAACTCGGTTATTCTATTCTGTTAAGGAGACTATTACTGCAGCACATAGGGTTGTGCTGCACTTCAAAGCATCTTTCTTTGACTTGAGGAAGTCATTGGAGTGCCATCTTCTCAAGTAGGCCAATTCCATTGTGGCATTGAAGGAGCATGACTTTAACAATGCAAAAAAAAAAAAAAAAAAAACTCATCCAGACAAATTGTGGCCACTTCACACAGGATTCTTAGGTCATGCAGTACTTCTCCACTACTACTCCTCCTCCTGCTGCTGCTGCTACTACTACTACTACATTTCCCCTCTTGCTTTGCTCTCTGATCTTATCTACTAACTGAATAGAGCACATCTCACATAGTTATTTTGGTCCACCTTCCATTGTGTTTAAATCTTAATGTGCTTCCTAAAAAAGAGAAGTAAAACAAGTATAACCTAAGTACCAATCTTCCCCTACTTACTCATTCATTCCTTTTGTTTGAAGAAGAAAGGAATCTACAGGCAAACATGTAATTATAACCCCCGCTCCTTATTATGTGCCGAAGTGTTGCAAACAGCTGATCTTTCCCATTCAGGAAGCCTTGTTCCATTATTATTATATTTTCTTCCTCAATATCCTTCCAGCATGTTATTGGTCCAGGGTTTTTATTTTATTATTTGGCAAAGTTCATTGAGCTTCATTCGCTTATCTGAAGAAAATGTGGCTGGGTCCTTTTCAGACAGTCTCTCAGTGAATTTTCCAATTAAATCCCTTCCAACAGATGACAATACACATTTGTTCTCTCATGTGGCCTTGGCCAAGATTGGCTGTTCTTAAACTTGCCTTCAGGCCCCTCTTTGTTCACCCTACATGGAAAGTCCATTCCAGCCCATTGAACAGCATCTGCTATTCAAAGGGATCCTACAGGCTGACATTTCCTTTCAATGGGCTTGCTTATTAAAATACTCTGACGGGAGATAAATATATCAGCTGAGCAGAAATTATGTTCTATCAAAGACGGGAGAAGCTGAAGGGCTGTTTTGCTCATTTGTCTGTGGGATTAGTTTACCAAGGTTGTGAATAAAATCAGAATAAATAACATTTAAGAAAAGTAATAGACATTTCACTTGAAGCTATTAAAGAATATATATCTAATCTATCTATCTATCTATCTATCTATCTATCTATCTATCTATCTATCTATCTATCTATCTATCTATCTATATGGTATTCAGCTTTGTTCAGGTATTTTCCCACGTCATTATAGTTGTGCTTTTAAAGTTGTAGCAATGTTTCGGCAGAATCTCATCTGCCATCATCAGACTTCTGTATAGATTTATTATCATCTCTCTCTTTCGCTCTCTCTCTTTATCTATCTATCTATCTATCTATCTATCTATCTATCTATCTATCTATCTATCTAATCTCTCTCTTTCTGTGTGTGTGTGTGTGTGTGTGTCTGTCTCTCTGTCTCTGTCTCTGTCTCTGTTTCTCTCTCTCTCTCTCTCTCTCTCTCTCTCTCTCTCTCTCTCTCTCTCTCTCTCTCTCTCTGTGTGTGTGTGTCAAAATAAAGCAGTCCCATATAAAAAGAAAACTAAAATAATAAAAAAATCCTATAAAATGCAATTATAAACATTCTCTTCATCTTACAACCTACAGTTGAGCCCCAAATTTCTGTGACTAACTGAGAAAGTTTTTAAGTGAGTTTTGGCTCATTTCATGACCTTTCTTGCCACAGTTGTTACGCAAATCACTGCAGCTCTTCAGTTAGCAACACGGTTGTTAAGTGAATCTGGCTTCCCCGTTGATTTTGCTTATCAGAAGGTCGGTAAAAGAGGATTGCATGAACCTGGGACACTGCAACCATCATAAATATGAGTCAGTTGCCAAGCACCTGATTTTTAAACACATAAGAGTAGGGATGCTGCAATGGTTGTAAGTGTGAAAAATGCTCATAAGTCACTTTTTCCAGTGCCGTTGTACCTTCGAACAACAGTCACTAAATGATTTTTTTTTGTAACTTCTGAGAATTTCCTGAGAATAATTGTATCTTGATGCCCATTGTCGTAATTCTATTTTTTCAATAACACTTTAAACCCAGAATATAGGGAACCGTGCTTTCTGAGTTTGCCCCTTGGCCAATTCGAAACCTGTTCAAAGGCTGAGAGTCACAAAATTTTGCTGAGCTTAATAAGCCGGCATCCTTCCAGGAATACAAAATCAACTTTGGAGAAGCGCTCCAGGCATGAGGTACCCTAAGCTCTTCAAAAATAGATTCCAGATTTTGGAAATGTAATTTACAATATATTAGCCAACTAGAAACCTTAATTTCCTGGTTCAGCACAGCAATACAACTTAACCAATAAAAAGCTACCAGAAATGGGAAAGGAAAAAAAAAATCTTTCTTCTCTACAAATATTAGATACAGTACTGGAAATGTAAGGAAGGGTGCTACACAGACATAAATATGGATCACTCAAGTCAAATTATGGACTCTCTGTCGAAGGATACAGAGAAGCAATAGAAAGCAAGCAGGAAAAGAGAATGTTTAAAATCCCTCTGTGAAATATCCATAATGGTAATTCTTCCAGTGCCAACTATTTAATACAGTACAGCTGAAAACTGTTCTGATAAGGATAAGCATATTTATTTTAGATTAAACAGAAGGCAGTTCAATAGGAATGTCAATGCAAAGGAGATAAGCTTAAGTAGCAATTGAGAACACTAACTAGCTAATTGAGTCCTTTATGTGTTTCTGTTTGTTTCTTTGCAAGCCTGGAAGAATAGAATAGAATGGAATGGAATGGAATGGAATAAGAGTTGGAAGGGACCTTGTGGGTTATCTAATTCAACACCCCTCCCAAGCAGGAGACCCTACACCATTTCTGACAGAAGGTATTCCAGTCTCTTCTTGAAAGCAGTGATGAAGCTCTCACAACTTCTGAAGGCAACTTCTGTCCCATTGATTGATTGTTCTCACTGTCAGAAAATTCCACCTTATTTCTAGGTTGAATCTCTCCTTGTTCAGTTTCCATCCATTATTCCTTGTCTGACCTTCTGGTGCTTTGGAAAATAAGTTGACTTCTCTCCTCTTGAGAAAACGATAGGTTTTAAACTGAAAGCTATAGGATTGGAGTGGGTCACTGCTTTATGTCATATTATTATCATCCCGTTCGATGATGCTTGAACTTATGAAAATGGACCTCCAGCTCATTTTCAAAGTTTCTCCCGTGTCTTGATAAGCTTGATTGGGTTTGATGAATCTAATTCTGCTTGATGGGCAGTAATTGTCTTGTTGTGTCAAACTTGAAATGAGAATCTAATAGATGTTGGTTGTCTCTTCTTGAACCATTGTTTTATTGATCTATCTAAGGAGAATCTGGAACAATTGCTGGTGGATCATTTGGAGAGCTCCAAGTTCTTGATCTAACATCCATGGGCATGGTTCACTTGTCTCAGTTGGGTTTCACTACCAAAGCCTGGGATTTTCACATTATGGTGGGCTGCCCCCATCTTAGGTTTCCCCTGTCTTATTTTGAACATGCATATTTCATCCACATGCACCTTTTATTGTGTTGCCTTTATTTTGTAACTCAGCTGCAACAATATAATTGCTATCTTTTCAAAAATAGATTTAACTCTTTCAGGCTCCTCAGCGATATTGTGACATTATTCAAGTGGGTTATAAACCTCACTTTTACATCTTAAATCTAGGAACTCTGGCTCTAGGGGTAATCCAAGTATGTGCTTTATGTCCATTTGTGTATGTGTTTTTTCTAAGTTATCTGTTTTGATGATTCATAACAGGAGAAAACAAACAACATCCTGGAAAGCACATCAGAGAAATGAGTTCCTTTGTATTCAGCAGAATCTTAATCAAAATTATGTCTGTTCTGTACCTGTACCTGTATGTGATACTGATTAATGATTCATTTTATGGCAAGAAGTCCTTTGCTTTGAACTATAACTGAGTTACTGAATTTTATCACTTTATTGCCATTTAATGGTAATATAATATCTGTCAGGATTACTGGAAGAAAGGCTGTTTACCCATCATAAATATATAAAGATTGAAAACAAAGAAATAATGACCAACAGAAATAGGTCCCGGGGTGCAATCTCAAAAATCTGGAGAACCACTTGAAAATCACGGGCATTGACATAATCACCATCAGTCAATTACAAAAGGTAGCTTTACTTGGAAGGGCTTACATCCTGCCATGATAGCTTTAATATTAATTCAAAAAGTGGGAAAAATGCCAAATCCAATCTCAACATCTGGCTGACTGTGCAACCAAGCATAATAATAACATCTGGAGAAACACTTGAACACCACCAGCATTGATATGAGCTGTGGTGATACAGTGGTTAGAATGTAGTACTGTAGGCTACTTCTGCTGACTGCTGGTTGCCAGCAGTTCAGCAGTTCGATTCTCACCGGCTCAAGGTCGACTCAGCCTTTCATCCTTCCAAGTTTGGTATAATGAGGAGCCAGTTTATTGGGGGCAAGATGCTGACTCTGTAAACTGCTTAGAGCGGGCTATAAAGCACCGTGAAGCGGTATATAAGTCTAAGTGCTATTGCTATTGACATAATCACCATCAGTCAATTGCAAAAGGCAGCTTTACTTGGAACAGCTTACATCCTGCCATGACAGCTTTAATATTATCGAAGGACAATGTTTGCCTATCTCAGGTCTTTAGGAAGGACTCAATAGGTGGACAATAATGTTGAATCCAATCTAAACAACTGGCAGGCTGTGCAACCAACCATATTAATAAAGGTATGTAGAGTTCACAGCTCTGCAGTTAAGGTCTCTTCCTCCGGATCACAATACACCCCAGCAGTAGAAAGGATTGGATAAATTAATTTCTACCACCGCGTTTGACAGATACTGTATGTGCAGTCATTGAGAAGTTTTGCAGCACTGTACTTGTACATTATTATATCTGAATCTGCTCCGGAGTGATTAGCTCCTCAACCATGTAGTCTGTACGCATTAAGCTGTAAGAGTTGTGAATTGAATGTAATTCACACCATTTCCAGTTACTTATTTCATCAAGGCAACTGCTACATGTCTAGCAGCATTTCCTTACTTTATTGGAAATCTTGACATCTCTTTATAAAACAGACTGAGTTTGCCATAGATTTATTTCTCTCTCCTTCTCTCCCTCCCCCTTTCTCCCTCTCTCTGTTTTTCACAATAGAAATAATAAAAAGATGCTCTCTCTTTCTTTTTTTTCTCTCTCTCTCCTTCCCTCTTTCTCCCCCTCTCTCTTTCACAATAGAAATAATAAAGACGTACTTGCTCGCTCTTTCTCTCCCTCCCTCTTTCCCCCTCTCTCTTTTTCACAATGGAAATAATGAAAATGCTCTCTCTCTCTCTCTCTCTCTCACACACACACACACACATGCACAAAACTAGTCCTCAACTTATAACAGTTCATTTAGTGATTGTTCAAAGTTATAATGGCATTGAAAAAGGTGACTTATGACCAGTTTTCACACTTATGCCCATTGCAGCATTCCCCATAGTCACATAATCAAAATTCAGGCATGTGGCAAACTGACTTACATTTATTATTTACTTAGCGTACGGCAAATACAGGGACTTATAGTTTTTTTTTTTGTTGTTGTTGCCATGTAGAGTTCTACAAAGATGTCTTATTGCCAACTGTCATTAACCGCCAATTTTTCAATGTAGTCTGGCTGCCAGTTGTTGCTAGTCATTTGGTTCACACTACTGTGCTCTCTGGGGTATACCACAAGGAGGCAAGCTAGCATCACACCATACATTCATGTTTATGAGGTAGCACTGTCTCTGGGTCAGTGTTGTGGCCCGCCAGTGGATGGCAGAGCCAGCAGAAGATTCAGACAACGAGGAGGTTGGGGAGGAACTTGGGCCAGTCCTAGAGGCTGAGGAAGGCTCAGATGAGGGCTCTGTGTCATAGGCAGAAATGGGGCCAAGGCAGTCTGGCAGTCATCAGTTGCCTTTGGGGTTGGACAGAAGTAAAGTGGAGTAGCTTCCGGAACCAGTTCCCAGCCTGCATATGCGCAGAGCTGTCAAAAGGAAGGCACAATTAAGAACTCAGGGTCAATGTGAGAGTAAGGCCACAGATGGACAATGATTGGACCCTCCCATCAGGATTAAAAGAGAAGCAAAAGGGGAGGGGGCTTTTGCAGGAAACAACTCACTCGTTAGGTTGGTTGGTTGTTCCAGTCTTGTGGAGATTTGTCTGTATAACCCAGCCCTTCGCTGCCAGCAGTGAGTGTGGAACTATTTACTGAGCAGCGTTCTAGGATTGATAAAGGTCTGAGCTCATTAGTCTATCTTCACAAGACTGTTTGCCAAGCTGTTGGCTGACTGTGAATGAAATAAATTCACATTAATGTTATAAAAGAGGTTTTTGGCAGGACTCAGAATTGACTTAGTGCTTTTTGGGGAGACTTAATTATCCCCCTTTGCAACCTTCTGACAAGCAAAGTCAGTGAGTAAGCCAGATTCCCTTAACAACAGTGTCATAACTCCAATAAAAAACAGACTGGAGCCAAGACAGCCAGGATGTGACACGACCATAGTCTTTCACTTGCCTAGTGTTACCACGTGGACGCTATAATGGATATTTGTCAAATAACTAACATCGGCTTCCTGACAAGGAGTGGTGTAATAATAATGATTCATGGCTGGATGTCAAAGGGGTGATGTTGTAATAATGATAAGAAATAAATGAGGCTACATGGACTCATCGAGCAGGGGAAAGGTGCAGTTACCATGTTTCTTTAATTTAAGGATGCCGGATGTTAGGCAGTGAAGCCGGTTGGAAGGTGGTTATAGTACTTATGTTATTATCCAAAGTATAACATGTATAAATACATCTATGGGTTGCAACGAAACCCAGAGCTGACTTTAAACATAATTTGATTGCTGTTACCTGTTGTTGTGGCGTGGAAGACGAATAAAAAACTTTACTGAAGCTACAGGAGTGAGTTGATATCTTATCGTTCACCCACTCAATCTTGGACAAACAGCTGACAAACAGTTTGACTAATTTAACAACTATAGTGATTCACTTAATAACAGTGGCAAGAAAGGTCATAAAGAGGGGGCAAACTCACTAAACAAATGTTTCACTTAGCAACATAAATGGTGGACTCAGTTGTCATCATAAGTCAAGAACTACATCAAGTGACAAAGCTCCCACAACTTCCGAAGGCAACTTCTGTTCCATTGGTTGATTGTTCTCACTGTCAGTAAATTTCTCCTAATTTCCACGTTGAATCTCTCCTTGTTCATTTTCCATCCATTATTCCTTGTCTGGACTTCAGGTGCTTTGGAAAATAGCTTGACCCCATCCTCCTCCCTGTGGAAGCCCCTCAAATATTGGAAGACTGCTATCCTGTCTCCCCTGGTCCTTCTCTTCACTAGACTAGCCAGGCCCAGTTCCTGCAACAGTTCTTCATATGTTTTAGTCTCCCTAATAATCCTGGTTGCTCTTCTCTGTTTGTATTACTCTAGCTCCCAAACTTTCAATGGATTTCTCTAGGTAGATCCATTTATCCATTGGTAGATCAATACCACTTTATAAAGCCTTAGTAAGGCCACACCTGGAACACCGCATCCAGTTTTGGTCACCACATTACAAAAAAGATGTTGAGACTTTGGAAAAAGTGCAAAGAAGATCAACTAAGATGATTGAAGGCCTGGAGACTAAAATATATGAAGAACTGTTGAAGGATTTGGGTTTGGCCAGTCTAGAGAAAAGGAGGACAAGTGGGGACATGATAACAGTGTTCCAAGATCTGAGGGGTTGCCACAAAGAAGACAGGGTCAAATTCTTCTCCAAAGCACCAGAAGGCAAGTTAAGAAACAATGGATGGAAACTAATTGAGAAAAGCAATGTGGAATTAAGGAGAAACTTCCTAACAATGAGAACAATTAATCAGTGGAACAGCTTGCCTTCAGAAGTTGTAGGTAGGATCACTGGAGGTTTTTAAGAAGAGATTGGACAGATACCTATCTGGAATGGTATAGGATCGCCTGCTTGAACAGAAAGTTGGACTAGAAGACCTCCAAGGTTCCTCCAGTTCCATTCTGATTGATTGAATCTATAGCTCAGTTCTGTTGTGGGCCCTTCCAGCTAGCTGCAAGACCTTCAGATGTTATTGAAGATCATTTATCCATGTGGCTCTGCTTAAAATGATGTTTCTTTAGGGACTGCAGAGTGAAATATGAAGTTATCTGGGATGGTAAATCTGAGATGTCAGACAGATGGTGAAGCATCACTGCACACCCACAGAAATGCATTTCATTTTTATTTGGGGAATATGTTTGCTCCATCTGAACTTGCAGAACAAAGAAATATAGTATCTATTCCTACATTCCACCATGGTGTTTTTTTTTTTTGTTTAACAGATCAATGGGCTTGGTCAATATAACCATAATAGATTTACAGCAAATTCATTAACAATCCGATTTGGTGAAAATGAGCAGAAAACAAAAGAGAGATAAAAGCTATTGGAAAGGAACAAATGCTTGTGCGGTGAAGTCAAACTTCAAATAAAAAAGTTTAATAGATTGATCTCTCTGTTCAGGAATTCTTTCCAACATTACTTCTTATACTAAGTCTTACACTGAGGCAAGAAAAACCAAAAGTACACATAAAGAGTGTATGAAACCAGGCTTAATAGCAGTAAGAGGGAGAGGGATCTTGGAGTCTTAGTGGACAACTAATTAAATATCAGGCAGCAGTGTGCAGTGGCAGCCAAAAAAGCCAATGCATTAAGAGAGAGATACAGTCTAGATCAAGTGGGTACTAATACCACTCTGTAAAGCCTTAGTAAGACCACACCTAGAGTACTGCATTCAGTTTTGGTCACCACACTATAAAAAAAAATGTTGAGACTCTAGAAAAAGTACAGAGAAGAGCAACCAGGATGATGAGGGGACTGGAGACTAAAACATATGAAGAATGGTTACAGGAAATGGGCTTGGCTAGTCTAGTGTCTTCACTAGAAGGACCTGGGGTGACAGGATAGCAGTCTTCCAATATTTGAGGGGCTGCCACAGAGAGGAAGAAGGGGTCAAGCTATTTTCCAAAGCACCCAAAGGCCAGACAAGGAATAATGGATGGAAATTGATCAAGGAGAAATTCAACCTAGAAATAAAGAGAAATTTTATGACAGTGAGAATAATCAACCCATGGAACAGAAGTTGCCTTCGGAAGTTGTGGGAGCTTCATCACTGGAAGCTTTCAAGAAGAGATTGGACTGCCATTTGTCAGAAATGGTGTAGGGTCTCCTGCATGGGTGGGGGTTGGACTAGATGACCTACAAGGTCCCTTCCAACTCTATTAATCATGTAATCTGTAAAATTTTCTTCAAAATCTAGTCTGTTGCATCATTACAAAGGGGTTTATCTCTACATTGCTGAAAAGTATTTGAGACAAAACCCACCTCTGTCGCTAAGGGATGCCTGAAAAGCTAGCGCCAGAATGCAATGCTGATAATTTTTTGCTTAAAAAAATATTTTTTATACAAGTATAAGATACAAAGGAAAAAAAAAAGATATGAAAAACTAAGAAAAGGGGGAGGGGGAAAAGGGATATAGTGTAAAAGGAAAAAAGAAAAGAGAAAGATACTGACTTCTGACCCTGTTTAGCACAGGAGAAGATAACATTACAAACACAACATTTTGCTTTTATACAACAGTTTGTGCAAGCCATTTCTATAACAATAAGCCTATCTAACATAGCTTACAAAAACAAAATCAAAATTTCATTTTTTTTTCCATTGCAAGCACAAAATCCAGAAGCAGTTTCAAGAATAGAGGCAAGGTTAGATATATTCTCTTCTTTGGATTAAAAAAAAAATCAGTTTAACCATCTCTGCTTCTCTTTGCTGTGAGGAATAATACGCTGTTTCCCTGAAAATATGACCTACTCTAAAAGTAAGTCCTAGCTTGATTTATTTACATGTGCACTACCCCCAAAATATAAGCACTACCCCCCAAAATAAGCCCACCCACTCTAGAGTGCACAGGTAAAAAATAAGTTAGGGTTTAAGTTTAATATAATTGTTCTCCTTTAATGTACTACATCTCGACATCAAGTATATCCCCAAATACTTAATACTTAAGTACTTAAATTTTATATAGTTTGGGATCTTTTCTATCAATGGTTGAATGATGAAATACAAAAATAGAAATGTTAGACAATAAGGAATAATATTGATTTTATTTCTCTTTTCTCTTTTTTGGTACTGGATATTATATTTATATAATAGTTTTCTGTTTCCTTTTTTTCTCTTATTTAGGATAGAATTGGCACGATTATATGATTTGTTTTAGAATAAATTATTTAAAATATAGTTATCTCACAAAGGCATGATCGAACAAAAGTTTAGTCAAATTTCTTTTTTTAATAGTGATATTATGATTTATAAGTTTGTATTGACAATAAGAGTTATTATACAAGGTAATTGTAATTGTGACTATGAGAGGAATGCACAAAACTGATGAACCAACCGACTCACTGTTTGTATATAAATATGGGGGAGCTGATGTTTTTATGTTTTGTCTGTTTGTTTGTATGTCAAAAAACAATAAAAAAATTTTTTTTTAAAAAAAAAGCTAGGGTGAGGATGGAGGGGTGGAGCTGCCCTACTACTTACCTTTGGACAGTTGTAGCCAGTCTTTGCCCACCCCGACACCTGCCTTGCCGGCCCATTTTTCTGCAGCCAGCAAGGCTGGCAAGGCTTTCCTGAAGGCCTCTGGAGATGAGAACAAAGCTCCTCCCCTATTTCCCCATGATTTTCATTTTTGGTTTCTATTTCTATATTTTGAGAAACTAATAACATTGGAACCACCCCCAAAAGAAACAAACATTGTCACATTGCAATAGAACTTTTAATGAAGTGTACTGAGAATGAAGGCATTCAGAGTTGCTTGAATTAGCGCACGTTCCTTTTATGTTTCTACCTTGCTAACATCCTCCTCTTCCTCCAAAAATGTTTTTTTTCCCTCACACCAGGGAAAGAAAAGCTTCTTTTTTGTCTGTCCCAAATCTCCTTCCTGTCAGCCTTCTTGTATCCACCAAGAAAGCAAAAAGAAAGCGGGTATCAGGACCTCATAGATGTTGCCATTCTAGTGGGAGCAGGGCATGATAACTTTTTATGACCACTTAAAATCTCTGCCCTTTCATTTTTTTAATTTATTTATCTTCCTGGACTAGGGAGGAAGGAGAGATTAGCTTAGGGTCATCTGTGTTGTGGCCTACCAGCAGCCAGTGGAGCTGGTAGAGATTTGGACAGTGAGGAGGTTGAGTAGGAACATGGAGCAGTCCTGCAGTCTGGGGAAGGCTTTGCTGAGTGCTCTGCATCAGAGGCAGAGGTGAGGCCAGGGCTGCCTGACAGTTATCAGCTGCCTTTGGAGTTGGACATCAATGAGGCAGAAGAACAGCTGGAGCCTGTTCCCAGTGTGCGCATGTAAAGAGCTGCCAGAAGAAGGGAACAACTAAGGAACAAGGGTCGACTTGGGAATAAAGCCACAGGTGGATGGTAAATGGCCCCTCCCATAAGGAATAAAAGAGGAATGAAAGGGGAGTGGGATTTTGCAGGAGACAATTAGTTCATTTGGGTGAAGATCTGTTCCTGCATTCTTGCCAAGCATTGTCTGCTACAGTGTTTCTCCAACAATATGACCTCCCCCAATAGGAAGACCCAGCATGTTTTCTAGACATAAAATGAAATTAAGCCCCTCCCCCCAAATTTAGGCCTATTTTAAAATGCAAAATGGGGGGGGGGAGGGCGGGGGGGACTTTCCATTAGGAGCACCCCGCAGGCAGCAATTCCTCGCCACCAGCTGCTCCTAATGGGCGATCATGGCAGAGCACGGAGAGCTCCCTACTCCTGCCAAGCACCTTTGCGGCAGACCCAAGGCCTTCAGCTCCCGCCACTGTTGATTTCCCTTCTGCCCATGCTGCTGCCACATTTGGAACTGCCACTTCCACGTTTGGAGCACCGCTGCTGTTTGGAGCACCGCTGCTGTTTGGAGCTGCCGCTTCTGCATTTGGAGCTGCAGCTGTATTTGGACCTGCCGCTTCTGCATTTGGAACCCCACCACTGTTTGGAGCACTGCCACTGTTTGGAGTTGCCATGTCTGCATTTGGAGCTGCTGCTGCGTTTGGAGCTGCCGCTTCCGCATTTGGAGCACTGCCACTGTTTGGAGCACCACCACCATTTGGAGTACCACTGCCACTCCAAACAAGGTGGCAGCTCCAAACATGGCAGCGGTGCTCCAAATGGCAGCGGCACTCCAAACACGGAAGCGGCAGCTCCAAACATGGCGGCGGTGCTCCAAATGGCAGAGGCACTCTAAACACGGAAGCGGCAGCTCCAAACATGGTGGCGGTGCTCCAAATGGCAGAGGCACTCTAAACACAGGAGCGGCAGCTCCAAACATGGCAGCGATGCTCCAAATGGCAGAGGCACTCTAAACACGTGAGCGGCAGCTCCAAACATGGTGGTGGTGCTCCAAATGGTGGTGGCACTCCAAATGGCAGCGGCACTCCAAACATGGGAGCGGTAGTTCCAAACATGGAGGTGGTGCTCCAAATGGCGGCGGCACTCCAAATGGCAGCGGCACTCCAAACACGGAAGCGGCAGCTCCAAACGTGGCAGCGGAATGGGCAGGAGGGAAAGCAACAGCGGTGGGTGCCAAAGGTCTTGGGTCTGCAACAAAGGTGTTTGGTGAGAGTAGGGAGCTCTCTGCGCTTCGCCATGATCACCCATTAGGAGCGGCTGGTGGCGAGGCTGCCCACGGGGCGTTGTAGACAAGGATGCAAAGGGGGGAATTAAGTCACCCCCGAAAAGACGGCCTAGCCATTTTTTTCGGGGCTCAAAAAAAATATAAGACCCAGCCTTATTTTATGAGAAACACGATAGAGTGTGGCATCTGAAAGATATCGGCCTGGCAACTCTCCAATCCTGATAAAGGTCTGTAATTGTGAACTATCTTGAAAGACTGTTGCCTGGAACTTTGCTGGAGAGCAATTCACTGAAAACTAAATAAAAGGGATTTATCGGGATGAGGAGTCAGCTTTGTGCTGCTGGGGAAGCCTAGATCAGAACAATCTGTTTTGTCTCAGCTCTGAGGAAATGCAAGCAGTGCCCAAGAACAATTTCTTACCACCTTCTCAGCTTGAGGTTCCCACAACTTCACACCTGCGGATTGGCTTGCCTTGGACTGGACCAGAGGGGAGGGATTTCTGCAACATTTAACCTAATGGTTTTGATCTTCTTGCTATCACTACCTCCCAATAAAAGTTCCATTTGAAATGCTGCCTGTTTCAACAGTTCTGCTTTCTTGCGGGGACAGGAGAGGCAAGTCCTTACAGCAGGCTCCCATTTTCTGCAGCCTAATGGCTTATTGCAAGGTATTAAAGTTTAATACAGTAGCTTTCTTAGTCTTCTTACTTTACTTGATCTTCCACTTGACAAGAGCAGCAGGACAAACAAATTGATTGTCAGAACATCTCCGGCTCAGAATTTATTCGCCTGTTAAGTGAAAGGCACAGGTTTCCACAGACAAAGGGAGATTTTTCCTCTCCTTCTTAGAACAAAAACATTTGCTTCCTTACAACTTCCATCATTCCACTGGGGTTTTGCTTTAAAAAAAATAAAAATTCTCACCTGTAACAAGTTTTGTACACATTTAGTAAGACAATGACTGCAAGAAGTTTTATCTTTAGCTGAGCTGAAGATCACTTTTTGCCAATGGCGTTTATTTCTGAAATGGGCAGAGGGAAAAATAATCATAATAAACAAAAAATGAAATAAAAATCAAGAAGAAAAATATACACAGAATGATATTTACATGCAGAGTACATTTTTAAACAACTAACTAAGTGCCGAAATGTATATTATATACTGGTTTAATTTTTAAATAGATTGCTTGTAGAAGAGGCACGAAGGGAAAAGAATTTCTCTGGGATCATTTATTCACTGCTGCTTTGCTCAAACTGAGGACTCAGTAGGTAAATGTGCTGTTGCAATCTTCTTTTTATGGGTTGGAGGGGAGTAAACAGCTGATCTTCCTCATTTCAAAGAGTTTGGTGCTAATCAAGTTTTAAAAAGACTTCCAGCTTACACAGCAGCTTGAGAAATTTTTGCATGAAAATATCAGTGGAGATATATTAGCATCTATTCTGATTGGATTGGACCATTACAGGTTTTGTTTCAAGTCAGATTTTGAGAATACGGTTTGATTGATATCAACCAAAACTAGATCCCTGAAACCAATCTAAAGTCAACAATACAACAGAAGCATCTGTAATCCAACTAAAAAGAATGGAAACCACTGAGTACCGTTGTCAACCCTGGAGCCATTTTCCCCTGGCACCTTCAGGGATGCCACCCCTCTGATTTTTTCCAGAGGTCTTCTTCAACTGAGAGGGGCAGCCTGTCAGCCCTAGAGCCATTTTCCCTGGTACCACCAGGGCTGTCACAATGGAGATGAGTCGAGCTATGGGAACAGGAGGGGGGAGGAAGCTGGGGATTGTAGCCAAAATAAAATTCTTTCCTCTGAGAACCAAGGACATTCCCACCAGGTGTGAGGAGGTGGGATCTGAGACCAAGTGGTGACCTGATTGGACTGTGACCTGATTGGACTATGACCTGATTGGACTGTGACCTGATTGGACCATGTGATGGACTGCATGGGCAGGGAAAAGAAAACTTAAAACCCCAACGGCGGGGGGGGGGTTAGAGTCAAGTTTGCTCAGATGTGCAAATATGACATGCCTAATAAATCTGAGGAACTTGGAGTTTTGATTCCATTGGGTGTGTTACTTGGAACCCTGTTTGCTAGAACGGATGGGAGGAGAGGAGAAATGTAGAGAAACTTCCAGCTCATCCATGGGAAGAAGGTGACGTGCAGAGTGATTCTTGTGTCCTTCCAACAATAAAGGTAACATCTAGAAGGTGAGTCCAGGACAGGCAAGACAAGAAACAATGGATGGAAACTAATCAGGGAGAGAAGCAACCTAGAACGAAGGAGATATTTCTTGACAAATAGAACAATCAACCAGTGGAACGACTTGCCTTTAAAAGTTGTGGGTACTCCGTCACTGGAGGTTTTCAAGAAGAAACTGGACAGCCACTTGTCCAGAATGGTATGGGCTCTTCTGCTTGAACATGGGGTTGGACTAGAAGACCTCCAAGGTCCCTTCCAATCCTATTATTCTGATATTCTAATGGGTTCTTTGGGAGAACCTAACCAAGAAGGCACAGTGGTATCAATGGGAGAAGGCAGTTGGAGAGAAAAAAATGTGGGAGAAAAAATCAATGTCAAAGCTATGTCCATTAGGCTGTTAGCAGTTGAGTTTGGGAAAGGAGAAAGATTTAGGACACCTTTTTTTTAAATTTTGAGTGTAAACTGAGCAGTAGTAATCAATGAGTTGAAGTTTGAACCCGTTACCATTTCCTCTTCTTGTCCTGCCATGTTTTAGAGGTCCATCCCCAGAAAATAATTGAAGAATAATGTAAAGCAAGACTGGGAATTTTGTTCTTATTTGTTCCTTTCGGAACCCAACCACTCTCTCTCTCTCTCTCTGTTGTGTGGCATGGTATAAAACACAACGAAAAACGGAAGCATTGCCTTCCCCTGAAAATATGGGTGTCACCATCGCAAAAGTGCAGGAGGGGAGGAGAAGTTGCTAAGATCACAAAAACACAACACCACACAACACCCCTCCTCCACCATCTGTACAACAAGCAGTGGGTGATGGAGAGCTATTTTATGCCCGGAGAGGCAGGGAAAATGATAGAAACAATCTCTGAAGGAAGGCTGTTCATATAGTTTCATTTCTGCTAGATATAACCTGACATCAAAGAGTAAAAAAAACAAACACAGAATCTCGAGAGGCTGTTGCTTTATACAATATTTTATATAGGCTGTTTACAAGGTCACCTTACATTTCACTAGAATCTGCTGAGAGTCTTCTGTCAAGATCCCATTACAACTTTTGTTGAAAAGGGTAGTTGCACCAAGCTGGTTTCCTCGGACAATTCATGAGATGATTGTGTTTAATACTGATGCAAATTCCATCGCTGTCTTTTTATTGCCTCACGCTCTCCTTAATTGGCAATAGCCCATCTTTGTCAAGGTAAGCAATTTGATAAGGCCACTTTTGTTTTTATATATGCTTCCCTTCCTCAGTAAATCCCTCGCTCTTCGAGAGTCGCACCATCCCTGGCATTGTTATTGACAGTGGAGAAATATAAGTATGACTTTATGGTCTAGCACTGCGACAGTTTTATAGAGGGAAACTTTGATCTCACCTCTAAATATGCATCAAGTGACTGATGAGTAAAACTGACTATGAGGCAAAAAAAAAAGGGGGAAACACAAAACAAAAGAAGCAGCAGAACCAAACTGTTTTCTTGTTTTCGGCCTTGTCAGCCAGTCTGGGTTTCAATCCAATCTAAAGCAAGATTTAAGGTATCAAATATCTATACCTGGGATGCAAACTTCCATAGAGCCACTTGTTGTTGTTAGTCACAAAGTCATGTTCGACTCACTGTGACCCCATGGACAATGTTCCTCCAGGTCTTCTTGTCCTCTACCATCCCTCAGAGTCCATTGAAGCTCACACCTCCTGCTTCAGGGACTCCATCCAGCCACCTCCTTCTCTGCCATCCCCTTCTTCTTCTTCTGCCCTCCATCGTTCCCAGAATTAGGCTCTTCTCCTGTGAGTCCTTCCTTCTCATTTGATAGCCAAAGTATTTGAGTTTCACCTTCAGGATCTGGCCTTCTAAAGGGCAGTCAGGGTTGATCTCCTCTAGGACTGACCAGTTGGATCGCCTTGCAGTCCAAGGGACTCGCAAGAGTCTTCTCCAGCACCAGAGTTCAAAGGCCTCCATTCTTTGGCACTTAGCCTTCCTTATGGGCCAACTTTCACAGCCATACATAGCCTGAACTTTACGCCCTTTTCTTGGCAGGGTGAGACTAGAGCCACTAGATGGCAACAAAATGTCACGAAGGGTTTTTTTTAGGGCTTTGCCACCATCTAGTGGTAATCTGGATTTTGCAGAACCCCTTCCTTCCCAATAGTAGCCCAGAAGAAGTCAATGGAGGGTAAAATAAATAAATAAACCAGCTTCAAGTGTAATATTGAATGGAGTAAAATGTATCTTATGCTTTACTACACTGTGATCCTACACAAGTAGGTGTACAGACCTATGCAAATAAAAATTGATCTGCCAATAATATTCAGGTCATTATAATATTTCAAGCTGAAGCTCGGGACTATTGAAGCTGCTAAGAATAAGGACAAAATCTACCCTTAAAGGCAGAAGGAAATATTTAGCAGATTCTTCTGCTTATTTTTTCCTACACATTAGGAATAAATATTATGGTGCAATTTTGAAAAAAAAAAGTGGGTTTTAAGGCTCTTGAAGGTTCACTGTAATTGTCAGGAATTGTACAGGGAAGGGCCTGAAAGAAGTTCAGTGTGTCACATCTCCTTTTGTGAAATGATTGATTGCAAATGATTGCATACTTTGAAAATATAGCTATAACAATATGCTGGAGTACTCAAATAGCCATTAGTGTTATATAATTGACAAATCTACTTCACAAACTGCAGTCTATTAATAATGTAAAGTTGTGCTGATTATATTTAATACTACTGTAGTGTGGGTTGTTAGACAAAAATACAATCCTCCCAGACGTATGTTAGTGGTCAAACTCATATCTCAGCTGCAGTGGGGGAATTCAAAATATTTTACAATCAGTTCTGTGGGTGCGGGTGTGGGGAGCATTCTAAAATGGGCAATTTTAAGCATGAAAACTTACTTTACCATCAGCGCTGGTGACTTAAATAGCTGAGGTGCAGTAATCCACTCTGCCACGCCTATGAGCTGAGCTACAAACAAAGGAAATATGCAGCATATCATCAGCTGGCTTCCAAAAATGATGTCTAATTCCTTCTGCTTATTTATTAAAATATACATAAACCGGACAGCTGCCTCAATCAATCTATTCAACCAAATTCATCACATGCTTTGAAAAAAGGCCTTTGAAAAGATATTTAAATGCTGAAATGGGACTCTACACTCACAAAGATTGGAATTACAAGATTATTCCCTGTGATCCTTTTCAGAAGGAAAAATGGAATCTTGAAGAAGCTGGCTAGGAAAAATGTTGGTGTTGGGAGAAGACGCCTGAGCATACTATGGACAACCAAGTTCTCATTTGAAGCACAAATGACCAAGCTCAAGTTATTCTACTTCAGACATATGTTATAAAGACTCTGGAAAAAGCTCTAATTTTGGGAAAGGCAGAAGGCAAGAGAAGAAGACAACCAGCAGCAAGACTGATTGGAGCATTTACAGTGGTGATGGGTATAAGATCAGCTTAAGGACAGTTCATTATGGAGAAAATCTATCTACATGGTCACTAAGAGTCAACAATGACTTAATGGCATATAATCCAGCCAGTCAGCCATCATTCCATCCATTGTTCCATCCATCTCCATCCATCGTTCTCATCCATTATTCCATCTATTCTCCATTCATCATTCCATCCATCCATCCAGTCAATCAGTCAGCCAGCCAGCCAGCCATCATTCCATCTATCGTTCTAACCATCGTTCCATCCATCCATCCATCCATCCATCCATCCATCCATCCACCATCGTATACAATTTTGGAAACCAGGAAGTTTGCTTGGCAAGCTCAACTTTGCTTTATTGTATGAGGACTTGGTGCCCTCTCTTTACTGTGTATCATAATCTCAAAGAGGTAGAGAGAAAGTCATCCAATAGCCAAGAAATGGTTGCTTAGGTGGTTCAGTCAAAACTACATAAACTCATAAAAAGCAAAGTGTTTCTTAAGCAAAGAGCGGAACTTTTCAACAGCTCTTACAGTATGGCACTGGCAATCATCCAGCTGAAGGAATGGAGATTGACAGGGTTGGAAACAAATGAAATCTACATCCTTCTTAGAACTTAATTCTTCCTTGGGGATCAAATTTAAAACACACACACACACACACACACACACACACAGAATTTCAACTTCCTAACAAATTTCTCTCTCAAATTCTTTCAAGTACTTAGTTATGACTTTTTCATTTCTTGGCTGTTGGCATTGCCTTCATCTAAGACAGGGGTGTCAAACTCACGATGACACATTGTTGTCACATGATGTATTGCAACTGTCCCTCCCCTTTGCTAAACAGGGGGTGGGTGGGCGTGGTCAGCATGTGATGCATCCAGCCGGGTCGCATCCGGCATGAGTTTGATACCCCTGGTCTAAGTGTTTTCACCCTGTAGAAACCCTTAAAATCATATTCTGGGAATTCTAGCTTAAAAATGGGCAAACAAAACTTCACAATATAATTCACTTCTAACTTACACAACCGATGCTTTGCAATATTTCCAACAACAGCAGCTCAGCCAAGCTGTGTGAAAATTCTCACTGTGAATATTAGCATAGCACATAAAGTTAAAACACACTCAAACCACTGTTAATTTTCTTTGTTTGTTTTCAGTGATAATATTTTGTGGAACCCCAAGTTTCTATGAAAACTCAGTTAAGGAAGGCTGATCCAGCAATGCTCCCTAAGAATATGTCTATATAGTCCAAAGGGTGCTTTTCAGGAAGCAATTAGACTTTCTTGTTTTTTTTTTCTTTTGAAGACATTTCACTTCTCATCCAAGAAGCTTCTTCAGGTCTGACTGAACAGAGAATGAAAGGATTTATGTTCCTTGCAGACAGCTGGTCATTTGCATCCTTTTAGAGGGTCTTTGAGGGTCTCTACAGACTTTTAGCTACACTCTTCAATGGTGTGGGAATATGAATGGATTTCCAGAGAAAAAAAAATTCAGGAAATAGGATCACTACTCAGGTGACCCTGAGGTTACCAATACACCTCCAAGTGCTTCAAAGACCTTCTAAAATGATGCAAATGACCAGCTGTCTGCAAAAAGTTTAAATCCTTCCATTCCTCACTATCCTGTCAGAGCTGAGGAAGCTTCTGGGATGAGAAGTGAAACGTCTTCAAAAGAAAAACAAACAAACAAGAAAGCCCAGTTGCCTCCTGAAAAAGCACCTTTGGGACAATGATGATCTGGATGACTGAAAATCTCTACAGATTTACATTCATATAGTGCATTATGGGTGTGAAAAAATAAAGCCTGACTTCATTATTGATACATTGACTAGCAATAGATAAATAATGCTGCCATGTTTTCCCCTAAATAAGACCCTGTCTTATAGTTTTCTTGCCACCCAAAAAGACACCAGGTCTTATTTTAGGGATGTCATCCATTGACTAACCTCACTTGCGTGCATCACTCCTGGCCTCCTTTTCGTTGTCAGAGGCCTTCAGGAACTTCTTCTGTAGCCAGCAAGGCTTTCCTGAAGGCCTCTGCAGCCAATAACAGAGCTCTGGATTGATCCAAAGCTTTTTATCAGCTGCAGGGGCCTTCAGGAAAGCCTTGCCAGCCTTGCCAGCTGCAGAAGAAATGGGCTGGCAAAGCAGGTGTTGGGATGTGCGAAGCCTGGCTGCAACTGTCCAAAGTAGTAGGGTAACTCCACCCCCTCATCTGATTTTTTACCTGTGAACTCTGGAGTTAGTGGAATCTTAATGAGGGCTTAATTTGTGGGTAGGGCTTATATTGGGTGCATGGGTAAAAATCAAGCTTTCAGGGTAGGTCATATTTTCAGGGAAACGGAATATAAGCTACTGAACATCCAAGCATCTCATCTCATTTCAACTATTGTGGTCCACAGAGAGTAGAAAGTGAAAAACGTTTACATATTTAGAGGCCGAGACTTGCTGTCCCATTCCCTCAGAAGATCACAGCTTTACAGATTTATTCTATTGTCTTCTCCTGAGAGGAAGCTCTTCTGTAAGATCTCCCAAGACACCTACTTAGTTGGGAATACTGAAGAATACATAGAAGGATGGCTGGAGGTGGATAAATGGATTAGCGGTCTAATTAATATCCTAGCTAGCTAGCCAAGCCAAGCATCATCTTGCAAAAGAAAGCTCTCTCTCCTCCATTATCACATTCCCTCCCCTCTGAACTGATGCCAATCCCAGTCTGGCCACCGTGGATGCCAACAACATCCTGACTGACTGTGCGTACAAAAATTGTGATTCCATAAGGAGCAAACAGACTGTATGGTTATGGATCACATTTTGGATTTCCCACAAAGGAAGCAGATGCCAAAGTGCTGTGAAATGTAAGACGGACAAATAAAGCAAAACGGGAAACCCTCAGAATCAATGCAGCATACCAAGATAAAAGGAGGGAGAAGAGAGAGGGAGAGAAAGAGAGGGAAGAAGGGAGGGAGGGAGGGAGGGAGGAAAGAAGGAAGAAAAAAGGAAGGAAGGAGGAAGGAAAGGAACTAAAATAGAACAAAGTATTCCTGCATCTCTTCAGCATTCAGATTCTTCAAAAATGGTTTTTTTCTGAGTCAAGTCCAGTATTTCACATTAATGTGAAAGTGGTATATCTGTAAAATCTACACACACACACACAGAGAGAGAGAGAGAGAGAGAGAGAGAAAGAGAGAGAGAGAGAGAAAGAGAGAGAGACAGAGAGGCAGAGAGTTAGAGAGAGAGACAGAGAGTTAGAGAGAGAGACACAGAGAGAGAATTAGAGAGAGACAGAGAGTTAGAGAGAGTTAGAGAGAGACACAGAGAGTTAGAGACAGAGAGAGTTAGAGAGAAATACAGATACAGATAATCAGAGGTGGAAGGGACCTTATAGGTCATCTAGTCCAACCCCCTGCCAAAGTGGGAGAACCTACACCATTTCTGACAAACAGCAGTCCAATCTCTTCTTGAAAGTTTCAACTGACGGCGCTCCCACAACTTTCAAGGGCAACTTCTGTTCCATTGGTTGATTGTTCTCACTGTCAGAAAATTTCTCCTTGTTTCCAGGTTAAATCTCTCCTTATTCAGTTTCCATCCATTATTCCTTGTCTGGCCTACAGGAGCTTTAGAAGAGACAGAGAGACAGAGAGTGAGGTTTATTTTATCTGGTATGAAGCTTCTTCCTGGCAAGCTGGAGCACATACAAAAAAACACATAAGAGTATGTGAATACAAGAATTGATTCTTTGCAGAAAAGCTAAAAAGCCACTCTAAAAGAATTCCAGATCCTTTCATGTATCAGACCCACAGTACAATCAGTGTTCAAATTCTTGTGCTGCTGTATGTTAAGGGAGAAAAAGATTGGAAATAGATCTATACTGGGCCAAGTCAATTGGATCAACCACCATTTCTACCATCTCCTTCAGAAACAGTTTTTCTCTCAAAGAGTCATTGGTTAGTGTGAAACATCTTTCTCTCAAAGAAGCATTGATGAATGTTCAGGTTCAATCTATTACAGCTCACAGAAAGTCTCAACCAATCAGGATCTGAGAAACGGCAGAATTAACACTGCAAAAAAACTCTAACCATTTCTGTCCTTGGGACACACACAGTCACTCCACATGGTGAGGCCCAAACTGGAGTCTCTCCTTTCGTATCTCACAGTTGTGTTCACCAAATGCTCTGAACGTTCTTCGCAGCAGATTTTCAGATAGTCTTGACAAACAATTTTTTCTAGGAGGGATGAACTGGGATTCATTTAGGTAACAAATTAATGGTAATAAGATGTTTCTTTTTTGTGCCTTAATCCTCAATGAGTAGGATCAAGCATGAGGTCATACCAGTGTCTGATTAGATGAGAAGACAACCTTCCTTTAGGTATCTCCTCTATCAATTGTTCTGACCCACGCCCTTTTCCGACAAATCAAACACAATTCAAAAAGAACAGAAACTTTGTAATGCTTTTACAAAATAATTAGCTGGGATAAGCACAATCCTTGCCAAACTGTGTGAGACTTGCCAAAAGATAACAGTCAAGAAATAATTTGCAAAATAAGAATCTTCAAATACAAACTCAGGATACTGGAATGTCCATGAGGTTGTAGTTTCAAAATGTCTTTGCCTTCTGCAAAGTATGTTCCTTTCATAGCTGGCTTTTATCTTCTTGAAGGAGGGGCCATTACCTTGCAGCTTTACTCCCGAGTCAACTGTGCTGTTGTAGCTGCTCTTTCCTATGAGCAATCCTGCACGCATGCTCACTTGGCACAGGCTCCTCAGGAACCTCCTCATCACTGCTGCTAGTCCCCACAATCTCTGAAGGCAGCAGTCCACTCCCTAATGGTCTTGGCCCCTCATCTGAGTCCTCGCTCTCCTCAGCTGTCTGCACCTGCTGCTGGCTAACCACAACATCACTTCCTCCTCCTGAACTCCACAGTATTCAAAAGTTGCAGTGGACCTATGGATAGGGTGTTCTTCTTCTGCTCCAGAGACTTTTTGGCATTCCATTGGTGGCTAATATCTTACCTGAGCTGCTTGCCAGATCTCCAAGAAATTTTTCAAGGTCCTTCTGAAAAACAACAGGATCCAGCAGACAACATTAAAAGCTGGGTCAGGTCCATGATTGATATGTTGACCATCCTGGAGAACATCCCCCATCCTCCTTGCTCCCAATAACTCCTTTTTTTACAACCCTGTAATCCCTTAACTCAGGGTAGGTTGGGCGCGACTGGATGGAACCGAACATTTAATGGCTGGATCCCCTTCCTGATGCCATGCAGAGTTCACAGCATTTTTTTTTCTCTTTGCACCCTAGGAGAGAAACATCTGCTGCTACCTAGGATTGAACTCTAGGTTGTGGGAGGTGACCCTCTTGTTCCCAGTGAGGAAATTGCATCCCAAAATAGTCACCATATGTGACTAGACATTTTATCACAATTGAGTCTGCCTAGGAGATGGAGTATGCTTCTGTTGATCTTCTGATGTCATATACCTGAGATTGGCAACCTTAAACACTCAAAGAGCCACAAAGATCCTGACTGGAAGCCCCCCATTCAGTTCTGGAGCTGACTGGAAGTCTGGTTCCCCCACCATACAGCCTCCTCCTAGCACAGTGTTCTTTTTCCTCTACCTGTCCTAACTTGAAAGCCCTATCAATTGTGGAGCCGACCAGCAACAGGAAGCCACAGCAGAGGGATGAAAGGGCCACATGCGGCTCCAGAGCCCCAGGCTGCTGACCCTTGTCATATACTAAACTCTCTATAACCATACAAATATAGATTAATTCTTCATATTATGCAGAGTATAGTATTCACCCAGATCTATAAAAATTCCAAACATTTATCTTGAATGCAAATATAATAACCCTCTTATAACCTCTCTACTGTACAGAAGTGAATCTCTACTACATAGAAATAAATATCTTGCTTATGCAGGTCTTTTGCATGATAGTTATTTTCTCAGATCAGCTTCTGTATGTGGGGGGGAAAAAACCCCATCTCTTTTTAGACTTCTGAATAAGTTTGGAGTTCATAAAGATTTTCACAATCTTTTATGCACCAAAAATGAAAGGGAGGTTTATCAGGGAATTAATATCAGCAGGAGAAAGCTATTATACGAGCTCTATTTCATTTTACTAGATGCTTTTGAAACAAACTAAAAGACCTCATTCTCGGCTGGAAATGACAATATCACACTCTTAAAGCTATGTGACTTTTCTTCCTGCACTGAATCAAGTCAGTACTAAGAATTGTCAAGGGCTGCTGGAATACACATTTGCTTGCATCAAGATAAGTCTTTAAGGCAAAAGGATCCTATGGAATATTTCTGCATTTGAGGATTAGAAATTCAAGCATTTGAGGGAGAGAGAGAGAGATGAAGCAGAAAATATTTCATACTAAAATAGAGTCTAGTCAGCCAGAACAGATGTATACAAGACATAGTCCCTTAATATTCTCCACCCTACTTGTGAACAGATAAATTTGAAAAGCCATTTACCACTTTTTAAACAGCATATCTCTGGGTTTTGTTCGCCCTTTAAGTGCTCCAATTCTTAGGCCAGCTCCCCTTAGCTTCCACATTTAGACAACATCAGTCAGAAAGGATATTCAATATATATGGAATAAGACACAAGGATGGCAGACAGGAAGAAGATGTAAGTTCCACTGCAAGAAAATGTAAAGTTGGGAGGATATATCTAGCAGGAAATTAGTCCACACATCACTGCAGGAGAGAAGAAGAGTGGTAAGAGAAGCTGTGTTCAAATGAGCCTTGGTTCAATAAAAGATTGAGTCTTATTTGAGTTGTGAATATTGAAGAGAACAATTTGGGTGTCCCCAGAGGGCGGATTTAACCTGAGCAAGGTCTGTTGAAGGAGCTCTTTGTAACTTTAACAAAAAGAGTCATTTCTGATAGGAAATATACGGAAGATTTCCTCACTAACCACATCCTTTCAGGTGAGAATCACCTTTGCTTGTAGAAAAATAAAAGGTAGGATAGAAACATCCTGACATTAGCAAAGAGCAGGCATAACTGTCTTCCTTGGCAAGTAGATCAAAACATTTTTTCCCCTCTCTCCCTTCCTCTCTGTTGCTTTCTATTTCGGATTGCACCACCCTGAGATAGCTTCTGAAGAATATTTGCACAAGGTAAGTCACTTCCAGCTCAAAATCAATTTGCGGCAGGGAAATGGGAGGTTTCCAGATGAATCAAATTTTCCAATTAAAGGAAATAAAAGAGGGAGAACAAGACCACCCAACTGTGAAGAAGCCCCAGAGAATAAAATGAAAATTTAAACTAGGAAGAAGCCCCAGAGAAAGGAACCGTGATGTCACTGCTCTATTTCCTGGGTTTTTGTTGAAAAGCCAACGAGAAAACCCCGAACCAAGTTTTCATCGAGTATTGCAAGGAAGTTCTTTCATTATTACCCCAAAATGCTTATCACCTGCTGTTGGTCTTTGGAACTAAATTAATGACATATTTGCCCAGGGTAAAAACATGTATTTAGTTTCTCTCTGCCCCTTCTGTTTTGTTCTGACCAAGGCTTATTGAGACACCAAACAAACATACATTAGTCCCCAAACCCTTTTTTCTTTATTTCAATGGCTGTGAATTTTAGTCATTCACAGCCCATAATGAGCCTCAAACAGTTTGTAAATAGTCCCATGGAAGTCTGCCAAAGTCCTTCAGGATAAGTCTGATAAGCACGCACTTTTATCTTCCTTTAAATGCTGCCAATGACTAAATGTCCAATTAGTTATACGAGGCCAAATGGAGCACAAATTCAACACAGAGCTTCAGGTTTTAAACCGACCAGTATGAACAAAGTTGCTTCCTGCAAAGGTTCGTGTCCCTTTGCTCCACCTTTATGTCTTATTGGAGGACCAATCACCTCCAAGCCTTACTCCTTTTGTCTTAACTGTTCTTGCCTTCTGACAGCTCTGTGCATGCATGCACTGGGAACAGGCTCCCCTTGTCCCTCTGCCTCACTGCTGTCAGATTCTGGAGGCTCCAGAGTCAGCACATAACTCCCAGATGACCCTGGCCCTATCTCTATATTGGATTCAGGACCCTCATCTGAGTCCTCCTCAGACTGGCCCAAGTTCCTCCCCACTGTCTGACTCTGCTGCCATCTCTGCAGGGTGCTAGTGGACCACCACATGTTTCTAAGGTGGAGCCCAAGACAGAGGAATATTTGGGTGATTGATGTTTTGTTTTGTCATTCAAAATCAAATGCAGTCAAACTCAATTTCTGTTGTGGCCCACCAGCGGCCAGTGGAGCTGGTGGCAGATTCAGACAGTGAGGAGGTTGGGGAGGAACACGGGCCAGTCCTAGAGTCTGGGGAAGGCTCTGATGAGTGCTTTGCATCAGAGACAGAGATGGGGCCACGGCCAGTTATCAGCTGCCTTTGAAGTCGGAGATCAGTGGGGCAGAAGAACAGCTGGAGCCTGTTTCCAGTGTGTGCGTGCACAGAGCTGCCAGAAGAAGGGAACAGTTAAGGAACAAGGGTCGACTCGGGAGTAAAGGCACAGGTGGGTGGTGAATGGCCCCTCCCATAGGGAATAAAGAGAAGTGAAGGGGGAGTGGTGTTTGCAGAATACAGTTAGTTCAATTCATTAGGGTGAAGATCTGTTCCTGACTTCTTGCCAAGTAATTTCTGCTACAGCGTGGCCTTTGGAATATATTGTCCTGGCAACTCTCCAAGCCTGATAAAGATCTGTAGTTATGAAACCTCATGAAATACTGTTTGCCAGGACTTTGCTGCAGAGGAATTCACTTTAACCTAAATAAAAGGGGTTTTATTGGAACGAGGAGTCTGCTTCATGATCTTGGGAAGCCTAGGTCAGAACAATTTCATTGAGGTCTGCATCAGGGTTGTGTTTGACTTCAGAGGGCCGTGTGTGTGTGCGTGTGTGTGTGTGAGAGAGAGAGAGTGGGGGGGGGCTAAGGTGGGCAGGGCCATAGTGGGTGTTTGACACAGGCTGAAGATGCATTTTTCCCTTCTCTTATTTTTGTCCACAGTCCTTTACTATAACCATTTTCCGATCTCTTCTACCAAATATTACTGGCAAACATTTACTACTTATTCTTCATACTCCACTAAACTTTTTATTTCTAAATTTATGTCCCATTGTTTAATAGTGAATTGCTTTTCCAGGCAGAAAAGCTAGTTATACTAGGCAAAAAAGCTAGTATTTTTATTATTCAACTAATAATGAAAATGCACTAGCATAAATGACATGATAATACAAGATCTAACAGCAGAGGTACATTTCCAGGAAAGTAAATAGAAATGGCTGCCAATTATAGATTGCTGATTGTAGATTAAATGGACCTACAGTATGTAAAATCCGGCATTAATACTGTAGAATTAACATAGGATGTTGCTTGTTTTCTATCCATTTATTTGAGGCTACATCATTGTAATCCAGACCAATCCAGTCCTTCTGCAGCATTTAGCTGGCTAAAAATGGGATGTGTGAGGCCCGTTTTTGATTAGCAGAGTGCTGCAGGAGGCTGTGGAAGCCAAAAACGGGCCGTGAGGGTGGCGCATGTGCCTCCCACAGCCCGTTTTGGACTGCAGAGGCACGGTGGGCAAGTCCTTTGACATTTCCAGGCCAGCCCCGTGGGCCAGATTAAGCACCCCGCAGGCCGGATTTGGCCCACAGGCCTTGAGTTTGACACCCCCAGTCTAACACAATGAATTTTGAACCAGTCAGGAGGTGAGGCGTGCTGGCTGAAAGGAAATAAATCCAAAACTTTTGATTGAGAGGATAGGACTTTTGAATATCAGCCAACAAGCTTCACCATTTCTGATCTACATTGGAAGGGTTCCTTTCGTTAAAGCAATAAATTTAAAAAATGAGGCTTAAAATATTCCCATTATTCCTCATGGAGAGATTTTGAGATCCCCTTCCCTTTAGTTACTAAGGGGGTAGGGAAATCTCTCTGCAAAGAACAAAGGGAAATCTTAAAGCCTTATTTAGGCTTATTAAGAGTGAGAGTTATTAAGCCTTATTAAGACTAAGCTTTTCTTCCCTTTTAATGTGGAAGGTTTTAATTTTTCTTTTTTTTAGATTCCAATTTGGAAAAAAAATGATTCAAATTAATTCTCATTCTTTTTCATATATAGAAAAGAATTTTCTACTCATTTTGTTTATTAAGAGCTGTGGTAACGCAGTGGTCAGAATGCGGTATTGCAGGCTAACTCTGACCGTCTCGAGGTTGACTCAGCCTTCCATCCTTCCGAGGTCGGTAAAATGAGGATCCAGATTGTCAGGGCGCAATATGCTGACTCTGTAAACAACTTAGAGAAGGCTGTAAAAGCACTATGAAGCGGTATATAAGTCTGTGTCCTATTGCTATTATTAGATTTTTCTTCAGCTTTCCTTTGAAAGTACAGAGATATGATCCAAGCTTCTGCACTCATTCGCCCACGGGTGCGATTCAACTGGTGTAACAACTGGTTCAGTGAGTGCACACTTGGTGCACACATGTGTGTCAAATGCATGCTTTGCACGAGTGAAGAGCATTTGCTACTGACCTTCTCCAGCAATCCCTGTGTGTTAAACAGCTGGCGCGCGGCAATCTGCTGTGCCGCGCGAATTAGCTGAGCTTGAAAAACAGGATATAAAGCACAGCCTAGAGCCCAGGCGGGTGGGTGGTCCCAACAGCTGATCGTTGGAGCAAACCAAACCCGGTTCGCTCCCAGCTGATCCTTGGAGATACCGGTTCACTTGAACCTGGCTGAGCTGGTAGAATCCCACCCCTGCATTCACCTCCTGCGATGTTGTGCATAGCCAGGTTGATGACTCTTAACTTTAGATGCCCAATAAACAACATGGACAATTGTTGAGAAAGTCTTGCTACAAAACCAGGCCTGTTTTCCTTTTGAAAACATTTAACTGCAAACTCAAATTCAAGTCAAGCCATTTTGAAGGCATATTCAAGCAGGTTTGAACTGGACTCCCAAATCAATGGATCTGCATTAATCTTTCGGCATCATAGTTGAGTTGGGGCAGAAATTGTGAGATGAATGTCATATTACCTAAAATAAAGCACAGGTAGTCCTCAGCTTAGGACCACAATTGAGCCCAAAATTTCTGTTGCTGTTCTGTTGAGTCATTTGTTTAAGTGACCCAAAGGTGCTTTTTTGAAGAGGCAACTGGACTTTCTGGGGGGTTTTTTGAAAATGTTTTGCTTCTCATCCAAGAAGCTTCTTCAGCTTTGACTGGAAGATGGGGAATGGAAGGTTTTATACTCCTTGCAGACTGGTGCTCATTTGTATTCCTTTAGAGAGTCATTGAGGCCACTTGGAAGTTTATCTGTGTCATCAGTGTCACCTAAATGGTGCTAATTACCCACCATCCAGTCAGAGCTGAAGAAGCTTCTTGCATGAGAAGAGAAACATCTTCAAAGCAAAACCAGAAAGTCCAGTTGAAAAAAGCACCTTTGGGACAGCCATGACCTGGAGGACTGAGAATCTCCACAGACATTTGTTGATTGGATTTTACCCCATTTTATGACCTTTCTTGCCTCGGTTGTTATGTGAATTGCTGAAGAATATTTGCATCAGGTAAGTCACTTCCAGCTCACAATCAATTTACAGAAGGGAAATGGGTGAGTCCCCCAGTTGTAAAGTGACTCTGGCGTCCCCATTGACTTTGCTTGTCAGAAGGTCACAAAAGAGAATCACATAACGTTCAGACACTGCAATGGTCATAAATATGAACCAATTGCCAAGTATCTGAATTTTGATCACATGATCCTAGAAATGATGCAAAGGTTGTAACTGTGAAAAACCACCATATAGAACAGAACAGAACAGAACAAAACAGAAATAGAATAGAATAGAATAGAATAGAATAAGAATTTTTTATTGGCCAAGTGTGATTGGACACACAAGGAATTTGTCTTAGTGCAAATGCTCTCAGTGTACATAAAAGAAAAGATACATTCATTAAGAGTCAAGAATCCTCATAGGGTACAATAAGCAATCAAATCATACTAGGAAACAGTCAATATAAATTGTAAGGGTACAAGCTTCAAAGTTACAATCATAGTTGAACAGTGTTGAGGGAATTATTTGTTTAGCAGAGTGATGGCATTCAGGGGAAAACACTATCCTTGTGTCTAGTTGTTCTGGTGTGCAGTACTCTATAGCATCGTTTTGAGGGAAGGAGTTGAAACAGTTTATGTCCAGGGTGTGAGGGGTCTGTAGATATTTTCACAGCCCTCTTTTTGGACTCGTGCAGGATACAGGTCCTTGATTGAAGGCAAGATGGTAGTAATTGGTAGTAATACATATCTCTTTGTCCTGTACTATTGTAACTTCACACGGTCACTAAATAAACTGTTGTAAGTCAAGAAAATAAAATGGGTAAACATTAGCCAAAATAAAGATGCTCTGCTATGGATTAGAGACTAGATGTTCTCTCTCTCTCTTTCTGTTTTTCTCTACATCCACCATCTCTTTACACTTGTCTTTATCATCTCAAACAGACTGGTAATGAAATGTTTCCAATAGAGTTAAGGGAGGCTCATTAAAGAGCACAAATAAGTTAAGTGAGATACTGATCCCAGAAGAACTGAGTAAGTGAATTGGGTCTCAAGAGTACGCTTCCCCTTAGCTGTCTGAACTGGCTTCCACTTCACCTAATGAGATGCTTACTGATTAAAAAAATGATTCCCAACCAATTAATCAATAGTCCAAGCTCCAGTTCAGATGCTTCAAAGGATGCAAATGTCTGCAACTCCTTAAATCAGATGCACTGGGTTTCTCTCCCCCCCACCCCCAGAGTCTTGCAGCTTCCTTCTTCCTGTTCCTAACAAGACATTGGTTAAGCCAAAGATGGGAACTGGATCCATAACCTCTTGTACTCCAAAGCATATTTTTGTGTCTGGAATCCAAGGGTTGCATAGCCTTAATAATTACTGTATTTTTCGGACTATAAGATGCTCCAGACTATGAGATGAACCTAGCTATTGGGGAGGAAACCAATTAAAAAATATTGTTCCTGGTCTTCCCTTCACCCTCTGGATGTGACTTCTCCAATGGGACACGTCCATCTCCAAGAGTCATTCATACGCTCTCCAATAACCTTCTTATGCTCCAACAACTTGGGGCTGCTGGGATGATTATATAGGCATTTAAGGAATGTCTTATTTCCCCCCCCCCCACTCCCTTTTTCTGGCAGCTAAAAAAAAACAAAGGAGTATCTTTTTAGTTGACACTGACTCTGCCTTCCAGCAATTTGCCTCCTTGCAGCAAAGAGCAAACAGCCCAGTCAGTTTCAGCACAGCCTGATTTAGCACAAGCAGCTCATTGGTGGTTGGATCAGGCTCTCGGAATACTGACAATCCGCTGTTCCAAGCTGCGGGGATCGTGCCTGGAACGGGCTGAAAAACAGGACATGTGCAGGCCAAAAATGGGGCATGAGGATAGGTGATGGCGGCGATGGGCGGTGAGGGCAGTGATGGGTGGCAGCGATCTCTGCAACCTGGAACAGCTGATTGTCGGTATTCCGGGAGGCTGATCCAACTGCCAATCAGCTGCTCGTGCTAAATCAGGCTGTGCTGAAGCTGACCAGGTTGTTTGCTCTTTGTTGCAAGGATGCAAATTGCTTGGAGGCAGAGACCGAAGGGTGGGGGCTGGTTGGGTGGGGCTTCAGCAGCATTTGCTCTATAAGACGCACAGATTATTTCCACCTACTTTTGGGGAGGGAATTGCATTTTATAGACCAAAAAATATGGTAATAGCAATAGTAATAGAACTTAGACTTATATACTGCTTTACAATGATTTTACAGACATCTCTAAGCAGTTTACAGAGTCAGCATATTGCTCCCAACAATTTGGGTCCTCATTTTACCGGCCTCAGAAGACCGGAAGGCTGAGTCCACCTCGAGCCTGGTGAGATTTGAACTGCCACATTGCAGGTAATCAGCAGTCAGCAGAAATAGCCTGCAGTACTGCACTCTAACCACTGCGCCACCGCACCTCATAAAATACATCCTTTGTTGATTTGTTGGTCGATTGGTTGTTGTTGATGATGATGTAATCTATTTAGTCGTGTCCCACTTTTGGCAATTCTATGCTTGGGTGTGCTTCAAAAATTTTAGTAGTGGGTTCTTTGCCCGCTTGCTGGGTGGGCATGGCCATGGTGGGCGTGGCCTAGTCGGCCTCCTGCACCATAGCGGGGCAGTGTTTTTGCCCCCCCTGGGCTCTGGAGGTATTCCTCGAGCCTCTGGAAGGGTGAAAATGGCCTCCCTTGGCTCCAGAGGCTCTCTGAGAGCCAGAAATGGGCCTATTTATGGCCTTCCTGAACTGAACCCTCCCTGAGCCTCTGCACACACCCTGTACTTACCTGCATCTGAAATGGGCCACGTGGAGACTTCTGGGAGGGGGCGGGCAGGTGGGGCCAGCCAGGAGTGGGATTTGGAGGTTCTCCAAACTGTGCAGAATAGGATCTCTATAGGATCTCCCAAATCCCTGCGAACCTACAACAGCCCATCCCTGATTCTATCAGCCAGGTCTCTCCATCTTGCATTATTTCTTTAATTTTATTGATTAGGTGGAAACAATTTTTATTGGGAGAGGTTCATTTGTATGAGTAAGGCTGAGGCCTTCTTTTTTTTCTGTTTTCTTTTTTCTTTTTAGGCTAGTCTATTTGCCGTAGACAGGTGGGATAAAAAAAAATGTTAAAAACAGGCTTTCTGTTTAATAATTATTACCAGGTTGTTTTTAAATTTTAATGGCTGGCAGACACTTCTTTCATTTTGATCACTAATGTAGCAAACCGATTTTTAAATTAGGAGTAGATTAATATATTTTTATTCTTTTGGGACAGAGGTGTGCAAAATGTTTTGAATTTAAAATCAGCCAATCCATAAATCACTTTGCTGTGGAGTCTGAGCGGCCTACAGGACAAAAGAATACAAAATTAATCAGAACGTTATAAAATATTTATTTGACATAAAGGCATCCTGTAATATGCTAATGAAATAAGTTATCCACCATACAATACCCACGAGAATCAGTTCTATAAACATATCCCAGCAAACGAAAGCATAAAATATATTTATAATAAAATGCCCATGTGATTAAGGTCTATAAACTAAAACCTGCAAGTAAATAAGCTTGTAAATCTAAGCTTTATACAATGGAAGATTTCAGGATGAATGCTCTCTGCCTCACGCTTGAAACTATCAGCTCAAGCAGAATATGGGTTATTGATGGCACCATAATAAAAAAAAAAAGTATTTCAATCTTGAAGTGGTCCAATTTCAAGTTTCAGACCAGAAGAATTTTGGGCTCCAAGGAACCTCTCTAATAGTTGGAACACCCCATTTTTTTTATCTAAAACCTTTTCTTATCCTCTTATTTCTAGGAGATAACTCCTTTATTGTTTTTAAGTAACTAAAGGTGGCGAATATACCTAATATTAATTCTTTCTCCTCTTTTTCACCATAGCAACAAACTTGAGGGGTAAGGTGGGCTGAGAGAGAGAGAGTGAGTGGTCCAAGATCAACCAGCTGGCTATCATAGCTAAGGTGAAACTAGAACTCGCTGCCTCCCAGTTTCTAGCTTGGTGCCTTAACC
>NW_020769335.1:10566646-10588089 GCF_900518735.1 Pseudonaja textilis
CTATCTATCTATCTATCTATCTATCTATCTATCTATCTATCTATCTATGTGTATATATTTGTGTGTGCATATGTATATGTAATTATGTGTGCATATGTATGTGTGTCTATACACACACATATACATAGCCACCTATTATATATATAAAACTTTATTGGATACACCATATTGGTACTGAAGAAACAAAACCAGCTCTGGTTTTCCTGCACAAATGTTTGCCTAGTTAAACAATAGCTTTCCCTTCTCCCTACATTGTCCAACTATGAGTCCATTTGTTATGGGAACTGTTCATCTCTTTCTCAAGCACCTGCATAGATGACCTTAATGGCTTCCATGCTCTCCCAATCTCCGCATGCATTCTCTATATTCCATTTTCCCCTTCCCTTTGGCAATTTGAAAAGCATTAGGGTTTGCAAGAAGCCAAGTGATTCAATCTTGACATTCCATTCTCTTGAGATCCTAATGCCTTCTGGCAGATGGAGCTCCGATACCAGTGCATAAATTAAATTTAATTTCCCAATCTCAGAATAAATTGTCATTGTTTTCTATTTTCTACTTGTATCTAGTGAATCAATTCTAGAAGGATTAACCAGTTATACAAGAGCCACTGCATGCTTTACAATTTTGTTTCAAGATCCCCCGCACATCTCGTCCCACTCCATCCTCAGCTCTTGTGTTTAGAGTACACCAAGAAGAACTGCGAGCTTCAACTCACATAGACATCAGATAAAGACGTGAGCCTCTCTCCCCGCTAATCTGCAAAAAATAGCTGAAATTAAAATCATGCTGAAGAGGGTTGGGAAACTTGTGGGTTTTCAGCTGTACCATCAAATCACTGAAAGCTACAGTTCCAATCACATTAAGGAAGGATTGAACATACCGGGCTATGCTTCCTAATACATGAGTAGAGGATTAGTTACACTGACAAAACTCAAGCATCCACATAAAAACCATATGCACACATGCAAGATTTTCTACATTCTGAATTAACTGATCTACCTTAGCTGATTCTGTTCTTCCATCATTGTAATTTATTTTAAATGTACTTAAATGCTTCTTTCAAGCTTTTCCATTTATAATATTGGCCATCGCTCTTATAAAGGAACTAGTTTTCAGGCTTCAAACCAAGTTCATACAATGGTTTTGCAACACTCTTAATACGGGTTGCAAGACACGTTAAGCAGTATTGTAGGCTGAGCTATTATTTATGCTCTGTCATTACGTTGGTGGACTAGTTGGTGCTGTGTAAAAATTGATTAAATGTACGGTATATCAGGTACTACTGAGTAATAGCTTGAGTCATTTAAAATGTTGCTGCTGAAATATATATCAGTGGCCCATTTGAACAAAACTGGAGGAAGCAATAAGGAAATGGCCAACAGAGTAACTGATTCCAAGAACTGGGTTTAGCAATTTAGCAGGCGTCATATTAGCAATATGTGCTAATAATTTAACAAGGACATTTTATGTATAGGTATACAAATTCAAAAAATTACTCCCCTCTGTTCAAAGACACCCTGCGTATTCCTTTTTTCTTAAAAAAAAAAGAAAAAAAATGGACTTAATTCCATATAAAATCAAATTGTACAAGCCAAACGAAGGATTGAAGCATAAAACTAAAAAAAAAAAAAAAATCCAAGAAATGGGCTCTCACTGAGTAATTTATATATAGTGGAAGGAAGCAAATCCCAATATTAGTTTAAATCTCTGTGGATATTTCTTATTGAAAGCTTGGCACCAAAGCATTCATTTTTCCGTGATTTGAATTTCTATCTGAAGTGGAAGAAAGGATTGGATCAGATAAATGAGTTTATTTTGGACCTTTATGCCTGAGTTGAATTTGCTTTCCTGTTTAAGGTTTATATATGAGTCATACATCAATTTCTCATATGCTGTGATAATTATGATAATTATAGCTCCCTCTGTTACATTATGGTGGTTTGCAGAGCCCGTTCGATCTAGTGGTTAAAGTGCCAGGGTAGAAAATGGGAGACAAAGAGTTCTAGTCCCACATTAGCCATGAAAGCCATCTGGGTGAATTTGATCCAATCACCAGGAAACTAAGTTCTATTCCTGCCTTGGACATGAAAACTGCCTGGGTAACTTTGAGCCAATCATCAGGAGATGGTGAGTTCTAGTCCCACCTTAGACATGAAAGACAGCTGGGTGACTTTGGGCCAATGACCAGGAAACTGTGAGTTCTAAGCCCATTTTAGGCATAAAAACTTTGGCCAATCAGGAACAGACTGAGAATTATAGTCCTGCCAAAACATGAAACTCATCTGGGTGACTTTGGGCCAGTCCTCTCCCTCTCAGCCCAACCCACCTCACAAGTTTATTGTTGTGGGGAAAATAGAAGGAGGAAGTTGTGTTGGATATATTTGCTGCCTTGAGTTATTTGTAAAAATAACAAAGGTGGGATATAAACAAACAAATCATGAATAGAATAGATTAGACACACAAGGAATTTGTCTTTGGTACATAGGCTCTCAATGTGCATTAAAATACATTCACCAAGAATCATAAGATACAACACTTAATGATAGATAGTCATAGGATACTAAATAAGCAATCAAATCAAAGCAAGAAACTAAATAAAACAATATAAATTGTAAAGATACAAGCAACAAGGATATAGTCATAAGTGGGAGGAGAAAGGTAATAGGAATAATAATAATAATAATAATAATAATAATAATAATAATACAGTCATAGTAAATAGCTTGACAGTGTTGTGGGAATTAGTTGTTTAGCAGAGTTGTTTAGCATGAGGGCAAAAACTGCCCTTGTATCTAGTTGTTCTGGTGTGCAGTGCCCTATAGCATCATTTGACGGTAGAAGTTGAAACCATTGGTGTTTATGATGTGAAGGGTCTGTAGATATTTTGATAATGTATATTTAGAGATTGCAAACTTATTTAAAGTCTGTGTTTGTGTTGTATGTGTTTGTAAGAAAAAAAATTGTATCATCAGTGAGAATGACATGGGAAACTCCTACGCTCAACATGCTTCCAATACAATCCAATTTATCCAATCGGAAGGTCTAGGCAAGTATATGAGGGCAGTCAGTGACTAAGGGGTTGACTAGAACTATAAGAACAACAGCAACAAACCAAACAATTTCAAGTCCCCACTAATTTCAAGAAATAGACTTAGTGACTTTGGACCACTGACTCACAGCCATGGTCACAACCAACTAAGAAACTGAACAGGAGACTAAAAATTGAATGTTTAAAATCCCCTATAATTCAATAAAGGGTGTTGATTTTCCTAACATATAGCTTTACTGTTTTTTTCCCCCTGATGGATAGAAAATGGAGTACGGTAAAGTAGGAATTAGAAATAAAGGGAATAAGTTGGGAATTATGAAGGCTAGTGGAATTTTGTTCTTTCCTGAATTCAACTTTTTCAGTGGAGTCGGCAAACAATGAAACCACTGGAAAAAAGAAATAGAGCTGAAGCTTGGAAGAAAAGGCTTACAATTTAAAGTATTTCAGATTTAGACTATCTAAAGGCTCTGATTTGTGTCAGAGCACAACATTCTGTAATAAAGAGACAAATCTTCTTTCCTCTGGAATGCAATAACAACCACAATTGAAGTAAGGTATTTAAGAGCACCAACAGATAAGCAATCAAAATAAGCAATCAAGCAAATAAAAACAGATAAACTAAAAAAAAAAAGTAGTTCCAGTAGATTTTACCTTTAGAACATAGCACTCGAAAAAAAGCCAGAACTCTTTCAAGCTGATGGAAATTATTCACTTCAATGAAATTGCAAAGATGGTTGAAGCCCTGGATAAATAATAATAATAATAATAATAATAATAATAATAATAATAATAATAATTGGCTTTGCAAGTTAGAACCTTGTGCTGCAAGAAAATTCAGTTTGGATTAATGTCAGCCACCCGAGCATAATAATTTATTATTCCTTACAAGCATTCATTTGTTTAAAGAAGCAAAACCTGATGACAACACTCTTGATTAATCTCAGTTTCATCTTGAGATCAGTGATCATGTAAAGGACACACAGCGGCACTTGTCTCAGATCAACAGCGCTGGTGACAGTTTCATTTGGATGGCAGAGAATTGCTGAAGGACATTTTATCATCGGCTCCAATCATCTTTAGTAAAGCTTGCCTCGTGTGTTATATGCTCTGATTTAAATTACTGGCTGGGCTTTATATCGTGATGATCGGTTTTTTAACCAAAAGGTCAACCATCAAGAGCAAATATACAGCTGCACCAGAGCTGGTTTTGCTTGAACAATGAATCTACTGGGAAGCCAAGTTGGCAAATCCAAGAACAATCAAATTGTGGTGCTTTGTGCATCTCTGAACCTCCCCACCCCCCTCCCTCCCTCCCTCTCCCTCTCCCTCCCCTTCTCCCTCCCCCAACTCTCCCCGTCCCTCATCCTCCCTCTCCTTCTCCCTCCCTCTCTCTCTCTCTCTCCTTCCCTCCCTCCCCCTCCCTCCCTCCCTCCCTCTCTCTCTCTCTGTGCCTCTCTGCCTCTCTGCCTCTCTGCCTCTGTGTGTCTATCTCAGCTAAGCTTGCCATTCCATTCCTGAATGAATTTATTCAGCAGCAAAATTCACAAAAAGTAAAGTTTTGAAAGGATCAGTTTTGGTCAAAATGTTAGGGATTGAGCAAATACTCAGATGTATATACTCAGCGCTTAGAAGTGTACTCTAACCAGAGTCCCTTGGATGGGAAGGGCAGCTCTAAAAATTGAATAAATAAATAAATAAACAAAAAGACCAAGCTCCCCAAAATGGTTTTCTATTCACACAAGTTTTCTGCACTACCCGTGGAATTTTCTGTCCCTATAATTTTCAAAGCAGAGTTTCTGGAAATCTGTTAAATGCTACTCAGTGGTAGCACCTAGTTAACCTTGGCTGCTCTAAAAGAGCCAAGTAGAATCAGAATTGATTAGTACTTAAATGGGAAGTCTAGAATTGGAGGGTATGTTGAGAAGTAAAAAAAAAAAAAAATTCTAGCAATAGCAATAGCACTTAGACTTATATACCATTTCATAGTGCTTTGCAGCCCTCTCTAAGCAGTTTACAGAGTTAGCATATTGCTCCAAACAGTCTGGGTTCTTATTTTACTCAATTTGGAAGGATGGAAGGCTGAGTCAACCTTGAGCCAGTCAGGATTGAACTCCTGGTAGTTGGCAGAGTTAGCCTGTAATCCTGCATTCTAACCATGTGCTACTGCTCTTCTAGAAGAAAGCAATGCAAACTTGTACTATATTGTTCTCAAAAAGAAAAAGAAAAGAAAAAACAGTAGTACACAAATGTTTTGCTACTTGTTGCCAAATTGTATGTTTCAGTTAATTCACAGGTCATTACAATTTTGAATACATACCTAATATATATGTACTTGTTGGTATAAAGTAAGATTAAATATGACAAGGCTTTGTTTGAATACTCTCCCAGTTGTTTTATTGTCTTCCTTCTTACCTTCCTTCCCTTCCCTTCCTTTCCTTTCCTTACTTTTTCTGCCCTCCTCCTCCTCTTTCTGATAGGAAAAAGAGAAAAGGAGGGAGAGAAGAGAACACGGGAAAGGAGGAAGGAAAGAGGAATCAGTTTTATACAGTTAAAAAGTATTCAGAAAACCTGCCCATATCAAATAAAATTCATTTCCAGCATTTCTGCTTATTTATTTTACAGAAGCTACCTAATACATTAAGAAATCGAGCACTTAGCAAATCTCATTTTGATGTGATTGAACTAGAGCACTTTCATGCCTTAAATTTAGTCTACTCTTAAAAATATGGAGTATGGGTATAATGAGTGTTGACCAAGTATGCTTCTACAAACACTTACTCCTTCAGAAAATTGGAATTAACTGTGTTTCTTTGTTGGCAATAAACAAACCCTGAAATAGCTTCTATTCTCCAAATGAGTTGTCTCTACAAGAAGGATCAAGATCAATTGGCTATAGAAGAAGAAAAAGACAAACATACTTCTCCAAAACGGTTTGGTTGAAGCCTTAAGTGGCTCTTCTTGAAATTTGCTTCAATACATAATCAGTGGGAATTATTGTTCTCCCTTGCAGATAACCTTACTTGAAGCATGCAGATATTCCCCATGCATACAGGTTCATTAGATGGAGATGAAAACCTAGGACAATGTATGATATGACAACCTATAAAATAGCCCGTCATTTGGTTTCAAAATTGTGACACTTCAGGGTGATGAACAATCCAAATACAGCAGGAAGGAAATCAAAGCCAAAATTGGTTCTAAAATTGCATTTAATATGTTAGATTTGAGCACCAATCAGTGGGTAGGAAGGAAGAGGCTGTTATGAACATTGGTAAATGACCGAAGGGGGGTATTATTAGTTGAAAATGATTCTTCATCTTTAAATTAAGAGCACCTACAGAGGTATACCAAAGCAGAAATAGAGTGCATGAGAATGTAATGCTTCAATAAAACTTCTTAACTATCAACATGTGAGCATTTAAAATGAATGCACAACCTTTCTCCTTATTTAATTTCCGAGCAATGGATGTAATATTCACCTTCTTAGCCAAGCCAGTCTTATTTCAGGGGGTAGCTTTACAGCAGGATATCTGTCCTAATTTTCTGATTAATTCACAATTGTTCTCTAAAACCATAATAATCAGCATTATTGAGGAAGGGATGGGGAATCTATATAATTAAACTGAAGCTATTGTTCTTTTTGAAACTATACCTGGGGTGGGTTAATAACCCTGACAGAATTACAGGGATGCTATATTACAAAGCGACCAGCAAAGAAGAAAGAACAAAGAGCAAAGGAAAGAACAAATGGTCAAGGACAATTTTACTTAGATAAATGAGCTGGCTATATCTACAGCCAGGAAAACAAATGAGCAGAGAAAGGACAAAACAAATGAGCAACAAAACAAATAGGAAAGGAAAGGAATGGAAAGGGAATGGAAAAGGAAGGAAGGGAAAGGGAAAGGGAAGGACAAGGGCAAGGCATTGAAAGGGAAGGGCAAGGCAAGGAGAAAGGAAAGGAAAGGAAAGGAAAGGAAAGGAAAGGAAAGGAAAGGAAAGGAAAGGAAAGGAAAGGAAAGGAAAGGAAAGGAAGAACCACTGGCAGATCCAAATGTGTGATAAACAGAATAAAGGGAGTAAAGTATATTTCCATAATGTAACTGTTGAAGGATGTTTTTGTGGAATGGTTGCTTATGTATATTTATTAATCAAATTTATATGGTTAACCATCACAAAAAATGACTATATCTCCATGAAGTTATGGGAATTAAATGCTGCTTTGCAAATTGACCTCCTCCTCCTCCTCCTCCTCCTCCTCCTCCTCCCCCTCCTCCCCCCCCCCCCCCTCCCCCCCCTCCCCTCTTTTGCACCCATGATGTTCCCTGGTTGGGTCAGGAAACATCTGCAAGAAAGCAACCAAGATCAGAGAGGACAAAGCACCCCACCCTCCTCCTCCTCCTCCTCCTCCTCCTCTTTTTTTGATCTCCATTTCTCCTGTGATTAAACTCTGGAAGGATGCCAAAGTTTCAGATGATAGCAGGGGGGCAAATACCATATTTATCTTCATAATGGAGAACATCCAACAAACAACAATATCCCTCTGACAACAATATCTCATAAATTTTTGAGAGCAAATGGTTAAGTGATTGATGGTGGACTTTTTGAAGTTAATGCAGACATTATTAAAAGTCAGCACAGATTTGTCAAGAAGATCTCTACCTTATTTGATGTTTAGGCTGAATCACTTCCTTAGTTTATTGTAGGGAATGTAGTAGTTGTAATATATCTTTATTCCAGCAAACTATTTGACAAATACTCCTCAATTAATCAGTTAGTTCAGTGTGGTCTGGATGACATCAAATATAAATGGTATATACCAGCTTGCTAAAACATCCTTCAAGCTGTCATCAGATCTTCATAAAACAGAAGTGAGATTGAAATGTGTTTGAATATTAGTAGCTCAGATTGGTAGTTAGGCTGTTGGTTTGAGCTTCAAGATTGGCAATTTGGTTGCAAACATTTTGTCATCATTCAAGGAGACATCATCAGTACATTTTGAGCTCAAACCAACAGCCTAACAAGTGAGATTTTTAAGAGAGCCATTAAAATGTTTAGTCCTAAATTCCAAATTAATCGTTATATTCACTGATTTTTGAATGAAAGATGGAAGGAAGAGAACCCTAATCCTAACCCTAATTAAATAAAATTTATACACACACACAAAAGCACTTAAAAAGGTGATTCAACCACTTCTTACAATTCGACAGTATCACAAGAGGTCCTCTTGCAGTCTTTTACAATACCAGAAAACTGTTCCATGCCCCCAGTGCCTCCTAGTTGCCTCTCTCTTCTCTTGAGAGCAGACTAGGACTTCAGGGGTGCTGATATATTGCTACTTTGTGCTGCTAAGCCAGAATTAGAGACCTTCAAATTTTTAGGTTCTATTATATCTCAAGACCTAAAATGGACACTTACCATCAAAAACATGATCAAAAAAGCACAACAAAGAATGTTCTTTCTGCACCAACTCAGAAAGCTCAAACTGCCCAAGGAGCTGCTGATACAGTTCTACGGAGGAATTATTGAGTCTGTCATCTGCACCTCTATAATGGTCTGGTTTGGTTTTGCAACCCAACAGGACAGACACAGACTTCAGAGAGTAATTAGGACTGGAAAAAACACACAATTGCTACCAACTTGCCTTCCATTGAGGACCTGTATACCGCACAAGTGAAAAAAAGGGCTGTGAAAATATTTACAGAC
The DNA here is from genome assembly GCF_900518735.1 of Pseudonaja textilis. The sequence continues at coordinate 10,575,399 of NW_020769335.1, forward strand.
CCCTCACATCCTGGACACAAACTGGTTCCACTTCTACCTTCAAAACAATGCTTTAGAGCAGGGGTCCCCAACCACCAGGCCACGGACCGGTACCGGTCCATGGAACATTTCCTACCAGGCCGCCGGTTTGCTGGGCGCCACCATCTTGTTTGACAAGAAAGTGCTTCCGGGTGAGCTTTTCCGGTTGGAAAGCGGCGTTTGGGTCCTGAAGGAATCCTCGCGCCTTAGTTTCATTGAAGGGGGGGGGGCTTCGAACGAAACTAAGGCACGAGGATTCTTTCAGCACCCAAGGCAAGGCGAGCCAAGTGGCCGTCCCAAAGTGAAGCCCATCGACAAAGGTACAAAGGAGGAGTTGAAGGTGGTGGGGAGAAGCGAGGGATGGCTGGCTGGCCGGTCGCTTGGCTTGCCTTGACTTGTCATGCGTGCTGATGCCGATACCGGGCGGCGGATCATTTTGTGATGCCAGTACCAGGCTGTGGCACAAAAAAGGTTGGGGACCACTGCTTTAGAGCACACCAGAATAACTAGACACAAGAACAGTTTTTTCCTGAATGTTATCACTCTGCTAAACAAATAATTCCCTCAACACTGTCCAACTATTTACAAAGTTTGCATTATTATTACTATTAATCTTCTCATCATTCCTATCATCCATCTCCTCCCACTTGTGACTGTATGACTGGAACTTTGCTGCTTGTATCCTAATGATTTTTATTGATTGTTTCCTAGTATGATTTGATTGCTTATTGTATCCTATGACTATCATTAAGTGCTGTACCTGATGATTCTTAAGAAATGTATCTTTTCTTTTTATGTACACTGAGAGCATATGCACCAAAGACAAATTCCTTGTGTGTCTAATCACACTTGGCCAATAAAGAATTAATTAATTAATTAACTAATTAATTAATTCATTAGGACTATGAAAGGCACGAGACCTTTGCTACCATTGTGAGCATAGAAATATTGGGAAAACACTTACAATGTTGTATTTTATTATTTGTAAAGAGGGAAGAGGTGAGGCTTATCCGGTGTCAACTGAAGTTAACTGAACAAGCCTTGTAGGTAATCGCCATCAAAGAACAGTTGGAACAGTTGGAAGTTTCTGTAGCTTTTTGGCCACAAAGGGGAAGCAGTGAATGGTTGGTGGTTTTTAACCAACTGTGAACTTACAAAAGACCCAGTTTAGCATCTGGCTATAGTAGAAAGAAGACCATGAGTACCGTTCTGTCCACACTACACGTTAGTCTCTGTGCAGCTTGACATGCAGCTAAACCCACCTATCCTGCAATAAAACCCACCTTTCTTCCAATAAGACAGACTTTGCTTAAATCTGGATGCTTTATTCAAAAAACGGGATATGGTGAAATAATGATACATACAATGAGAACCAAATACAAGATAGACAGTATTAAGTTACTGCTGAACATAACAATTAATAAATACAAGCAATTTAAATCTCAACAGTGATGCTCTGTGTAAACAGATAACAGATAATCAGAGTTGGAAGGGATCTTATAGGTCATCTAGTCCAACCCCCACCCAAGCAGGAGACCCTACACCATTTCTAACAAATGGCAGTCCAATCTCTTCTTGAAGGTCACAAGTGATGGCGCACCCACAACTTCCAAGGGCAAGGTGTTCCATTGGTTGATTGTTCTCACTGTCAGAAAGTTTCTCCTTATTTGCAGGTTGAATCTGTGTGTGGGATAGGGATTTGTCCTTGGATGACTGTGTGCCCCAAATTAAGATGGATTCTTCTTTGTGCTTCTGCCTTCTCCAAATGCTAAAGGAAATGGAGTCTGGCTTTCCAGCAAACACTTGGTTTGAGAGTGCAGGCTGATGGGTAATGGGGTCAGCTTCAAAACAATATACTTTGGGCATATTTGTCTCTCTGGCCACTAGAAAGGTCTAGAAGGCAACAACAATATATAAAGTTATATGGTGTGGCATGACAAGTAGTAATCCCACAAAACCAGTTGGCTGATTTTGGGCCAGACACTCTTTTTCAGCCCTAGGAAAGAGGCAATGGCAAACCATTTCTAAAATGCTGCCAATAAAACTGCAGGGACTTATTCAGGCAGTCGTCAGGAGTAAAAAACAACAACTCTTTATAGACTCTGCAGGTGCTCATATCCTATCCGATTGATCTTGGGTTCATTTTCAGTATGATGGACTGTTCATCATCTAGGAACAATACTTGGTTAAGTTTATTTTTTATATCTCTCTCTTTCTCTTTTAAAAGTTTCTTTTGAGACATAATGAAGAAAAAAAAATCAATATTTTTAGGACCCCAAGATGTCCATTCTTACTGGATTTAAAAGATGTCTCTCTGAAATTTATAACCTCTGTACGGTTTTTAATTATGCAATGGCAGTTTACTGCAAATTCTTGGTGTGAACTGCCTAGGGATATCATCTATGAAGGGTGATATAAAAACATTTTAAATCATTATGCAAATACATCTCCCATTGCTTGCGTGCCTCCAGTGTGTCCTAAAATCTTGCATTTTTTTTTAAAAAAAAATGTGTTTGAAGATATTCTACAAATACTGATGATGATAGAATTATGGAGTAACCTTTCAAAGGCATCCAGCTACCCTTCCGTCTGGATAAAGCTTAGTCTTAGGTGCTCCTATTGAAATGACAAGCAATCAAATTGCAGAGACAGTGATGCTGTTAGCTTTAAAAACCCAAGGGGCACGATTGGACAAATCACTGCTAAGATAAATCAGTTCTGGTTTTTTTTTTTATCACCCCCCCCCCGTTTTTTTTTCCTCCTGCACAGTCAGTTGCAATATTTGCACAATATGCTCGGCCCGTGATTATCGTTGGACTTCCCCGCCCCAAAAGTTGTTAGGGAGTTTCTGCATTTTTGAGAGTTAGGAACTTGAGGAGAAGAACTCTGGGGGGGAATTGCATGATTTAAATTTCTTTGATCTGCTAAAGGCTCCTTGATAATGAACCTGCTTAGCCTGTAATGTCTGTTCTGTAAGCTACTTTACTTCCTCCAGATACGTCTTGTGAGGTTTGACAGCCTAATAGCATGTGAGAATGGCCTTGAGAGATAGCGGGAAGGGCCGCAGGTTAGACTGTGGTCAGACAAGCAGCAGCTGAGCCCACAGAAGCAACGGGGATGTGACAAATACCCCAGAGAGGCCCTCCCTAGTTTCTTGGGCTGTAAAGATGAAGGAGAGAGAGATGGAAATAATAGTAATCCCACCACTGATCATCACCCAGCAAGATTCAACCAAGCCTGGGACACAAACATAGCCTCCTGGGAGTCTGACATAGGATACATTTCTTGCAAGGCCCAAGAGAGGATATAAATATATCTCACTCTCCACTACATGAGGTCAGCTACCCAGAATCACATGTAGCTTGGTGGTTGGGCTTCACCATTAAACCATCCTGCCAAGCGGCTTCCATATTTCCAATGTCTTTCTCCCCACTTGGAATTGAACCCAGATGGATATTCTAACAAAACATTAATGAGAAATTAATTTGTTCTGGTCCTACCCTTGTGAGATTTTTCTGCCTCAGATACCCAAATGATAGGACAGGGCAAAGCAAGCCTGGTTGTCATTTCCGATTTTGCCTAAGCTTAGCAAGCTGACTTAAGCGATAGTTGCATAATGAGGTGAATTTGTTTAATCTATAGGCTATCTGACACCACCAGCCCCAAATGACACTGGGTGGCCTTCAACTACAAAGGCAGCATATAGAAGAATATAGCAATATTTGTGGCTCAGGGTTGAACTGTGGGGTCTTTGATGCTTGGCATTCTAATGAAAGAATAGGGTAGGGTAGGGTAGGGTAGGGTAGGGTAGGGTAGAATAGAATAGAATAGAATAGAATAGAATAGAATAGAATAGAATAGAATAGAATAGAATAACTTTATTGTCACTTTGAATATACACTAATCGGCATACATTAAAATGAAATTTTGTTGCATGAAGCTATCAAAAGGTCACTGTCACCAATATACACTACATAAACATAACAAAATAAATAAATAAATAAATACAAAACTATGCATATACCCACATAAATTATATGACACAGAGAAACAACACAATCTAATCTGTATGTATACATGTACATGGCAAAAAATAAAATAAAAACACGAATCTTGTGAGTTTACCAAAGGGATGGCCTAGGGAACAAAGCTGTTACAGAATTTGGTAGTCCAGCTAGAAATACTTCAAAATCTCCTCCCAGAGGAGAGCAACAGAAACACACCGTGAAGTGGGTTTGTGGGGTCTCTAACAATGCTTCAAGTTCTAAGTACATAGCACATTTCCTGAATAATTTATGCCAACAGACTAGTAGTAAATTATCATTTTCATCGCAATCCAACTAGTTTTAAGGCAAACTGATTGCAATTGGAGACACTTACATGCACAACTCTTTCTAAATTAAATTGGATTGAAATTATATAGCTGCCCAAAGGCTTTTGAGTGATGGAATTATTAGAATTGAGGATGAAAAATTATCTCCCCATCAAATTAGAACAACCTGGAGTGATAAGACACTTATTCTCCTGATTGTTATTTGTTGCTATCAATTTGTCTTGTACTCTTAACCAGATTTAGAAGACAAGTCCCTCCCCCACAAAAAAGCTAGACAATACCTTCCCCTTTCTATTACTTGAGAAATATTAGACTACCTTATGCCAGTATCTTGTAACCAATGTTAGGCAATCAAGAAATATCTAGGTTGTCTGAACCTTATTATCAGATTAACTCCTCATTCACCCAAATGCAAGCTAAACTCAGAACGTCTTCGGATGGGATTTAGCATATTAAAACCATATAAAAGCAAAGAAAACATGCAGGACATTAGGCTTGGGGAAAAAAGAGTCAAGATAAAAAACAAATTAAGTGTAGGCTATCCACAAAATGGATTTTGAAACCTGTGCATTAGAGACATACAATTTATGAAAGGTTTTGGACAAAGCCAGAATATATACAAATATTCAGTCAAAACTGTAATCTGTTAAGTGTATTTTCATTTAAAAAAAACAACAACTCACTGTTGGGACCACTTGAAATTGCAAGAAATCTTTTGATATTTCAGCAATCTCTTACCCAAGGGTGTTAGTAGCTTTGTTTTTCCAAAATGGGTACTTGGAGATCTGGAATGCAATACCTTGGGAAGCTGAAATGCTCTATATTACTTTGTCCTTTACTAAAACTGTGAAAATGGGTAGCTGAGACAACTGAATCAGGTAAAGCATTTCAGACTTTGACAACTCTATTACAAAAATCGTATTTTTTTTCCAGTCAAGTTTAGAATGATTTACACTGAGTTTAAAATGGTTGTTTGCATGCATGTTATTGTGATTAAAACAGAAAAAAAATCATTTACAGGTAAAACGTTACTATGTACAATTTTGCGTGCAATAGCTAAGTCCAACGGCAAGCGTCACAGTTCCAGGTTATCCAAAGCAAGAATTTTGAGCCTAGTAGTATAGGGAATTCGTGAGTATCTTCTCTAAAACAACCCAGCGTTCTCCTTCCCAGTCTAAGTCAAAAGAATGCTCCATCGCATTGTGTAAGGTGCTGCCCTTTCCAACATGCTGAACTTCTGAACCAAATTGTAGGGGTGCAGAGGTGCATTTGCATGGATTATTTGAAATCAAAAGAAATTGCAGAGCTCTATCCCTCCTTAGAGAACTCACTTCGTGTGGCTTCAAGCTTTGTACCAAATTGGACCCCAGACAAAGAATCCAGGATCACCAGTTCAGAAGATTTGACATCCCTCCTTAGGATGGGTACCTGAACAAAAAAAGAATGTCAGCATCAGGCAGCTTCTTAAGTCATAAACAACTCCTAGGCTTTATAGTTTTGCCCAATACCTGTTTGGATGTCCTATCAGAATCTGATTATATAATTGGAGGGCTCATTTCCTTACTTGTCCTGTCGGTCAGGTATGTCCATTTCTAATTCTCAATTTTTAATGACAACAGTGTATGAGTAATGAATATATTCCTTCACTTGTAAGCTGCCCTGACCTAGCTTTCATGTCCTTATTTTGGCCTTTCCCCACAGGTATTTCAATTTCCTCAGCACTATTTTATAATGCCATAAATGTGTAGAGGTTAACAGAGAAAGATAATATAGCTTTCACAATAGATTTTTTTTTCCCCTGGATCCTAAAGAGAAGGCTACTGAAAGCCATTAATGTCATATTAAAATCTAGTCAGTCATTAATCCAGGGCCATAATTTTAAAAGTGGGCTATCTTTGTGGGTTGTAAATCAACCCACAAGTTCTTTTCTCTCTGGATGCCCATAGTTCTCCTCCCGCTGGTTGAAAAGCGGGGATTGAGAAGATTAAGATTGAGAAAGTTAAGCGCTTAAACATACTTTTTTGCTCTTTTGATTTGTTTAATATGAGACCACCTGCAGCCATATTGTGTGGAAAACCACAAGCATTTGCTGAAAAATATTCCTCAAACTATACATAATATGAAGTTAGGTTTCCCTGATGCCCCTTAAAGCACAGTATTATGGATACTTCAGACAGGGGGACGTTGTACCAGTAAATACTCAAAGGGCTAAGACGTGGTTCATCACACACTTGCCAAGGAAATGCCCATGATCACGTCACGGAAGATCATGCCTGTGTTCTTTATGCTTACTACATACTAAATGACTTGGTGGTGCCCTCATGCCATCACAACCCATTTTATATAAAGGCTGTCACAGGCAGGCTATGTTTGTATGAAATATTTTTATGTGTTGAATTTATATTTTACCGACAAAGAAAGAGACACTAGTATAGATCTATTTCAAGCTATTTAACTCTCGCCAGCTAGCCATACCCTTTTCAGGGATTCAGCCTGGGCTACTTGCATATTAGGTAGATGTGTTAACCTCTAAGCCATGGGCTTTCCTTGCTTTGTTGACTATACCAGGGGAGAGAGAGCCTCCCTTTATTTCTTTGTTGGTAAAATATAAATTCAACTCAAAAAATAGTTTGGCTGCAAAGACTTTTGGATTGGAGCTGAAAGGCAAAAGTGGAAGCAGTATGCTCCATCCCGTATTTGGTACATAGTATAATCGAGTTGGAAGGGACCTTTGAGATCTTCTAGTCCAAATCTGTGCTTGAGTAGGTGACCCTATACCATTTCAAACAACTGGTTGCCCAGTCTCTTTTTGAAAGCCTGCAATGATGGAGCATCCACAACTTCTGAAGGCAAGTTGTTCCAATGATTAGTTATTCTCTACTGTTAGGAAACTTCTTAGTCCTAGGTTGCTTATCTCCTTGGTTATCTTTGTTTCTTGTCTTGCCTTTTGGTGCTTTGGAACATAGGTTGACCCCCTTCATCTTTGTAAGAGTCGCTCAAATATTGGAACCATGCTATCATGTCACTCCTAGTCCTTTTTTCCATCAGACATATCAAATTCCTGTAACTGTTCTTCATACGTTTTACTCTTCAGTCCCCTAATCATTATTGTTGCTCTTGTCTGCACTCTTTCCAGGGTCTCAGCATCTTTTCTTCAACCCTCCTTGCTCCAGATCAGGGGTATCAAACTCACGTTGTCGTGGCAGTGTCATGTGACATATTGGGACTTTTCCTCCCCTTGCTAAACTGGGCGTGAGCATGGCCACCCTGTGACACATCCGGCCCACAGGCCATGAGTTTGACAGCCCTGCTCCAGATCATCTGACCATAACAGTTACCAATAACCAAATCCACACAACATTCCTCACTCTTGGAATGATACTTCCAATCCATTTTTAGTACATTGTTATTTTTTCTAATGCAGAGATCTATTCTCAGAACACTGCATTTACCAGAAAACTACTACTACTAGGTTGCTTGTGGTCCATTCTAAGCATAGTACACAAAATTGTCTGCTACAATGTCTTGCCTGTCAACAGTTTTTTCAGCTTCAATCACAATAATACACAGGCACACAATCGATACAAACTCACGATAAACCATTTCAAACTTGATTGCAGAAAATATGACTTCAGCAACAGGGTGGTCAACACCTGGAACCACCTACCCAACTCCATTGTTACAGTCTCAAACCCTCACAGCTTCAATATCAAACTGTCTGCCATGGACCTCACACCCCATTCCTAAGAGGTCCTTAAAGGGGGTATGCATAAGCATACCAGCATGCCTACTGTCCCTGTCTTACTGTCCCCATTTTTCTGTATTTACTTCCTTTGTTCATGTTTATATCCATACATACACTTGTTATCCTGTACATGTTTGATAAATAGATAAATAAAATAAATAAATAAAATAAAAAGGAGAAAAGAACAGGAAAAAAAAGAGAGCAAATCATTTGTTCTTTTCAGCCTGATGTAGAAGATGGTCTTTCTTCTTACTCCTTGAGGAATTAAAACATGCACCTAAAATGCAACACCTTCCACACAAGCCACCAGAAAAGCCAGGCAACCATTTTATCCCCTGTCTCTGATTGGTCTCCAGAGGAGCACAGCACGACTGCAGCCACTTATTAGATGCCAAAACTGTCATGACAAAAGCATTAATATGATAACGAAAGAGTTGAGAATGCAAAACATGGTGTCCTGAGGGGCTTGTCTCATAAGCTGCAAAAAATAAAATAAAAATTGAGAACAGTTTCATGCGAGAGCTGCAGAGACAATAGCAAAGGAGGATTTAAAATAGGACAAGCCCAAATTTGAAATTCTCTGGTGTGCAGAATTTGAAGGCAAGATGAACACACACACACACCCTTTGTGGCCTTTACTGAAGTCCACCTCAACCCCACAGAGCTGGCTGCTATGAGAAGGAATTCATTTCTGAAAAATTGAAAGTATCTGCCACAGAGGTGCTATTCAGCCAGTTCTGAGCAGTTCTGGAGAACCAGGAGCAGAAATTTTGAGTAGTTTGGAGAACCGGCAAATGCCACCTCCGACTGGCCCCACCCTCATCTATTCACTGCCTCCCGAGTCCCAGCTAATTGGCTGGGTCTTCTTTTGTTGCCCTGCACAGGAGAACGGAACTGGAAAGCCGGTTAGTGGGGTGAGGAGGGAATGGGGATTTTGCAGTAACCTTCCCCCGAAGTTGGGTGGAAATGGGGATTTTACATTATCCTTCCCCTGCCATGCCCACCAAGCCACACCCACAGAACTGCTAGTAAACAATCTGATCTGCCATTTATACTTAGCTTTCGGCCATGCATTTCCATTGTGGAAGAATAATAATAATAAAACTCAGAAATCGTGTTTCATAATTAGATTCTCTGGTAAGTAAAGATGCAATGTTCTGGTGAAGGTTCTGAATAGATGCTCTTAGGTCTCTTGGGAATGCGAACATTATGCAGCCTTTACAATGAGTACATAAAAATATGCTAATTGACCTTTACTTTTTAATTATTTATATGAATGAGACATAGACATTCTGCAAACCATTCCATTTCTTGGCTCCTGAGTGAACAGGTAGAGAAGCTGAGATTTGTTTGCTTGTTTGTTTGTCAAACATGTACAAGATAACAGGTATAAATATAAACATAAACATGAACAAAAGAAGTAAATACAAATAATGGAGACAGTAAAACAGGGACGGTAGGCACGCTGGTGTGCTTATGCATACCCCCTTTAAGGACCTCTTAGGAATGCGGTGAGGTCCACAATAGACAGTTTGAGGTTGAAGCTGTGAGGGGTTGAGACTGTAACAATGGAGTCGAGTAGAGCATTCCAGATGTTGACCACTATGTTGCTGAAGTCATATTTTCTGCAATCGAGTTTGGAGTGGTTTACCTTGAGTTTGCATCGATTGTTTCTCCATGTATTATTGTGGTTGATGCTGAAGAAGCCATTGACAGGTAAGATGTTGTAGCAGACAATTTTGTGTATTGTGCTTTGATCGGACTGCAGGAGGCGCAGTTCCAGATTGTCCAAGCCCAAAATTTTAAGCCTGGTGGCATAACGGATTCTATTGTGAGTAGAGGAATGGAGATTTGAAACCCACCGCAAGTAATTTCCTGAAACTTGGATTGAACTTAACACACCCACTTCCATGTTGGTAATTGCTTTTCTCCATGGGCAACTTGAATTCACTCAGAACTAACAGCAAAGTAAGGACAGTATTTTACAAATAATTCAAGGCAGTGAACATATCCAATATCTACTTTCCTCCTCTAGTTTCTCACAACAACCATGTGAGGTGAGTTGATCTGAGAAAGAGGGACTGATATAAAGTAAGCCAGCAGGTTTTCATGGCTAAGGTGGGACTTGAACTCACTGTCTTCTGGTGATTGGCCCAAAGTCACCCAGTTGGCTTTCATGGCTAAGGTGGGACTTGAATTCACTGTCATCTGGTGATTGGCCCAAAGTTACTAGCTAGCTTTCATGGCTAAGGCGGGATTCAACATCTTTTTTTTTTACATCTAGATGTTGATTGTTGCTGTTATCTTTTTTCCAAGATCTTGTTCACCTTCCAATGCTAACACTACACTACCAATACTACAGCTGAGGTCTTACCTGACAGTGTCTCATCTAAATCCTAACCAATGCTGACTTGGCTAGGCTCCTTTGAAATTAGCAAAGGTAGGCAGGAGAGTTGCTACCTACTGTGACACCATATGCATGCATACATAATGTATAGCAGCTCAAAATCATCAAGGAAGGATTGGCTCAGCCTTTTATTTCAGATCACACCTGTACTTTTCATTCCTTCTCCTTGATGCACACATGAAAGATTGGCTCACCTCACCATACAGGTCCAAAGCATTGTCCTGTTTTCTACCTTTGAATATTTATGTTGGCAAGCCAGCTATACGAGGTATCATGTTTCCCATTCAAAAGCTGCCATTTCTCTCAGCAGTAAAACAAAAACCCAAAGAGTTTGGTGTGCACCTCTGCATAATTTATTTTGCCATGGGCTTAATTATGCAAAAGCTTACAAATCAGTTGCTACTTTTGGGAGCCTGTCATTGATTAAACAGACTCGCTACCTGCTTGACACACGTATTCTTGGTGGTGGGTAAATGGATTTTTCTTCAGAAATGGAAAAACAAAGTGACAAAATAATAATAATGATAATGATTATGATGTTAATGATGTTAATAATAATAATAATAATAATAATAATAATAATAATAAACAGGGCAGGTAGACCTGCAACATGCAGGACTGAAGGTTATAAACGTTTTGGAATCGCGTTCTCTTTTAATGTTCATCCCTCCAATGCTCAATTGTTATTTACTGACTTCCGAGGAACTTGCAGTGCACAAAATTCTCACCCTCTTGATGAAATCCTGCAACTCTGGCTGAATGGTTATGAGATCCTGTCGATCTCCCTCCTATTTTGTGAAATGTATGATATCTGTTCCTGGGAAGGTGCCAATAATAACGTGTGTACCATTTGGAGAGAAGAAGTGTAACCTGCATGTCATTAGTAGAGCCATAGTGGCACAGTGGTTAGAATGCAGTATTGCAGGCTGCCCACTGTCAGCAGTTCGATTCTCACCAGGCTCAAGATTGACACAGCCTTTCATCCTTCCGAGGTTGGTAAAATGAGGACTCAGATTGTTGGGGGAAATATATTGACTCTGTAAACTTCTTGGCGAGGGCTGTAAAGCACTATGACATGGTGTATAAGTCTAAGTGCTATTGCTATTAAATCTCCCCAAGATGCAATGCATATGGCTTTAACAAAAAGATTCTTCAAAAAAGGTTGCACGGAGTATCTCTACTGTTCTATAATGATGGCCAGGATATTGAACTTTGAGAGATCAGCTTTAATGTTCATTTCTTAAGGTAAGCAGTGCTTCTTATAGACCTGTCACGGTGTTTTGTTGGCTCATTCTACCTCTCAAGGTGATCATGAAGTCTAAAGGCAATAAATATATCCTTACAGAGGCATTGTTTGTTTGCTCATAGAGTTTCTATTCTACATGAAATCAAAGAGTGGACCTCTTTATTTTATATTTGTTGTTTTATGTGTTAGATGCTGACTTGAAGATAGCAAGACACAGAAAAATTAGAAAAATACTATTAGGCCAAAATCTGTCTTTGTTAGTTTTTGGAAACTACTCCTGATGAAAAAAGTTTCTATTTTGTCACCATATTTTCAGGAGTTTTAAAGCTCATCAATCAATCAATCAATGGAAGGTACTTCTTCAAGGTATATTTTCTTAAGATTATCTGAGATGTGTGAAACCAAAGAAGTTCTTCAGTGAAACACTGGACATGCACCATGTTACAAGTTTTGACACATGGTCCAACCATGAACCAAGGTTGTGTATCTTGAGAAGAATGGCATCTATCTATCTATCTATCTATCTATCTATCTATCTATCTATCTATCTATCTATAGATATAGATGATATAGATATAGATAGATTATATAGAGTTGGATAGATAGATAGATAGATAGATAGATAGATAGATAGATAGACAGATAAATAGGATAAAGATAGATGATAGGAATAGAGACGATATAGATATATAGCTAATAGATGATAGATATAGATACATAGATATGGATATAAAATAGATAGATAGATAGATAGATAGATAGATAGATAGATAGATAGATAGATAGATAGATAGACAGACAGACAGATAGGATAAAGATAGATGATAGGAATAGAGACGATATAGATATATAGCTAATATATGTTAGATATAGATACATAGATATAGATATAAATTAGATAGATAGATAGATAGATAGATAGATAGATAGATAGATAGATAG
>NW_020769335.1:10593347-10609037 GCF_900518735.1 Pseudonaja textilis
CTCCATGGCAGAAATGCAGGAGAAAGCTAGGGTGCACGGTGGGGGGACGGGGGGACCTGCGGAGATTGGGGAAGACATGGGTGGGAGATGGAAAAAGCATAAGAAGAAAAGTAATTGAACTTCAACCACAATAATACACAGGCAAAGAATCGATACAAACTCAAGGTAAACTGCTTCAAGCTCGATTGCAGAAATACGACTTCAGCAACAGAGAGGTCAAAGCCTGGAACACCTTTCCCGATTCCCTTGTTACAGACTCAAACCCTCGCAGCTTCAACCTCAAACTGTCTATTGTGGACCTCACCCCATTCCTAAGAGGTCCTTAAAGGGGGTATGCATAAGCACACCAGCGTGCCTACTGTCCCTGTCTTACTGTCCCCATTTATCTGTATCTACTCCCTTTGTTCATGTTGATGTTTATACCTATACTTGTTATCTTGTACATGTTTGACAAACCAACCAACCAACCAACCAACCAATAGATTTTGCCAAATAAGCCAGGGCATCATAATTCCAAAAAACCTCTAGGTGTCCAATATTCTCCCACCAAAATCACCTTTCTTTCACACCACTCTTAACTGAACCTCAGTCAACATTTCAAAGAGAAGCTGTTGCAGCAAAGCTGTACAAATATCAGGTTAAAGGAACACACAGTTGCAGGAAATTATGAGACTCAGACCTTGGAATCCAAAGATAAGTTGGTTTTATTTATGCAAACAGGTCCAGAGTATTTTAGTGAGTCACTTCTGAACAAATTTCTAATAGAACAGCACATCTCTATATACAGGGGAAACTCGAAAAATTAGAACATCGTGCAAAAGTTCATTTATTTCAGTAATTCAACTTAAAAGGTGAAACTAATATATGAGATAGACTCATTACATGCAAAGCAAGATAGTTCAAGCTGTGATTTGCCATAATTGAGATGATTATGGCTTACAGCTCATGAAAACCCCAAATCCACAATCTCAGAAAATTAGAAAAATTAGAAAATTGTGAAAACACTAGGCTCAAAGTGTCCCACTCTAATCAGCTAATTAAGCCATAACATCTGCAAAGGGTTCCTGAGCCTTTAAATGGTCTCCCAGTCAGGTTCAGTAGGAATCACAATCATGGGAAAGACTGCTGACCTGACAGTTGTGCAGAAAACCATCATTGACACCCTCCATAAGGAGGGAAAGCCTCAAAAGGTAATTGCAAATGAAGTTGGATGTTCTCAAAGTGCTGTATCAAATCACATTAATAGAAAGTTATGTGGAGGGGGAAAGTGTGGAAGAAAAGGGTGCACAAGGAGCAGGGATGACCGCAGCTTGGAGAGGATTGTCAGGAAAAGGTCATTCAAAAGTGTTGGGAACTTTCACAAGGAGTGGACTGAGGCTGGAGTCAGTGCATCAAGAGCCACCACACACAGACGGATCCTGGACAGGGCTTCAAATGTCGTACTCCTCTTGTCACGCCACTCCTGAACAAGAAACAACGTCAGAAGCATCTTACCTGTGCTAAAGAAAAACAGACCTGGTCTGTTGCTCAGTGGTCCAAAGTCCTCTTTTCTGATGAGAACAACTTTTGCATCTCATTTGGAAACCAAGGACCCAGAGTCTGGAGGAAGAATGGAGAGGCACACACTGCAAGATGCTTGAAGTCCAGTGTGAAGTTTCCACAGTCTGTGTTGATTTGGGGAGCCATGTCATCTGCTGGTGTTGGTCCACTGTGCTTCATTAAGTCCAGGGTCAATGCAGCCGTCTATCAGGAGATTTTGGAGCACTTCATGCTTCCTTCCACAGATGAGCTTTATGGAGATGCTGACTTCATTTTCCAGCAGGACTTGGTACCTGCCCACACTGCCAAAAGCATCAAAACCTGGTTCAATGACCGTGGGATTACGTGCCTGACCTGAACCCCATAGAGAATCTATGGGGCATTGTCAAGAGAAAGATGAGAGACATGAGACTGAACAATGCAGAAGAGCTGAAGGCCACTATTGAAACAACCTGGTCTTCCATAACACCTCAGCAGTGCTACAGGCTCATAGCTTCCATGCCATGCTGCATTGAGGCAGTAATTGCTGCAAAGGGGGCCCACACCAAGTACTTAGTACATATGCATGCTTATACTTTTCAGAGGTCCGATATTGTTCTATGTACAATCCTTGTTTTATTGATCGCATGTAATATTCTAATTTTCTGAGATTGTGGATTTGGGGTTTTTATGAGCTATAAACCATCATCATTACAATTATGACAAATCACAGCTTGGACTATCTTGCTTTGCATGTAATTAGTCTATCTCATATATTAGTTTCACCTTTTAAGTTGCATTACTGAAATAAAGGAACTTTTGCACAATATTCTAATTTTTCGAGTTTCACCTGTACTTCTTCAGAAAGGGAAAAACACAGAAATATAACTTGTCAGTCATTCATTGGTTATTTGAAACACAGCTTTCCTCCTTCCCTGTTTCTAGGCTAAGATGGCTGGATGTCACAAACCCATCTTGCTAAACTCCCTAGCTTGTAGTTTTGTTACAAGCGAGACAAGGTATCTTGGCAAATATGACTTTGTGACCGATAGATGATCCTCGTGGTTTGGCTTTTCACACTTCCTTGTTCTTTCTCTTGCTAATACCACATATTTCACTATCTATAAAACTTATATAATTATTTCTCTAAAATTAATATATTTTTATGTCCCGCCTTAACACTGGTATTAGCGCAGCTCTGTTCAACAACAACAACAACAATAATAAATGGTTTAGAGCAGGGGTGTCCAACTCAATTTCATTGAGGGCTACATCAGGATTGTGCTTGACCTTGAGGGACCAGGTGGGTGTGGCCAGGGTGGGTGTGGCCAGCTCAACCTCACCCCTCCTAGGCTCCGTTTTTGGCTGTGACTGCCTCCTGCAGCACTCTGCCAGCAGAAATGGAGCTCGGGATGGCTGCAGTGTGGCCCTCCTGAACTCTATCTTTGCTGACAAAATGCTGCAGGCAGCTGTCGCAGCCAAAAATGGAGCTCAGGAGAGCCACACACAGCCCTCCCAAGCTCTGTTTCTATTGGCAGAGGCATCGTGTACCAGTCCAGTCATTTGCTGCTTCCAGGGTGGCTCCATGGGCCAGATCTAAGCACCCCACAGGCCAGATCTTGGCCTTGAGTGTGACACCACTGATTTAGAGGAACATCAAAAGGGAAAAGTATTTCTTGGCTGGTGTCTTATCTAGAGCTTTGCAAAACCAGCATGGCTCCCAATGTTTGCTGTTTTTGATTACATCTGGGAGTTTTTTCGAGATGAAGGCTAGGCAGCATTGTTATTTACACAGGGCCACTTCAACTGGATTTCCCAGGGTGACATTCTAGCAAGCGAACTGCTGATTTGCTACTATAGGGGGACAAAATTAATACTGTAATCTATCACCAAAGTCTTATTACTTTATTATAACTCTCTCCATTTCATTTTTATTAAGGGCCCGAGGCTGTTGCTAAACTAAGCTAGCTCTAAAATTTACACTTCTGCCAAATTGCTATCCATTTATGTACTGTCCCCGGTGCATTGCATTTGTGTAGCAAACTCATTGGTGATCCATCCATACCAGAGCAAGCAGAATTTTTCTTTTCTTTCTTTTTTCTTTTTTTAGAAAACTATTTCAATTGCTTCTCTTAAAAAGCACACCAATATATCATCAAATGCCTATGTATTGTTTTTCCTTTTTCCTCCGGATTTTCTTCCTCTGGTTGCGATTGTGTTAGCATCGTAAATATTGGACATCTATTACTTCAGGTGTTTTTATGAATGTGAAAATGCGCAGTATATTTGGATGATCTGCTTATTAAATGGGATTCTTTTCTTTTTGCAGAATCTTTTCTTCAAAAAAAGGAAAAGAAGAAAAATAAAAGGGAGTAAGTTGGAAATAGAAATCACCGATTCGATCTGAAGAACATGAACGGAAGAATTTACTGTTAAAAGGGAACTACATTTTCAAAGCAAGATTAGCAAAGAACATTAGCAAATACCAGTGATTGAAAAATAGCAGTAGCAATAGCACTTAGACTTACATACCACTTCATAATGCTTTTACAGTCCTCTCTAAGTTTACAGAGTTAGCCTATTGCCCCCAACAATCTGGATACTCATTTGACTGGCCTTGGAAGGATGGAAGGCTGAGTCAACCTTGAGCCTTGTGAGATTCTATCTGCCAAATTGTAGGCAGCCAGCAGACAACAGAAGTATTCTGCAGTGCTGCATTCTAACCTCTGCACTACCATGGCCTTTACCATGGCTCATACCTAGTGGAATATGTAATACCATAGAAGACAAGGGAAAGGTTTCCCATGTCCCATTGTGTCCAAGTCTAGGGGAAGGTGCTGTGGGAAGCCCCCACCCCTACCCCAGAAGAATGAAATATTTTGGGAAATATTAAAAAGGCAGAATATTATATTTCCCTAAAGGAGAAATGGCGAAACATGCTCTTAAAGGCTGAAAGCGGCTCCCAAGTCTTTCTTAATAGTCCACAGCAGATGCCAGTACTTAAGAGATAAGAGATGCCAGTACTTAAGAGATTATTGAAAGAGGAAGGCGAGTATCTAGATAGCTCTATTCATAAGCATAGAAAATACTGCAGGCAGAAATCCATTCAAGACAGGATATTTTGAAACTGCTGGGCAGAAAAGCCCGATTAGATCCCCCAAGATCCAACAGAGGATGAAAGCCATTAGTCACATTGGCGGTATGCTACCAGTTCAGACCAGTTCAGCTGAACTGGTAGTTAAAAAAAAAGCCTCTGACAATCAGCTGAGAGGAGAAAGGAAAGAAAAATTCAGGATTAGTCCTCCCACTCACTCCTGCACTCTTCTTTATCCTCTCAGCTGATTGGCTCTGCAGGTCTCAGCTGGTGTGGGGAAAGCCGCGCATGGCGTTAGGCAAAGCACGCCTACCAAGCCACACCCACCGAACCGGCGGTAAAACAATTTGAATCCCACCTCTGATTAGCCACAATAGGAATTGCCCAACACCCTTTACAGAACCCAACACCCTTCACTGCACCATCCCCAAGCAGTTCAAAGTTCAATGTCACAGCAACCTAGGAACTCAGATAAACAATAAGCCAGAGGTTGATCAGTCTCAATATTAGCAATATTTTGTGGACTGCATATGATGCACTTAAAGTTACCTTGAAACTCCTTCCATTTTTATTCCTAATTTTATAGGGCGCTTGAAAATGTATCTCACATTTCTCTTGGGGAGTTCTAAGATGAAGTGCAGGAACTGGAGGATGCTTCTACTGACAAGCATCTTTTGTGTGTGCAATGGAGAAATACAAGTATCACTTTATACTGAACTAGCAAGACCATCTTGGAATACTGCAGCTAATTCAAGTCACCACGATATGTGTAAAACAAAAAGATGCAGAGACTCTAGAAAGAGTGCAGATAAGAGCAACAAAAATGATAAAGGATCTGAAGACTAAACTATAAGATGAACAGTTGTGGAAACTGAGTATGTCCAGTCTAACAAAGGTAAGGTCTAGGGTGATATGATAGCAGTCAGGGCATGGCTAGTCTAGTGAAGAGAAGGACCAGGGGAGGCATGATAGCAGTGTTCCAATATTTGAAGGGCTCCACGGTGGAGGGAGTCAACCAAGGCCAGACAAGGAATGATGGATGGACACTGAACAAGGAGAGATTCAACATAGAAATATGATAACTTTTCTGACAGGGAGAGCCATCAACCATGTGGAACAGAAGTTGCCTTCGGAAGTTGTGGGAGTTTCACCATTGGAAGCTTTCAAGAAGAGACTGGACTGCCATCTGTCAGAAATGGTGTAGGGTCTCCTGATTGGACTAGATGACCTACAAGGTCCCTCCCACCTCTGTTAATCTGTATCTGTATCGATCTTCCAGGACTTGACAGGTTGTCACAGAGAAGACTGGACTGACTTACTCTCTCTTAAAAAAGAGACCCCACTAAGGGGAAAGTAAGGACAAAGTTTCTGATGGAGAGAACAATTGTTCAATAGAACAGCTTGCCTCCCAATGTTGAGGGTGCTCCATTGCTAACAATTTTCAAGAAAAGATTGGGCAACCATTTGACCAGGATGGTATAATGTCTCCTGCTTTTATCAGGGGGTTGGGATAGAAGACCTCCAAAATCCTTTCCAACCTATGATTCAGAAATTCTATCTTTAACCACTTTAAATCCTCCCTTATTTCCTGTATTAGGCCATCAAACTCATGCCAACTAGATTGTCCTATGACCACCAGAACAAGCCCGCAAAATTCCAGCCATTCAAACCATGTCTTCAAACTTGATGCCTTTAAGACTTGTGGACTTCAACTCCCAGAATTCCTCCTCCAGTCATGTTAGCTCAGGAATTCTGAGAGTTGAAGTCCACAAGTCTTAAACTTGGCAAGTTTGAAGACTCTTGTTCCAGATAGAAGCACAGTACTCATATTTTCTTGCTTTCTGTTGGTTCTCCAGATTTTTGCAGCTAAGATTTGCCTTGTTCGGGGCGGGGGAGTGGGGGGGTGACACCCCCTTCACCTTTCTCCCAATACTTTTCTTTGGAGTTCTTCCACTTCTTTCTTTATTTGATGCAGGCAGGTTTCCTTGTAGGTTAGTTTTATTGCCAATCATAAACAAGGGCATCAGTGCTAGGAATCAATAGAACAAAGACATTAACATGGAATGAATTAATAAAAAGGGTCGCTGTCATTCTCAAAATCAGATTGGTTTCTGGAAATGTTCTTCCTGCTCTCGTTCCTGGAAACAGCAAAAGGAGGTGAAAATATCAAGCTTGCCTTTTATTTCTTAAAAGGGCAGCACATCATAAAGCAATAGAAGGAGGCAGATTTTCCACAAGAGGAAAAAAAATACCCTACCAGGTAAAGCTTTTGAAAGCAACCTGTTCCTAGAAATAATGAGTCAAGATATGACAGCAGTAAAAGGGCACAAGGAGGTACTTTTTAAACAAATCAACAGAGTTGGAAAGGACCTTGTAGGTCATCTAGTGACTAGTCCAACCCTCTGCCCAAGCAGGAGATCCTACCCCATTTCTGACAGACAGCTGTCCAGTGTCTTCTTGAAAGCTTCTAGTGATGAAGCTCCCACAACTTCTGAAGGCAACTTCTGTTCCATGGGTTGATGGTTCTCACTGTCAGAAAATTTCTCCTTATTTCTAAGTTGAATCTCTCCTTGATCAGTTTCCACCCATTGTTCCTTGACTGGCCTTCAGGAGCCTTGGAAAATAGCTTGACCCCTTCCTCTGTGTGGCAGCCCCTCAAACACTGCTATCATGTTTCCCCTGGTCTTTTTAGGATTAGTTAAGTGAGTTTGGACTTTCTACAAGGTGTCCAACAGATGGTAGTAGGATGGAAATAAAGCCAGGTTAAGAAATCTCTTCCCAGTTTCAGAGCTTTCTTTCACCTTGGCCACAGCTGTAAGTCACCATGTCCTATTTTTCTTTTCTTTTCACCAGAATGGAAGGAAATACGTTGGAACATCAAAACCATTATGAGAGAGGAAGTGCTTAAAAATCAAAGAATCAAGCCAGCAACTTGATTCCACAAACTCAAAGTCTCTCCTTTCATGACTGACTGGTGATCTTCCGCCTAAACCTATTCTGATTATCTTGCAAGACCAGCATTGGTTGTTAAAGTATTGTAGACAACCATATATGAAGCACTATGCCTTAATTCAGGGGTGTCAAACTCAATCTCATTGAGGGACACATCAGAGTTGTGCTTGACCTCAGGGAGGGGGAAGGGGTTGTGCCTAGGGTGGGCATGGCCAGTTTGACATCACTCGTGTCTGGGGCATCTGTGGCCTGAGCTCTCAGCCAGCAAAAATGGGCTCCTGAGCTATGATGACTCGGGGCATGGCATAAAAGCAACAAAGTCACAAAAATAGGTAAAGTCCCTTTAATTCCTCCATCTTGGACCTCAACGTCCAGTTATCATTGGCTGGATAAAAAACTCTCCCAAGAACAGTTTATAAAGGGAAGAAATTCTGTTCAAACTCAAACTACATGTAAATTATAAATAAAAACCAACACAAACCACACTGCAGCAATGAACAAAGACAGGGAAGGATAAGGGATTGAAGACGTCAAAAGGTAATGAAACACACACACTTGGGAAGACGCCAGAACTCGGATAAGACCAAGGGTGGGATTCAAATTTCTTAAGAACCAATTCTGTGGGCATGGCCTAATTTGTGGGTGTGGCTTGGTGATCATGTGACTGGCTGGGCGTGGCTTGTTTGTAAATATTGTAAATATATATGTAAAGATTGATTTTTTTTATTTTAAAAAAAGAGCAACTTTTACCCAAAAATCAGGCAAAGCAGGCAGGCAGATTAAGCTGCTGGCAGAATCACAGCTTCATTCCCAGATCTAACTTTCTACAATCTGCTGCCTGACTTTGCACTGAAAAATAGAATCTTCAATCCTAAGGAAGGTTCAGCTCTGCTCTCAGGCCGCTTCTCCCTCCCCCAACCCCCTGAATACCACCCCTGACTGGGCCTCAGGGAAGCCTTCTGGGTGGGGAGGGGAGGGGCCAGCCAGTGATGTGATTTGCCAGTTCTCCAAACTGCACAGAATTGTAACAACCGGTTCTATAGAACTAGTCCGAACTGGTAGAATTCCCCCCACCCCCCCGGATAAGACTTGACACACCAAAATAATTTCATGCTTTGCTTCCAGCAACTTTGTCATGTGCAGTTTGCCCTTTTAAGCAATCTTCCCAGTTGCAGTCAATGAAGGGGATCAGGACCCTTTCCTCCCCTGTAGACCACACAACTCACATTGCTCCCTTCTCCGTTCCTCCCTGTGTGCCCTAGGACGAAGAGGGGGTGGCTCTGGGTCTTCCTCTGAATGCCCAGCCAGACTGTGCCCTTCCCCGGTTTTCTCCACAGCCACCAGAGCCACAGTAATGGATGTGTAGATCAACCTAAATGTGGAACGGTTTGGTGCTAACTACCGTTTCCCGAAAATAAGACCTAGTATGTTTTTCTGCATGCACCTAATATAAGGCCCTCCAAAATAAGCTCTACTTAAGAGCCTGTGCAACCGGCCACCTGCCCATTCCATCTATTTGTTCGCAGTGCCATGGCCATGAGGTGAGGTGGGATGGTGGAGCTGCCTCATATGCCCCACACTGGCTTACCTCAGGGCCTCTGCAGCCAGGCAATCTATGCCCCGATACCTGCCTTGTGGTGGCAGCACCAGCAGCCATTGCAGTAGCCCATGTAGCCAAATGCCCACTTCTTCTGCTTGCTCATGGCTGCAATAGAGCAGGAGGCCAAGCGGCATGCTGATGACACTGTCATGAGGCGAGGCAGGTGTTGGGGCATGGATGGCCTGGCTGCAGAGGCCTTGAGGTAAACCTGTGAAGGTTGCATGAGGCAGCCCCATCTCCCACACCTCACAGTGGAAGCACTGGCACACCGCGCAGCTTCCTGCCCCACCATGAGCAAGCAGAAGAAATGGGACTCCTATGTGTGGGAAAAAGATAAGACACTCCCCAAAATAAGCCCTAGTGATTATTTTGGGACCCAAAAGAAAATATGACCCGGACTTTTTTTCAAGGAAACACGGATAATATGCTATTGATCCTCTGGATTTCTCTCACTTTTTTTTTTAAAGAGCACTCAGGTACAATTTGCATGAAAAGCACCATCTCCTATGCTATTTAGTTCCTGAACCTTCCTGTCCCATCAACACTGGGTTTGAAAAAAAGAGAAAAAAAAGAAATTTTCAATTGCACTAGAAGAGTTGACATTGGCCTATTTTTATTTCTTTTTCATCCCCAGGAATTCAGGAAGAGAAACATTGTGGGAAATACTGAGGCCCTGTGTGTTTGTTTTAAAAACAACAAGAGGAACAGTTAGATATTATGTCACTGGTATGGCAGATAGCTTGATGCTTAGAACAAAGAGAATTCAAAATCCAGGAATGTGTTTAGTATGCCAGAAATAAACACAGCTTGTAATTCAGAAGTTGTTCTTCTCATTTACCCTACATGCTGCTTCCTTTATTTCAACTGTATTATTTAGACTAGGGCTGGGAGAATCCTTGAGTTATTTTTGTCACAAAAGGAGGAAGAAACCCTTGATAAAGGAACGTGGGATGAAAAGTTATCTTTGACTGGGAATGCATCACAAACACAGCTCTCTCTCTCTCTCTCTTGCTCCCTCCCTCCTTCCTCCTCTCTGTCTTCTCTCCTTCTCTCTATCCTCTTTCTCTCACACTTTCTTTCTCTCTTCTCTCCCCTTCCCTCCTTCCACCTTTCTCTACTCTCTTTCCCTCTGTCTCTCTCCTCTTTCTCTCTCTCCTCTCCCATTCTCTCCCACCCTGTTCCATCCTCCCCTTCTCCTCTCCCGCTTTTCTTTTCTCTTTCTCTGTCCCTCTCTCCTCCTCTCCTCTCTCCCTCTCCTCCTTCTCTCCTATATCCCCCCTCTTCCCAGGGGTGGGATTCAAATGTCTTAACAACTGGTTCTGTGGGAATGGCCTAATTTGTGGGTGTGGCTTGGTGGTCATGTGACTGGGTGGGCATGGCTTGCTGGCTGGTGTGTGGTTTGGTGGTAATGTGACTGGCTGGCCATGGTTTGTACGTAAATATTGTAAATATTTATGTAAATATTGACTTTTACCCCAAAGCAGGCAAAGCAGGCAGGCAGATTGAATTGCTCACAGAATCACAGATTCATGCAGAGATCTACCTTTCTGCAATCAATTGCCTGAGTCTGTCACATAAAATTTGCTTGAAAGCAAACTCATAAAATTTGCTAGCAAGCAAACTCACAAAATTAACTCACAACACAATATATTTTTTTTATAAGAAAAGAGCAACTTATACCCAAAATCAGGCAAAGCAGGCAGGCAGATTGAGTTGCTCACAGAATCATAGATTCACTCACAGATCTATCGTTCTGCAATCTACTACCTGAGTCTGCACTGAAAAATAGAAGCTTCAGTCCTAAGGAAGATTCAGCTCTGCTTTGAGATTAGCTAGAAAGTAAGAAATCCAACAATTTCCTGCTTTCTAGCTAATCTAAATCTCCTGGCACAGCAGAACAGCTGATGGTTGGGGGGGAAAAAAGGAAAAATAGCAACTTAGCAGGAAAGTTTGTCAGGTAAAGAGTGAGTAGGTGGGAAGGGGCGGGGCCAGCCAGTGGCCCAATTTGCCAGTTTTCTAAACTGGCCAAATCATAACAACGGGTTCTATAGAACCGGTTCAACCAGGTAGAATCCCACCCCTGCCTCCTCCCCTCTCTCACTCAACAACTTCATCAGTCCCATTTCCCAGAGACAATATAACATCTGAACACAGTCATTAGCAAAGGTGGGATTCTACCAGTTCGGACCAGTTTGAGTGAACCCCTTGCTCTGAGGATCAGCTGGCAGAGAACCGGTTCGCTGCGACGAGCGTGTGGGGCCATGCACCCGCCTCGCTCATTCCTATGCTCTATTTCCTTTGCTTGGAGCCTAGCTGATTCATGCAGCAGAGCAGTTTACCATTCCTCAGCTTTTTATTCACAGGGTAAATACTAGAGCTTTATTTACTACAAGGTAAATACTAGAGCTTTTCTAAATGTGGAGCTGTGCGAGGTGTGCGAGAAGCATGCAATCACCAAAACAGTTGTTATACCCGTGGAACCCTACATCTGGTCATTAGGATCGAGTAGATTATGGTCATTAGGATCCAGGATCGGACCTACTGTAGTTCTCCTGCAGAACTTGAAATAAGGAACTATTCAGAGACAGTGCCGCCACAAACCATGCCAATCTCTGCTTCTGAATGGAGACATTCTGGTAGCTGCTGGTGTTTATCAAAGACAGAAGACAGAGGCTTACTTCAGTGCAAGCAAACAAAGACAACCCAGATAAAGGGAAGGGCATGAAAGCTGATGCCTGTAATAATGACATCATAGATTATGTCTGTATTCCTTGTTAGTTGTCTCAGTGCACCAAGGAGAAATATCAAAGCTCTAACAAGGAAGCATGTTTCTTCTTCTGAACTCCTGATAAGCTTTGCCCAAGTTCGTTCATCCTTGAAAATATTTTATAGCAGGACAAGTTTCAATGAATGAACAGTACCTTTCATTCCCTACCACATTTTTTCAATGAAAAGTAATATTGCGCCTAAAGTTTTCTTTGTAATTAAGATGTTTTAAAAATAAATATAGATTCCAATTAGAAAGAGAGAAGCTTGGATTTTTTTCTTTCAAGAATATCAACTATAGCATCTTTATTTATTTATTTATTTATTTTTATTTGTCAATTGCTTACAAGATAATAGGTATAAGTAAAAACATAGTTATGAATACATGGATACATATAAGAAAAATTAATATATATATATATATAAAAGAAACAATAGGACAGGGACAGTAGGCACATTGGAACGCTTATGCACGCCCCCTACAGACCTCTTAGAAAAGGGGTGTGGTCAATAGAAGACAGTCTAAGGTTAAAGTTTTTGGGGTTTGGGGAAAAAAAACCACAGAGTCAGGTAGAATATTCCAGACATTGACCTTGTACATCTCTTCTGTCATTTCTCTGTTTGTTTTATTGGCGATTAGGACTCTGTGTGTGTGTGTGTGTGTGTGTGCGTGTGCTTGCACAGAGGAAGCAGAGAAAAGAAATTCAGCATAAAATAACAAAAAAATCTGAAAAAATGTATCTGCTCGGAAGTAGGAGATTTATGAAAATACTGAAATTGAAAGAAGGATATGTTGTAAGAATTAGTTTAAAAATGGCTGCAAACACATAAATCACTGTCTTTGGAGGAAAAAAAAGGAAGTATGTGATGTGGATTTGGGATTTCTAGCACTTCTTTAGACCAGTCCATTGCAGAAACCAAAGTTATAACATGCTGCTTGAGAATACTGGTAGAAATGCAGATTTATATAGGAGATCCCAAGCTAAGCAAATCCCAAAATACAGGGGTTTTGTGGCTCTCTGAAGCGAAGTAATTCAGAGTTTTCTTCCATCACAGGCCTGTGAAGGGAAAATTGTATCTGTACTTGGGGTTGTTGTTACCTTCCCGCCAAAGTAGCACCTATTTATCTATTCACATTTATATGCTTTTGGACTGGTGGGTGAACAGAAGCTGGGACAAGCAATGAGAGTGTTGGAATATAAGTTGGAATGTATTTTGTACTGCAACAACTACAGTAGTATTCAGGCAGTAGATGGCAGTGTTTACAAGTTTGGATCTGTGGTATATACTCTATGCTTTTTTGGTGTCAGTAGTATTTCCTGGTTCCCATTACAGTTAAATAGTTGTGCAGTAAAGCACATGGTGACTGTACCCTTTGTTTGCTCTGTAGTGCTATATATAAGCAGAATTTCTAACAGGGAGCTCATCCCATTGTGCAGCACTTGGGCCTTGAACCCGGGCTATCAGCTTTCCAATCTTTTGCCGCTGAGCCATTGTGTCTTGTTGAGAAGACACTAGTAGGATTTAAATGCTTTGAGTGGTGATCACAAAATGGAGGAACCTCTTGTAGATACACAAGGACTATTTACAACAGTTCTAGTTCTCTCCCAGCTTCTAATAAAATAAGTTGGTGAACTTTTAAAAAGATTTAGAACATTCCTGAAAATCACTACAACCCCAGAGTTGTTGGCAATGAGCAAATTCTGGGAATTCATTAAAACCAGATATCTGCCTGGCATTTGGGCTGGTGAAGCTTTATCTAATGGAGTTGTTGGAAGAAATATCCATCTAGTTCACTTCCAAGCCAGGAAAAAGGCACTGGAGTCAAAATGGAGGCTGGAAGCTGATTGGAAAAAGGATTCAATTATTGATGAACAGAACCACATGATTACAGTTCTGGTGCAGCTGACCAAATGGAGTTGAAATTGGGAGGGTATTTATACCTTCTCCTGGGCTTTGACCTTAAACTCCCTGTTCCTGTGCAAGAACATTTATTCTATTGGCTGCTGTCAGACTCCCATGGGGCCAGGTACAAATCCTAGGAGTTTGTCTGAGCTAAGTTTGGTTGAAGTTTGGCTGATGCAATGAAGGGGCATTGGGCAATTCCTATTGTGGCTGAGGGCTAATCCTACCTTTATTGGATCTTGGGTGAGGGTATTTGCTTATGAATAGAGCTAGCTTTCTCTTTATTTCTTAAGTGCTGACATCTGCTGTAGGCTATTATGGAAGGTGGGGGGTGCCTTCCAAGAACATGTTTCTCTCTATTTCTCATCCAGGGAAATATAATATTTTGCCTTTTTAATATTTTTCAAAACATTTCATTCTTCCAGGAGAGGGGTGGATGCTAACTTTCTAAAGAGTTTATCTCTAAATCTATCCTCAGTCATCCTGCTTCTGTCAACCTTAAAGATCTCTTGAAATGCAGAGATATTACAAAGAGGTGGGGAAAAACAATAGGGCCCTATGTCACTAAAAACCCTGCATTTGATATAACCAAGAGAAGCATACTGTAAAAATTTCTTCCGATGATAGATGTACTTAGGCAAGCCTTTATAAAGAGGACATGAAATGGGACCAGCATTTGGTTGGAAGAAAGCCAACAATCATTCAATGCAACGGAATCATAGAAATGCCATTAGAAATTACAGTATAGGTGTAACTGATTGTTCATTCTAAGTTTTACATAGTTTACTTTGTTAGTTTGCAGTTTCGCCCCTTGGTTGACATTGTTTCATTTCTTTGACTATGGAGATTTTCAGTCATCTGGGTCATGGTTGTCTCAAATGTGCTTTTTTTCCAAAGGCAGCTAGATATTCTTGGTTTTGTTTTTTTTCTTTCTCTTGAAAATGTTTCGCTTCTCACCATTCAGTCAAAACTGAAGATGCTTCTTGGATGAGAAGCGAAACGTCTTCAAGAGAATAAACCTAGAAAGTCCATTTGCTTTTGGAAAAAGCCCCTTTAGAACAGTCTCACTCCTTTCTTTTTCTATTTAACAGATACCTTTACAACACCCACCCACAAAAAAAACCCCCAACAACTGTACACCACACCTGCATGTACACAAACACATACAGAGACAGACAGACATGGAGATGGAGACAGAGAGAGAGACAAAGAGATGGAGACAGAGAGAGACAAACACAGAAAAAGTTAAATAGAGAGAGAGAGAGAGAAAGTATCCAGGCTTTGCAAAAATTCTTTAACAATTACATCATTGCAGAAAGGTTTCCTTTAAAAAGTCAACATTTAGAATATGTCTGAGTTAAAATATATCACAGTGAAATATCTTTTGAAATATATTTGCAGGTCACTTGGAAACTTGAGATTAATACCAAAACATTTAAGCAGACATGACTTTGATTGGCTGGCACAGTCCTCAGTTAATTGCATTTTGCTCTTATACAGAATAAAATCTCAAATTCAATCATGGAGGTTATGTAGAAAATCCAAACGTCATTAGATCTTCAAAGACAAAATCATATCTTATAAATGTACTTCAAAAATCCAATTGCTTTAATTCAATTAAATTACATCAAGAAATGCTTCTGAGTATTTTTTTTTCATTTTTTTAAATTTGAACTTCGTACAGAACATCTTGACTTCTTTGTTTTACTTTAATAACAGAACACTAATGGGTTCTTATTAGCATTTCTCTCTTTCCATGTAATGCAGAAAAATGTCTTTAATGCTGAAGAAAGTAGTTTAAACATTGTGCAATGATGATAGATGGACAGTAGAATATAGGTAGGTAGATAGGTGA
>NW_020769335.1:10618784-10641601 GCF_900518735.1 Pseudonaja textilis
CTATCTATCTATCTATCTATCTATCTATCTATCTATCTATCTATCTATCTATCTATCTATCTATCTATCTATGTACCTTTCTCTCTCTCTCATCTCTCTATCAATCTATCTCTATCTATTTATCTAACTTTCTGTCAATCTCTCTCTCTCGCATCTCTCTCTCTCATCTCTTTCTCTCACTCTCTCTTTATCTATCTACCTATCATCTCTCTCTCTCTCTCTCTCTCTGTGTGTCTGTCTGCCTGTCTGTCTGTCTAATCAACTAATTGGGACTTGAAAGACTACAGGCAGGAAGAAGAAAAAATAATTTAATTAACAATGAGTTCTAAAAGGATTTTCCTGCCCATATTTTTTTCAGCCAAGCACACAGGCACCAAGGAACATACTGTTGATACAGCTTAGAAAGGCAAATCAGTAGAACAAAGGAATCAAGTTCAAATCTTCTTCTATGAAGGCATTATCATCTCCATCTAGCTTCTACTAGTTCATAGATTGTGACCTTACTCTTAAATCTCCTATCCTAGATATCTAGAAATTGGAATTTCTGCTTACCTGACCCACAGCTCCACCCTTTCCAATGAAGCTATGCTTTGTCTTTCTAGAGAGACAAATCTTCCCGATCCTCATTAGTTTTTTAGCATTGGATTTTTCTGGGCTTTGATTATCTTCACCCCGAGATAGACAGGTTGAATTAAACTGACAGATCAGATTTAGGTTTTCATTCTTCCATAACTAAACTTCTGGAGAGGAGCATTCTTCTCATTCCAACAGATCTAACTCAGAGATTGTTTTTCTTTTCTCTCTTAGGAGGAAAAAAACCTGGCACAAATAACTCAGACCCAAGAAGTAACTCCTGAAGAGAAAACCTCCCTAATATATTCAGGAATCTTGCAAACTTGCAGACATTTTCCCCTAATTCTTTGCCAATACATTTTATTAATCAAAGCCTATTGAAGGTGACCACAGAGTGTGGCTTTTGTGACAATAGAATATCTTCAAGGCCTCATCTTATTTGTTTTATTTCTCCCACTTCTGATGCCTTTTTAAATTAAATGAGCTTATCTTTCCACTCCATTTGCATTTGGAGTGAAATGAAATGTAAGCAAGAATAAAAACTGAGTCAGCAAGGATTGTACAAAGTACTAATAAACAGTGACTATGCAAAACGGGTTTGTAAGAGCACTTCATAATAGTGTACAGGTGGCCTATCCAATGCACATTAAAAAAAACTTGATAGAATTAACTCTAAGGAAATGTGAAATTAAAATTCAGCCTTCTCCTGTTGCAACCCCCACTAACCAATCACTAGTTACCCTGTTAATTGGCACTCAACAACTACGGCTCACAATTAGCAACCAATTAAATCCCTACATAGTATGCATTTACAATCTATTCTTGCAGGCAGAATAACCAAACACAATTATGGACACGCTAAAGAGTGGGAAACACAATCTGTTTTTCCCCACAGAATGACTGAGAACAACACCAGAATTCATTCATGTCAATATACTTTGCCCAGGATTATTTTGTGGTGGATTGCTGGCCAAGGTTTCTGAGGGATAGTGGCTTTTCAAGATGCTTTGTGTTTGGAAGGAAGGCACATCTTCTCCAATTTGCTGAAGACGGCTGCTATTGAAGGGGGAAAAATATGCAACAACTTGCACTTGCAATCTTACATCTTTTTAGCATTTGATTTACAGCAACAAAATAATTTGCCAAGTATAATTTTCAATTAAGTGCCTTCTCATTCATATGCACACACTAATGAATATTTGTCATCATTGTGTTGTTGTTAATAGTCTCTTCATTGCTATTTTGGAATATCTTTAAAGATTAGACCAATTTTTCAACAGGTCAATATTCTTAGTATTCTTTTTTATTATTTAAAGAACGAATTTATTTAGATTTCCGTTGCAAGATTTGTTCTTTTTAAAAAAATGTAATATTAGAAAAAGGTACATATGTTTGATCAACTGAGATGAACAGAAGACTCAAAAAAGATGGAGAATACAAAAACTCACTGCAAGAGTATTACCTAGCCCAAGAGTCTTCAAACTTGGCAAGTTTAAGACTTGTGGACTTCAATTCCCAGAATTTCTGAGCTAACATGACTGGAGGAGGAATTTTAGGAGTTGAAATCCACAAGTTTTAAATCTGTCAAGTTTGAAGACCCCTGACCTAGCCTAACGAAAGATTGTCTAGACCAAAGATGAGGTCAGATCTGTTTTGTTTATGGATTGAAGTTCACCAGAGCTATAAGTCAGATTGTGAAGTCAAACAAAAACCTTAGGAGAGATTCAGCATGATGCTGTATCTCAGATCACACTTGGAACAGTTTTGGTCACCAGGATATTAAAAAGATGTTGAAATGCTAGAAGGACTGCAGAGAAGAGGAACAACGATAATTAGAGAACATATGAAGAATGGTTGCTGGAATTGGATATGTCTAGTTTAATGAAAAGAAAGATTAGGATGACATGTGTATAACAGTCTTCCAATATCTAAGGGACAACCACAAAGAAGAGGAGGACAATCTATTCTCCAAAACACCTGAAGGCAGGACAAGAAGCAATGGATGGAATCAGTCAAGGGGAGAACGGACCAGTGGTGGGATTCAATTTTTTTTACTACTGGTTCTGTGGGCCTGGCTTGGTCGGCGTTGCAGGGGAAGGATACTGTAAAATCTCCAGTCAGAAGTGGTAATTGCCAGTTCTCTAAACTACTGAAAATTTCCACTACTGGTTCTCCAAAACTGGTTTGAACCTGCTGAATACACCTCTGGAACTGACCTAGAACCAAGGATAAATTTCCTGGCACTTGGAACAATTAATCAGTAGAATGGCTTGCCTTCAGAAGTTGTGGATGCTCCTTTCTGAAGGTTTTTAAAAAGTTCGTTTTTAACTATTTGTCTGAAATGATGTAAGGTCTTCTGTTTAAGCAGAGAGTTGACTAGAAGATCTCCAAGTTCCCTTCCAACTCTGTTATACTGTTTAAGCTATTGGGATAGAACTGGAGACATATGGAATCAGTCCATCTGATGCAAATATAAGAACAATTATTATTTTTTTACATTTGATAATTTTTATCAGTCTAATTATTTCAGTTTTCTATTATTGTTTTTACAAGGTTTGCTGTAATGTTTTCTAGTTTTATAAATATAGTTGCATCTTTATTCTTAAATTATTCCTATTGGACAGTTATAGACATTTTTTGTGCTAGTCAATCTTTATAATAAAATGTCTATTATCTACTAATCTACCAAGCCACCTATCAGATCTACCCACCTATATATTATGACTAACATTGCACATCTTAGTGAAAGTTGTATACAAAAATAGACATTTTTGAGAAAACTTAGCAAAGATTTTGATGTGTCCCTGAAACTCCATTATTAACTGGATTTAGAGAGCCCACATTGACTTGGTGATTCTACATAAGTTGTTGTATCTCAAATGTAAAGAGCTAAAGTGAAGAAATGAGAAGCAGCAAAAGGAATGAAGAAAACATCCATCCATCCATCTACCCATCCAGTATCTTGTATATACTGTAGTATGATGTATCTGAATTTAGGCCTATGTGTAGAAGATTTCACAAAGAAAAAATTGGGGCACAATTATTGATAGAAAATCTATTGCCACCACAAAATAACATATACATGTGCCATTCAGATGCAGTGAACTTTTATGACCCTTCTGATGGCTTTATGCATCTAAATGGAAGTAACTTTGAGCAGTTCTATTATTTTTAAAAATCTCCCTGAAATAAAAATGCTCTGGGTTTCAGTGGTCATTCTCCCAATTATGATTCCCAAATGTTCCTATATATGCATTTTGGAAAGGGAGGGGAGAAAAATGTAAATAAAACCTAAAATGTACCATTTCTTTCTCCAGAAGAAATGGAGTTCTATAAATCAATGCTACTTCAAACAACAACAAAATATTATTTTTCATTAATATTCATCTTCAGCCCATAAGCACGTTCGTAGTAAGCAAAAGAGCGAGAACCCTGATTTTAGTACTTTCTTCTACATCTTTGCCTTGCCATTCATTTCTTGAGGCATGTATCGAACCCCCTTTTTAATTTTATGCTGTTGGAATTATTCGCTTTTAAGTTTCTATATTTTGTTAGGCTAAAAATGTTTTGCACTCCATTTGATATTAAAAATGTAGAGGAGCATAGGAGGAACAAAACAGCAGAAAGTAAAGACCAAACCAGGATGTCAGTTAACTGATTTGCAGAAATTGAAGAAATACAGACTTGTTTCCACTTTAGTAGCATGCATTTTACTTGGAATACTGCATCCAGTTTTGGTCATCATGTTATGAAAAAGATGCCGAGACTTTGGAAAAGGTGCAGGGAAGAGCAACTGGGATGATTAAGGACCTGGAGACTAAAACATGGTTGCAGGAATTGGGTTTGGCTAATCTAGAGAAAAGGACTAGGGGTGAAACGATAGCAGTGTTCCAGTATTTTGAGGGGCTGTCACAAAGAAGAGGGGCTCAACTTATTTT
Source organism: Pseudonaja textilis (assembly GCF_900518735.1). The sequence continues at coordinate 10,623,296 of NW_020769335.1, forward strand.
CCAAAGCACCAGAAGGCAAGACAGGAAACAATAGATAGGAACAAATCAAGGAGAGAAGCAACCCAGAATTAAGGAGAAACTTCCTAATAGCGATGACAAATAACCAGTGGAACAAGTTGTCTTCAGAAGTTGTTGGTGCTTCATCACTGGAGGTTTTAAGAAGAGGCTGGACAGCCACTCGTCTGAAATGGTATACAGTCTCCTGCTCAAGCAGCAGGTTGGACTAGAAGACCTTCAAGGTCCCTTCCAGGTCTATTTTGATTCTAACAGAATGTACTTGTTAACAGGGTACTATAGGAAAGAATTGATCTGGGTTGGTTGCCACTGGATATTTTTGCCTTGGGGTTTGGGTGATTGCTGGCAATCTTGGCAAATTCATGGTTATAATTTGCATGTATTGTCCTCCTTTGTATTCAACATGATTGATTCCCAGAACCACTCATCACATCTTTTTCAGGAGTGGTGACATCACAAGTGTTATTCATGGATTAAATCATGGATGAAATCATAACCAACAGTTGGCATCAATCACCCATCTGGACAAATGATGTTGAGGCCTCCTGAAGGAAAAGACAATGGAAAATGAAACCAAGTCTGGAAACTGTCAAGCTTCCAAGTAATACATTCCCTAAAATAAAATCCAAGGTGTCCATCTTTCTTTAAAGTCTGTTTCTCAGTCCATCAGTCCAGTGACTCTAAACTCCACCTTCCTCCAGATGCAGGCATCTTCTCTGTTCCCATGGGAAAGAATGGCACCTAGACATAACCCCTTTTATCTCTAAAAATTCCCCCCTTTTATCTCTATAAATCTCCCCTTTCAACAGCTAGAGAGTGAAATACAGTCAAATACCTTTGCAGAAAGCCTAAAAAAATCTGGAAACTTTCTTTTGTTCTCTCTTTTGGTTCAGATCATCTAGTGAATTACCAGATTACATAGACTGAACATTATCCTGGCCCCTTGCCCTTACAAATCTAATGGGACCTTCTTGGTGGTGGCCCCTGTTCCATAGAACCCCATTCTTTCTGAGGTAAAACAGATATGTACTCCCTTACTCTTTTGGAAGCCTTGGGTAGAATGAGGGGACTGGAGCCTAATAAATTTGAATGCTCATGTGTGGAGAACTGTAATTTTGGGGATGCCAGGAGTTTGTGATGGTATTTATGTACTCATCTGAGTCCATGCAAGATACTTGGTATTGCCTGGCCATTATATTAATCCAAACTCTCTAAGATTTGGATTTACTTACTAGGTCTTTCACAGCAGGAAGAGAAAGAAAAAGACAGAAGAGAGATAAAAAATGGTTTTTCATGCATGTTTATGGACACAAAGAGGTGGGAAGTAATTTTCTTTTTATTTCTTCCATGAATTATAATAAAAGAAGCTTTAGATTTCTGGACTACGCAGTGAGGCAGGATTAAAAGAAAAAAAAATGTACCAGTTTAGGTGAACAATAATTATATATTCTGTGTGAGATGAAAAACATTCTGGTGGAACCCTGTTAGTCATTTCATCACATTCAACAGAATTCATCTCCCTTGCTGTGTACAGCATTAATAAAACAAGTTAATGGAATTTATTTTGTCACAAATGCTACAGTTTCAAAGCCTTGATGCTAGATTATAAGAAATCAGCACCTAACCATCTTTTAAAGAAATACAGTAACTTCAAGAACAAATGAATAAGCTCCATTAAAGAACAGAAATCTGATATGAATGGCTTTTTGAAAGCATCTGATAGGAGAAAAGGTACAAAAGGAGGATATGTACATCAATTGTTTTTCTTTCCCTAATTTGAAAATTATCAAGGTGAACATTGATTTGAAGGCCAGATAGGATAAGAATGCAATTTCCTGAAAATTTCCTGCAGCAAATTAACATGTTGCAATAGACCTACACTGTTTAGGAAATTACAGGCGTGACATGATAGCAGTGTTCCAATATTTGAGGGGCTGCCACAGGAAAATGAGGGGGTCAACCTATTTTCCAAAGCACCAGAAGGCAAGACAAGAAGCAACAGATGGAAACTAATCACAGAGAGAAGCAACCTGGAGCTAAGAAGAAATTTCCTAATAGTGAGAACAATCAATTAGTGAAACAGTTTGCCTGCAGAAGTTGCAGGTGCTTCATCACTGGAGACATTTAAGAAGAGACTGGACGTTCATCTATTTGGAATGGTATAGGATTTGAGCAGGGGTTGGTTTAGAAGACCTCCAAAGTTCCTTCCAGCTCTAGTTGTGATTGATAAATAGCAGGGCATTGGTAGGTGATAATATCACCCAGTCATTTACCATATAGACTATGAAATCAAATAGATCTGTTGTGGAATTTCTCAGTGTAAGTTGCTCTACAAAGTAGACTTCACTGTGAATGAACAGGCATGTAACATATGGAGTTGGCTAACAATTACGGCAAATTATGGGTGTGGAAATTAAAGATGAATATAGATGAATGTTTATTAGACATAGACGGCATTTCTGTCTTCCTGAATATATTTATGCTGCAAAGGATAATAGGTCTAGCAACTGATCAAGAGGAAGAGAAAATGACAAAACTTCCAGGCAACATTTCTTATTTTAAGAAAAGTTGTGAATGCAACATTCATATTAAAACAACAACAACAACAACAAAGAAGTGGACAATATGTATTTGCTCACAAAAAGTTATTAACAGATGTGCAAATGTTTATGTTATGCAAGGGCTGGGTTAGGTTTTTTTTTTAATCTGTTGAAAATTTGTCAGAACAATTTTAGCCTTTTATCATCCCTGATATTGACACTGCCTAGATCAGGAGTGTCAAACACAAGGCCCATGAGCCACATGTGGCCCATGAGTTGTTTGGATATGGCTGCTGGGCCATCCTGGAAAATGTAAGGGGCTGACCCACTTCGCTTCAGCCTGATCTACCCAGTGGAAACATCGGGTCAGCGTGGCTTCGGCCCAGTCTACCCAGTGCAAAGCGGAAACAAGCCAACAGTTTGGGGTATGGCGTCAAGATGGCCACACTCACCCAGTCAGCCACTCCCAGTGAGTGGCATCAAAGTGGCCATGCCCACCCAGTTGGCCACACCCACTCAATTGGCCACAATCTTCTGCCCCCTCCCCGCTACCCGAGGTCAACCACAGCCTTGATGCGGCCCTCAATTAAATTGAGCTTGACACACCTGGTCTAGATTTAAACTGAAATGTTTACATATTTTATTTGTTTGTTTGTTTGTTTGTTTGTTTTGTCAAATGTTTACAATATAATAAAAATAAAAATAAGTTTAAATACAAAAAATAGGAACTAATAATTGGGGGACAGTAGGACAGGGATGGTAGACATGATTCTGCAATTATGCACACCCCTTACAGATAGTTCATGTGTCCATGGAGATTCTCAGTCATCCAAGTCACATTTGTTCCAAAGGTCCTTTTTTATCTTTTCTTTTCAAAAGGCAACTGGACCTTGTATTTCTTTGGACACCTTTTGCCTCTTATCCAAGAAGATTCTTCAGTTCTGAACTGAAAAGAAAACAACAACAACAAAAAGCACTTTTGGGACATACATTACATAGGCAGAATTATTTTTCTGTAGAGGATATAGCATTTGCTCCTTAATGACTGGGACATGATGGCTCAGTGGCTAAGACGCTGAGCTCGTTGATCAGAAAGGTTGGCAATTTAGCGATTCGAATCCCTAGTACCACATAACAGAGTGAGCTCCCGTTACTTGTCCCAGCTTCTGCCAACCTAGCAGTTCGAAAGCATCTAAAAAAAATGCAAGTAGAAAAACAGGGACCCCTTTGGTGGGAATGGAACAGCATTCTGTGCATCTTCGGTGTTTAGTTATGCTGGCCACATGACTACGGAGACATCTTTGGACAGCGCTGGCTCTTTGGCTTTGTAACGGAGATGAGCACCACCCCCTAGAGCCAGAAACAACTAGCACATATGTGTGAGGGGAACCTTTATTTTTACCTTTATTTTAATGACTATGTTTAGGAGACCAAATACAGCTGTTTATGTCTCATGAGGCCAGCTTTAAGAAAAGGGGGAATCATTACCGGTTTTCTGAATTCTTCTGAAATTCATATAGGAATTGGAACGACAAAAGCATTCTCAGTTTATCATCTTCCCCCTTCTCATCAACTTATTGACACATCTAGCAGTAGCAGAAAAGAGAGTGTCTGTCCTTTGACCTTCTGTTTAGCTAGTCTTGCCAAGTTAGGAAGGTATTAATGGTCTTTGGGAAAATGCAGTTTTCTTAAGAACTGTGGACTTTCCAAGACCTAGAATTCTTTTTTCTTTAATTGTCCAGCTGCCCCTTTGATCACTGCTACATGCAAACTCCCATCCTTTTCTTCAGTTCCAGGATCCTATTTCAACATTTTGTGGCATGGTTTATAGCTAAAACTGAGCAGTTTAGTTTTACAGATAAAATTGGATAAAAATAGTTTTAAATATTTAAGACCTTTGGGTTGCATTGATATTGTTTTGTTATTCGTTTTTAATTTTATTTTTAAAAATACTTTTTTATTCATTTATCAAAACATAAAATGCAGAAATAAAATGAAAAATTAAAATAATGGGAAAATAAAGGAAGAAAAGGGGGAAAGGAAAAAGTGTAAGATAAAGGGAAAAAGAAAAAGAAAAGAGTTGACTTCTGACTCCTTTTGGTGCAGTAACGTAAGATGGCTTTTGGTCCAGTAACGCAACTGGACTTTCTGGTTTTTCTTTGAAGACATTTCACTTCTCATCCAAGAAGCTCAGAGCTAAAGAAGCTTCTTGGATGAGAAGCAAAACATCTTCAAAGAAAAATTAGAAACTCTTGAAAAAAAACAAACCTTTGGAACAACCATGAACTGGATGATTGGGAATCTCCATAGACATACAGCCTCAATTTTTCCCGTTTATATAATAATATATACTAGCCATTTCTATAACAACAAACCTATCTAATCAGCAAAATCAAAATTTCATTTTCCCCCCACCTCAAGCACCAAGTGCAAAAGCAGTTTCCATGTAGAAACAAAATTGATATTAGTTCTATGTTATTTTGAAAATATTATTTATTTTCAAGTCTGCCCTAAAGAATGATACTATCTAGACTAGAGAACCTTCTGATTCTACTTCCAATGACTTCTGTTCTCTCAATTTTTCATACTGCTTTGACTGCAACCATAGTAGACGATGTGCATACAAATGCCTTTTCTAAACAATTTCTCCAGCATATTTGAATCCTAATGTTGTCTATATGATAACATGTTTCAATCTGTTGAATGGGGTCTAGCTGTAGCTGAGTGATGCAATTTTCCACCTGGGCTCATAGTTCTGGTATACAATTAAATGTTCTTGATGTTATCTAGACTGGAGTTATCCTGATTAAGGGAGGTTATGCTTAGAACAGAATAGAGTAATACCAGTATGGGGTAGGAGAAATCAATGCTTGCTGTCTCTGAGTTCTTAAACCACATGCTGTTCTGCTAAAACTAAAGTTAATTAAAAGGCTCAGTAGTAATAGGTGGATTAATTGCAGCAATGTAACTTCATTTTCATGGAGAATCTTGAGTGTACCCATAGTAAACATTGAAAGGACATGTTCTGGCCTGGTGTCAGGCCCCTGTCGGAGTCTGAATCCATGGAGGAAGATGAACAGCTGGCTAGGCTGAGCAAGGGGTGGGGGAGAACAAGGGAGAGGGAGTTCAAAGGAAGACCCAGGCCCACCCCCTCTTCATCCTGAGGTACGCAGGGAGAAACGGAGCAGAGAGCAGCATGGGTTGCATGACTTATGGGGGAGGAAAGGGCCCTGATTCCCTTCATTAGCCACACCTGGGAATGAGAGTTTAAAAGAAATGCATGCTGAGTGCAGCAGATGCTGGGAGCAAACATGAATTTATCTTGTGTTGACTTTGGTTATCTGTGTTCCTGGTGTCCTCCCAACTGGGTTGAGTTATTGCCGTATCTTCACATCTAGAATTCTTGCTCCTGCCTTGCTGGACTAATTACCTCATTTTGCCTTGATTGGACTTATTGTTACAGTTTTTGTTGACTACGTTTTGGACTTGATTCTCTGAAGCCAAAGGCTGTTCCTGGGAGAGTTTTTCTCCAGCAAGAAGGTAACCAGGACATTGGGGGCAAAATTGGAGCTAATAAAGGGATTCCTGCTGATTATCTGACTGTGTTGCCATTGTGCCACACCCCGGGTCATCATACCTGGCTTTCACAGAAGCAAAGAAAAACCCCTCTTTATTTTCACATTGGGAATTAACTGTATTCAGCAACAGAAAGTCCAGGCATGAGTCCTACAAGAACTTAACTGAAGCAATAGTCCTTAACCACTTGTTATGATAAATGCAAGGTTGTGAGCTCCCAGCTGGGAGGCTGCAAATTAAGTCAGTTCAAACACAGAAATAGACAAACCTCAGTTCTGGCCATGCAGTCTTTGTTGTACAAAACATACAAGGAGCAAACTTTCCAGAAATGCAAATGGTTGTCTGCGACAACCAAACCACCCCCTTTTCCTCCTATTTATTCTCCAGCCAGGATGGGATCAGTCAATGTTTTGCTTCCCAAGCTGGTTCATTATCCTCCATTGTTCACTTCTCCTAATCTTCTCTGTGCATATGCACATCCGGAACAGGCCCCAGCTGTTCCTCCTCCTCACTCATCTCTGACTCCAAAGGCCTCTCTGGCTGTAAAATGCCAGGTGGCTCTGGCTCTATTTCAGTGTGTGATGCTGAACATCCATCAGAGCCTTCCCCAGGCTCCAGAACTGGCTCAAGTTCTTCCCCAACCTCCTCATCATCTGAGTCTGCCGACAGCTCTGCTGGCAGCTGTTGGGCCACAACAGGTCATTCTGTCTTGAGATAATGGGTTGGAATTGTTTCATGGAAGTCCATCATTCTGGTAGACCTAATCAATAAAGTTGCTTATTTCAATAGCTTGAAAGGGTTATTGGAGGAATAATACATTCTGTTTCTGTTTGAAAAGTGAATCTTACCTGCACATCACGAGCAAGGATCAAAGAAATTAATTTTCATTACTAGTTTACTCCAATGTATGAGATGCTTCCATTCAATTTTTAGCTTACTAATTAGGAAGAGGCAAATTTCATTAGCATATGAAGTCCTTGGAACTCTGACATTTGCTAAGATGAAATCTTTTAGAGGTTGATGTTTTGCTTAAAACCAGGAGAAGCTTCCAAAGTGACTTGAGAACATTCACAGGGTCTTATAGCTTCCTGAGCCTTTGAAGTCAGATAAAATCAAGTACAACTATTTTACAGATGGATTTTATATCCTGGGGCAAATGGATCACTGTACTACTGTGTCACTTTTATGTAAGTCAGCAGAAAACATTAAAAAGGGCAAAGACAAGGTAGATGCAACAATATTACTATAGATTTATTATCCGCCCCAAAATGGAATTGAAAGTTACAGCCTCACACTTTCTCACAATACCGAAGCACCGAGCAGGAGTTATAAAGTCAGAGAACAGAATTATTTATTGGCCAAGTGTGATTGGACACACAAGGAATTTGTCTTCAGTGCATATGCTCTCAGTGTACATAAAAGAAAAAATACATTCGTCAAGAGTCAAGAATCATAAGGTACAACACTTAATAATAGTCATAGGGTACAATAAGCAATTAAATCATACTAGGAAACAGTCAATAAACATCGTAAGGATACAAGCGACAAAGTTACAGTCATACAGTCATAAGCGGGAGGAGATGGGTGTTAAGGAATAATGAGAAGATTAATAGTAATAGTAATGGAGAGTTAGTAAATAGTTGGACAATGCTGAAGGAATTATTTGTTTAACAGAGGGATGGCTTTTGGGGGGAAAAAACTGTCCTTGTATCTAGTTGTTCTGATGTGCAGTGCTCTATTGTATCATTCTGAAGGTAGGAGCTGAAAAAGTTTATGTCCAGGATGTGAGGGATCTGTATTTTCACTGCCCTCTTTTTGACTTGTGCAGTATACAGGTCCTCAATGGAAGGCAGGTTGGTAGTAATTGTTTTTTTCTGCAGTCCTAATTACTCTCTGAAATCTGTGTCTGTCTTGTTGGGTTGCAGAGCCAAACCAAGACAGTCATAGAGGTGCAGATGACAGCCTCAATAATTCCTCTGTAGAACTGTATCAGGCTTTTCTGTCAGTCTTATGCTGAGAGGGAAGTTTTGTTACTTAAACCTGCATAAATCTTTTGAAGCTTTCATGCTCTCTTTCTCTCTCTTTAGTAGAACCATCAACTTGATTAGCACTGGGATGGATTAGAGTCCTCTTTAAGCAGCTATGAAGTATTTAGATGGACAGAGAGAATAAATTTGCCCTCTCTTTTTATTTCTTTATTTAATGTATCTGCTTATAAGCCCAGTAAGTAGAGTTTAAGCCAGTCACACATCTCAGAAAGCTGAAAGAGCCTTTCAAGAGCACATGAGAAGAGTTGGAGACCAAAGAAATCAAAGGACAAGGAGAGGGAAATTCCTTTCTGTCCTTCTTTTACAGAAATAACCAGAAGTGAAACAGTGGGAGGGACTATCTCCTCAAGACATGTCATCAGAGGTCCCACTAACAATGAAATGTTAAAGATGGATGCAAAAGGAAACATCTGGAGATGCTTGGTCAGTCATAGCTGAAAATAGGATGTTTGACACCTTGACTTTGTTGAACTGTTCAATTTATTTTCATCTTAAGTTGAAACTGAGTGACAAGTATAATTGTGTAAGTGAATCAACAATGTTGTATCCTGTTTGTAAGGTCCTGAAACATCTGGATGATCACCTTTGGAAACAGGATGTCACACTGAGCCTTCATCTTATCTACAAAAGACAATTCTCATTTACTTAGCCTTCTCTTTTCCCTTTGAAGCACAAAAAGGCAATTATAAGGTTAAATGTATAACATTATTATATTTAATTCCTCAGAGACAAATTTTATCAATATGTATTTCTAGAAACAAACATAGTGGGTTTTTTTTTCAGGTTATATATATATCTTAATAATGGTGTCTGTCCCATGTGGTATTCATTCGATTTATAACTGAAACATGGATTGTTTAATAGCTGTGGCCAAGGGAGAAAAGGAAGATACTTCCTTAAACATGTATAAAGATGATGGCTATTATTTTTGAACTCCCAGAAGCTTCCTTGTTTACATAAAAGTAGAGGATGAGGATGGGTGGGAATAACAGTTATTTCACAAGAATATAAACTCTTTCATCAGATTCCAAACCCAGCATTCCTAAACCATTTCCTTAAAGAAGCTAACTCAGGAACACTCAAGTAAACAAGAGAGAAGTTACATGAAGGCTTTCTCATCCCTCCCATTCTATAGGTCATTGGAAGGAACTGGATAAACCATTTGTCTCTTCAGTCTCATCAGTAGGATCAGAATTGAAAGTAAACCTGCTGTAAAAGAAGTCAGAATATAAAATATATAAAGCATGCTTTCTATAAAACATATAAACACAATTTCATATAAAAACATTAAAAAAACATGTTGAGACTCTGAAAAGAGTGCAGAGAAGAGCAACAGGAATGATTAGGGGTCTGGAGGCCACAACCTATGAAAAGTGGTTACAGGAATTGGGCACGTCTAGTCTAAAGAAAAGAAAGATTAGGGGTGTCTCAATATTTGAGGCGCTCCTACAAAGACGATGGGTCAAACTATTTTCAAAAACACCAAAAGGCAAGATTAGAAACAATGAATGGAAACTAACCAAGAAGAGAATCACCTTAGAACTAAGGAAAAAAATTCCAAACGGTGAGAACAATCAACCATTGGAACAGCTTGCCTTCAGAAGTTGTGGCTGCTCCATCACTATAGGCCTTCAAAAAGAGACTGTTTATCTGAAATAGTATAGGAGAGGGGTGTCAAACTCAATTTCATTGAGGGCCGCACCAGGATTATGTTTGACCTCAGGAGCCCAGGGTGGGCGTGGGCAGGGTGGGCATGGATAGCTTGACATCACTCATGGTCAGGGACACCTGTGGTGACCCAAGCAGTCTGCCAGTGAAAATGACCCCCGGAGCCCCGTTTTTGGCTTCAACAGCTTCCTGCAAACTACTGCCAGCAAAAATGGAGCTCGGGAGGATGGCCCTCCCGAGTTCCATTTTCACTGGCAGAGGCACAATGGGCTGTTCCCTCACTGTTTCCAGGATGGCCCCATGGGCCAGACCTAAGCACCTCGCGGGCCTTGAGTTTGACACCTTTGTTATAGGACCTCTTACTAGAACAGGGGGTTGGACTAGAACAGAGGTCTCCAAACTTGGCAACTTTAAGACTTGCAGACTTCAACTCCCAGAATAGCTGGCTGGAGAATTCTGTGAGTTGAAGTCCACAAGTCTTAAAGTTGCCAAGTTTGGGGACCCCCGGACTAGAAGATCTACAAGACCCCTTCCAACTCTATTATTTTATGTTATTATTCTATGTTCTAGAAGTTGTACCTTTTTATAATTCTCTTTTTTCTTCATTATTTATTTTGCTGCATTTTTGCTTTTCTCTCTCTCTATCATATCCATGAAGCACCAAGGCTCACGTTCAGCTTAAATGAGGTTTTTTTTTTTATTTCTCACTTTCTATTTGTAGAAGACAAATATAGAGTTCTTAGGAAGAAATGATCCAGGCATATTGTTGTTCTCCAAATCCTTGTTCAATTTCCATATTAACTCTTTAGATCTCCTTCCACGAAAGTTGTCCTTTTATTAAAGAAAACTGCCCTTTTAGCAGCTGGTATCATAAAAAGCATATTATGATAGTATAATAAAGTGAGGCATATATGTATTTATTTCTCAACTCAGAAAAAGTTATTTATATAAAATAGTCAACAACAGCAGTGCTATTTTAAAATATAGAAACTAAAAATGTCTGTTGAGCTTAAGATCACTTAAGTGCAAAAACACATCTGAAAAAGAAACCTATAAAAAAATCTCAAGAAATGCATGCTTCAATTTTTAATTGCTAAAAAAAAAAACAAGCAAGAGTTTCATAGACAATTAGATCATTCCTTAGAATGGTTCTACCTGAATGAAATGCATTAAATGGGATTTTGGCAAGAATCTGTTGTTGCATGTAGACCAACACATGTTTTATGAAGATTGCAGATGGTTTTTATGTCTGAATACCCTTTTTAAATGAATCTGGTATTTTAATTTGAAATTGATAATGAGTGGGCCCTTGGCTACTGGTCTGATTTAATTTCCATCATAAAATGTATACACTATTTAAAAGGGATGTAATCTGTGTTCTACATCCTACATTGATTATGAAAGTAGAATAGAATACTTTCGGTGGCTTTAGAGGGAAGAAAGTTAAGGAGATTCAGAGGATATTTTATTTCATTATGAAGGATTTTCTTTACTCTCTTCTAGCACTGAAGATATTAGATATACCTAGTTTTATAACAAAATATCTGCCAGAGAGATCCTTGGTGCTCTCTGAGCGTGCTTGTTGTCTTTCAGACGTTTCACTACCCTAACTAGGTAACATCATCAGTTCACCTAGTTAGAGTAATGAAACATCTGCAAGAAAATAACCAAGCTCAGAGAGCACCAAGGACCCCTCATTTCAACCCTGAGCTACAAATATTCTCCTTTATTGGTACATCTACAAGAAAACAACCAAGCTCAGAGAGCACCAATAAACCCACAATACAATTCCCTTCAACTTCCTCTCAAGGCAATATAGTGAGAGAGGCATTTAATAAATTCCTTTCTTCAATCTCTGCCTTCAACTGATTATGCAAAAAGGAAACAAATGTTCAGGGAATTTCAGAGCATTAGCTTCTAGACGTGAATGATGAATCCCAACTCATTCACGGTTCTAGATGTAGTAAAGACAAAGTAATATAGAGCATTTCAGCTTCCCAAGGTATTGCATTCCAGATCTCCAAGTACCCATTTTGGAAAAACAAAGCTACTAACACCCCTGGGTAAGAGATTACTGAAATATCAAAAGATTTCTTGCAATTTCAGGTGGTCCCAACAGTGTTTTTTTTTTTTTTTTTAAAAAAGAAAATACACTTAACAGATTACAGTTTTGACTGAATATTTGTATATATTCTGGCTTTGTCCAAAACCTTTCATAAATTGTATGTCTCTAATGCACAGGTTTCAAAATCCATTTTGTGGATAGCCCATACTTAATTTATTTTTTATCTTGACTCTTTTTCCCCAGGCCTAATGTCCTGCATGTTTTGTTCACTTTTATATGTTTTTAATATGCTAAATCCCATCCGAAGACATTCTGAGTTTAGCTTGCGTTTGGGTGAATGAGGAGTTAATCTGATAATAAGGTTCAGACAACCTAGATTTTTCTTGATTGCCTAACATTGGTTACAAGATACTGGGATAAGTTAGTCTAATATTTCTCAAGTAATAGAAAGGGGAAGGTATTTGTTAAGTTTGAGCAATGAGAGGCTGAACCAGAGCATGAGTGCAACAGTACTTTATTTACAAATAAAGGGCTGACCGTGCTTGCCAAGCCTGGAACTGGCTCGCAGCAATCAGCAGCCAGTTGGACCCCGCAGCCTGCTTTTATAGCTGGCTGCTGGGGAGAACTGACCAATGGGAATGGGGGAAATAACGCCCACATAAAGTGAGTGGACCTGAGTGAGAACTCCTTGAGTCCTCAGGACATAACACCCCTTCCTCCCAGATGCGAACACGCATAGTCCTTGAGGTAGATGGGGGGTTTGTGTTGGCGCCCGGAGCGGCGCAACTCGGGAACATTGTCTGACTGTTCGGCATCAGTCTGTGACGGTTGAGCTGGCATAGTGTCACCAACACTCTCTCTGGACTGGGCATCCTCGGAAACCACCGGGTTGGTTTCTGGAGTCAAACTCTCGTGGGTTGGATCCGGTTGATCAACTCTCTGGGCGCTGTTGTCCGGGTTTGGGCTGACCGGAACGACCGCTGGCGCAGACTGGTCACTGGGTGCGATGTGGCTGGGTGGTGGATGGGACGGTTCCCCTTCGACTGGAGACTCTGGATCCTTGTTTGCGAGGTTGCTGAGGCGCCTTCTGAGTTGGTCTATGTGTCTCCTCCAGACGCAACCGTCCTCCAGCCTGACTCTATATGATCTCGGCCCGGTGACGGCGATGACTTCGCCCGGAATCCAAAGTGGGTCCCCAGCGAAATTCCTGGCGAATATCGGCTCCTGTAACATAAAATGTCTAACCCCCGAAGTGGAAGCGAGGGGAGAGTCAGGGCAGTATTGTGGGTGCAGTCTATCCAATACAGTCCTCAGGCGTCGGCCCATCAGAAGTTCCGCTGGGGACTTATTGGTGACTGCACAGGGGGTTGAGTGCTGGCTCATCAGGAACCGTGAGAGTTTGTGGTGCCAGTCATCTCTGCCAAACCTAGCGAGGGCCTCTTTGGTGGTCCTGACGGCCCTTTCAGCCAACCCATTACTCGCAGGGTGGAATGGGGCTGTGAAAATGTGGCGAATGCCTAGGTTGGCTGCAAAACGGCTGAATTCTACTGATGCGAACTGTGGGCCATTATCGGAGACCAAGGAGTCGGGTAGTCCATGGGTAACGAACAGGCGCGTTAACACGTTGGTGATTGCTAGTGTGGTTGTCGTGGATAGCTGCGCCACGTCTATCCACTTGGAATAAGCGTCCACGACCACTAGGAACATCTTTCCATGCACGGGGCCGGCCAGATCGATATGGATTCTAGACCAAGGGGCGCTGGTGCTCTCCCATCTGGTAGGGGTGGCGATGGGGGGAGCAGGACGGGATTCCTGGCAAATGCTGCAGGAACTTACCCAATTGACAATGTCCTCGTCTAGACCCGGCCACCATACGTAGCTGCGTGCCAACGCCTTCATTCTCACAATGCCGGGGTGTCCCTCGTGCAACGCCTCCAGGACTCGGGTACGCAGCGAGGTCGGAATGATCACTCGAGTGCCCCACAGTAGACAACCCTGCAAACTGGACAGCTCCTGCATGCGAGTCTTAAAGGGTGCGAATTTGTTATCAACATTGCCTCCCGGCCACCCCCTCCTCACCCAGTCGAGCACCTGGGCGAGCGTTTGGTCTGCCTTGGTTTTGGCGGCGATGTCAAGGGCGGTGATGGGCAGGTCCAACTGGGTGATTTCAAAAATGGCATTGACAGGAGCTGGGTCTTCAGCCGGAGCGGGTAAGGGGCAGCGACTGAGTGCGTCAGCGTGGGATAGAGTTTTGCCCGGGCGGTGGATAAGTTTGTATGAGTAGGCCGCTAGAAAAAGCGTCCACCGTGTCATCCGAGGGGAGAGGACTTGAGGTGTCTGTTTGTCGCCGGCCAGTAGGCCCAGGAGAGGTTTATGGTCGGTGACCAGTTCGAAGAAGTGGCCAAAAAGGAATTCGTGAAACTTTTTCACGGCTGCAACAGCTGCTAGGGCTTCCTTGTCTATTTGGCTGTAATTTCGCTCCGTGGCCGAGAGCGTCCTGGAGAAAAAGGCGATGGGGGCCTCGGCGCCATTGGCGAGTCGGTGACTAAGGACCGCCCCAATTCCAAAAGGGGATGCGTCTGCTGCCAGTACTAAAGGAAGGTTGGGGTCGAATTGGATGAGCACTGCCTTTGACGTAAGTAGTGATTTGACGGCGTTAAACGCCTGGTCTTCTTTGTGCCCCCAGTGCCACGGTGACTTTTTGTCTAGTAATCTGTGTAGGGGTTCGGCTACTGAGGCTTTATGGGGCAAGAAGGATGCATAAAAGTTTAGGAGTCCCAAGAAAGCTTGTAGCTCCGTTTTGGAGGTTGGTGTGGGAGCTTCGTGGATCGCCCTGACCTTGGACTCCAGGGGGTGAATGCCAGAGGCGTCAATTTTATAACCCAGAAAGTCCACCTGTCTAGTGGCAATGGCGCATTTTTTCTTTTTTTAACTTGAGGCCATGCTGTCTGAACCTCTCTAACACTGCTCGCACTCTCTGGAAGAGTTGGGGTCTGTCCCTGGCCGAGACCAAGATGTCGTCGAAGTAGGGTACTACACCAGGGAGGCCCTGTAAAATCCGCTCCATGAGGGATTGAAAAATGCCGGGGGCAACACTTACGCCAAATTGGAGACGCTTGCATCGGAAGGCACCCCTGTGAGTGACGATGGTCTGAAGTTCCGCTGTTTGGTTATCAACAGGGAACTGTTGATATGCTTGAGACATGTCCAATTTAGCAAAAATACTGCCCGGTTCGAATGTATGCAATAAATGCTGAATGACGGGCACGGGATAGGCGCTAACTTGTAAATATTTATTGATTGTTGTCTTGTAGTCCGAGCAAATTCTCAGGCTACCATCTTTTTTTAGGGGTGTGACAATGGGCGTCTCCCACTTGGCGAAATCTGTTGGCTCAATGACCCCTTGTTTTAGTAGTTTATCCAATTCAGCGTCTAGTTTTGGTCGAATAGCAAATGGAACTCTACGTGGTTTTAATCTGATTGGGGCCGCCTGGGGGTCAACGGTGAACGAGATGGGGGTTCCATTATAACACCCCAGCTCCTCGCTGAACACATCTGCGTAGTCAGCGAATAAGGAGTCAGTGTCTGAGGTTGAGACAGCATGGACTCCTGTTAACCCTAGGCCGAGGTGGGGAAACCAATCGAGCCCCAATAAGGTGGGTAGGTTGCCGTTAACTACCACTAGAGGTAGGTGGCCTTTAAAAGCTCTAAAACTGACAAAGAACTTGCCTCTGCCGATCACGGGAATGGCCTTCCCCTGGTAGTCCTTCAGACCGAACTGGCATCTCTGAAGCCGGGTAGTAGATAGGCTGGGGTGGAGTCTCTTGAGGGTGTTCCACGAGATTATTGAGAGCGCGGACCCTGTGTCAACCTCCATGTGGCACGGTTTACCTTCTAGGGAAACGGAGAGAGAAATTTTACTAACAGAGTGGCAAGTACGCCTGGCAAGGCGGTGCGTGCGACAGTTTAATACTTGCCTCTGTGGTCCCGAGTGCGAGGACGGGGGTCTTTGTGCAGCGCTTTGGGGGGCTTGGCAGACTCTCGCAATGTGCCCCCTCTTATGGCAGTTGTTGCAAACGGCTCCTTTAAACTTGCAGGTGGCCCTTTGATGTGATCCCCCACAGGCTAGGCACAGGGTGATGTGCTTGGGTGGACCGGTGTATTCTTGTTTGGCCCCTACCTGCGACCGTCTGTCATTGGTGAGGCGATGGACATCGTTCTCATCGTTGTGGCCTTCCTCCGCTTCCACCTCTTCGGAATGGACTGGGAACGCTGCTAGCTTGGCGCTTGGGCCCTGAATTTCGGTGGCTGAGTTCGTAGCTAGCTCGGCTGCTAGGGCCTCCTCTACCGCTTGCGCGAGGTTGAGGTCTTTTTTAGCTAGCAGTTGCCTCTGTAGGTTGAGATCCTTGACCCCACAAACCAATTGATCGAGGAGCATGTCCTCCAGGTATGTTCCAAACCCGCAGTGCAGGGCTGCTGTTCTGAGGGCGGCCATATATTGGTTGATGGTCTCCTTACTTGATTGCTTCCTCATTCAGAACGTGAACCTCCTGGCGATTTGTGAAGGTCTGGGAGCGTAGTGGTTTGTGAGGATCTCAAGCAACTCGGACCACGGAACGTTTTTTAATTATCTCGGCGCCACGAGTGCTGCAGCGGTATCGTAAACGGTGGCTCCGCAGTAGATTAGGAAATAGGATTTTTTCCGATGCTCTCCCGCATCCGACAGGCCGACCGCATCGATGTAATGATTGAAACGGTTCTTATACGATTCCCACTTCTCTTCGTCTGGTTTAAACGCCGGGAATACTGGATTGGAACTCATGGTGCTGGAACGGCTGGGCTACCTGCGGGAGAAATCTCTCTGGGACTACGAACGCTCGTGAGTTACAAGTGATATCAGCTCTGGAGAGGTTTTTTGCTACCCTCTCTTTCTCTCTCTCTGGGTTACCACGTTGGCTGCTAGCCGTTGGAGGTGTCTTGATTCGCGCCAAAAAAGTGGGCGTTAGTGACTCTCTACAGCGCTGTGCTGTGATTCCTACTGGCCCGAAATTCAAATGACACCCGTTTGAATTTCGCGCCAAATGCAGAGCGGCTGCGGCTCGCAGCGCTTCACTTTCCCCGTAGCGAGGCTAACAAGCGGCTACAGACGCTTCTAACTATTTGACTCAGACCGCTTTCTCTGGCTGCGGATCTGCGTTTGCTCTTTTTGATCGCTCGTTTCGCTAGCTGACCGCTCTCTCTGGCTGCGGATCAGCGTTTCCCTTGTTGCCAACCGATCGCTCTCTCTGGGCTGTAGATCGGTGGCTAGTGACTCAGCGGTTGCAAGGTGCTTCTGGTAGCCATCCCACCCTCGTCGCCAGTGTTAAGTTTGAGCAATGAGAGGCTGAACCAGAGCATGAGTGCAACAGTACTTTATTTACAAATAAAGGGCTGACCGTGCTTGCCAAGCCTGGAACTGGCTCGCAGCAATCAGCAGCCAGTTGGACCCCGCAGCCTGCTTTTATAGCTGGCTGCTGGGGAGAACTGACCAATGGGAATGGGGGAAATAACGCCCACATAAAGTGAGTGGACCTGAGTGAGAACTCCTTGAGTCCTCAGGACATAACAGTATTGTCTAGCTTTTCTGTGGGGGAGGGACTTGTCTTCTAAATCTGGTTAAGAGTACAAGACAAATTGATAGCAACAAATAACAATCAGGAGAATAAGTGTCTTATCACTCCAGGTTGTTCTAATTTGATGGGGAGATAATTTTTCATCCTCAAATCTAATAATTCCACCACTCAAAAGCCTTTGGGCAGCTATATAATTTCAATCCAATTTAATTTAGAAAGAGTTGTGCATGTAAGTGTCTCCAATTGCAATCAGTTTGCCTTAAAACTAGTTGGATTGCGATGAAAATGATAATTTACTACTAGTCTATTGGCATAAATTATTCAGGAAATGTGCTATGTACTTAGAACTTGAAGCATTGTTAGAGACCCCACAAACCCACTTCACGGTGTGTTTCTGTTGCTCTCCTCTGGGAGGAGATTTTGAAGTATTTCTAGCCGGACTACCAAATTCTGTAACAGCTTTGATCCATAGGCCATTCCTTTGGTAAACTCACAAGATTCGTGGTTTTTTTTTTTTTTTTGCCATGTACATGTATACATCCAGATTAGATTGTGTTGTTTCTCTGTGTCATATAATCTATGTGGGTATATGCATAATTTTCTATTTATTTATTTATTTATTTTGTTAGGTTTATGTAGTGTATATTGGTGACAGTGACCTTTTGATAGCTTCATGCACCAAAGTTTCATTTTAATGTATGCCGATTAGTGTACATTCAAAGTGACAGTAAAGTTATTCTATTCTATTCTATTCTATTCTATTCTATTCTATTCTATTCTAT
>NW_020769335.1:10641611-10652555 GCF_900518735.1 Pseudonaja textilis
ATTCTATTCTATTCTATTCTATTCTATTCTATTCTATTCTATTCTATTCTATTCTATTCTATTCTATTCTATTCTATTCCATTCTAAAAAAAAAACATGCAAGAGCTGCAAGTTAATATATAGACACTGGCTGTAGCTGCTGCTAAAATGCATTCAGATGTTGAGTCTCAGCAAACAAAATTGAAGAGTCAGATTGTACTTTTTGGTTAAGTGGAGGGAAAGCAGTGACTTTAGTTTGATGAGTTAGAAGGTAGGGGTGTCCTGGTGTAGATTTTAACTAAAACCATTGATCTTTACAAATTATAGTGGGCTGACAACAAGAATACATCACAGTTGAGAAATACAGTGCAGGAAATTCATTTCAGCACCTTTCAGCTCTCTTCGTAGATGTTCTTCTTCTTAAATACTCATTCTTCCAAACAAAAGCAGAATAGCATAGAATTAGAATGAATAGAATAGAATTAGAATGAATAGAATAGAACAGAATAGAATACAGAATATAGAGTAGAATAGAATAGAATAGAATAGAATATAGAGAATGCAGAATAGAGAATAGAATAGAACAGAACAGAATAGAATAGAATGCAGAATATAGAGTAGAGTAGAATCGAATGCAGAACGGAGAATAGAATGCTGAACAGAATAGAATTAGAATGAATAGAATAGAATATAGATAATGCAGAATAGAGAATAGAATAGAATAGAATAGAATAGAATATAGAGTAGATTAGAGTTGGAACTTGGAAGGGACCTTGGAGGTCTTCTATTCCAGCCCCTTGCTCAAGCAGGAGAACCTATTCCATCTCAGACAAGTGACTGTCCAGTCTCTTCTTTAAAACCTTCAATGATGGAGCACCCACAATATCTGAAGGCAAGCTGTTCCACTGGTTAATTGTCCTCACTGCTAGGAATATGATGAAGCCTAAGGATACAAGGACAGCAGATATATGAAGGAAATGACTTTAACCCCGTATCTATTACCCTCACTCTATGTATCCACTTTCTTCTCCTGAGGTTGCCTAATAAATCTGGCAGACACCTGTTAAGTAACTGAGATTGCTTCATTGCCTAAAGGGACTGCAAGATATTTCTAATAAGAAGCTTAGGTCATTGCCTAAGTGCACTGCCTGGAGCTGTCCATCCAGCATTACTCAAAATCAGTTTTGTTTCACTTACCCGCTTCCTGGATTTTTTTTTACACTGCACTTAGCCTGATCTGTATCTCAATGGCACCAGATACTGAACTCAAGTGGGAGAGGCCACTCCATGAACAATGAGCAAAGGTTAAAAGCTGCAAGTTCTCCATAAGCCCAGGCAGTCTTTAAACTGTCATCTTTGCAGATGGCACCATTAGCCCTGAATTCAGTTTAATGGCACACAGCATTTATCATGTTAGTGGAGGTGTGGGTTGCACTGGCTCTCCAAACTTTAATAATCAAGGTCACCATGACCTAACACTTGGGAATGTTCTCACCAAGTAGAATTTCAAGAAGGCTACTATTTATAATAGCAAAGTGCTGTTCTATTTTTGTTTCCTGTTCTGTTAGGCAGCTGTAAAACGGGGCTAGTAAAAAGGAATAGCATGCTAAAACGTTCTTCTGCATTTCTTCAAGGGAGTCTCATTCCATTTGATTAAAAGGATGTTCCTTTCGCTTTTCCCCCAAAAGGAAAATTTGGAAAATTTTCTCAACTTTCCTTCATTGCATATGTCCTGTCTTTGTTATAAAAAGCCACTTTTCTGGAAGCATGAAGGCCTTCTGATAGTTTGATAGAAGAGGATATTTATATCTCAGGGTTGAGCTGTGTGGTCCTTGGTCTGTCTGAGCTTGCTTGATTTCTTGCAGATGGTTAGACAGTTTTGGCAGTGCTAAAAGGGAGTGGAGTTTGCAGAGAGGAGGAGGAGGAGGAGGAGGAGGAGGAGGAGGAGGAGGAGGAGGACTGTGGGTCCTTAGTGCTCTCTGAGCCTGGTTATTTTCTTACAAATGTGTAGGCCATTTTGTCAGTGCTAGAAGGGAATTGACTTTGTAGAGAGAAGAAGGAAGAGGAAGAGGAGGAGCAGAAAGACTGTGGGTCCTTAGTGCTCTCAATGAAAACACTAACATTGTTTTCTTATCAATGTTTCATTGTCCAAACAGGTAACATCATCAGTGACAGAAAGGAGAGGGGTTTGTGGGAAGGAGGAGGAGGAAGAGGAAGAGGAAGAGAAGGGGGTTGACTATACGGTCCTTGGTGCTCTCTAAGCTTGGTTATTTTCTTGCAAACATTTCATTACCCAACTACGTAAAATCATCAGTGCTAAGCACCTTTCCAACCTCCCTTGTCAAAACAACAACACTATACACTGTACTATAAAAGATTTTCTCCACGTGGATATTTCAGATTAGAAAATATTAGCAACCAAGCAAGTTAATGGTCATTTTTGTACATTTGTATGCCCTTCTGTTTCCTGTGCTATGGCTGCTGTTGGACCTTACTAGATTTTCACTCTTCTCCCCCTCCCCCCCCCATATTATTTAATCTGATCATGGAGATAACAAAATCTAAGTGAAAAAGAAAATAACAATAATAAGGAAAACCTAATCTGAATGCCTTTCTCTCTACCTTTTCAGAATACAATACAATATAATTCTTTATTGGCCATGTGTGATTGGATGCACAAGGAATTTGTCTTGGTGAAAATGCTCTCAGTGGACATAAAAGAAAAGATACACTTGTCTGGCAAGTATGATTTCTGCTCACCAAAAAAGGCCCACCTGTACCACACAGCCTGGTTTGCTATGGGTAGAGTTGCAAATTGAGAACATCTGGAGAAGAAATACTGTACCTTATAAGATAGACTAATCCTTATATTTCTCTCTTCACCTTTTCTCCTTTCCACTGTTGAAAGAAATATCCTACTGGGTTCAGTTCCAAGTGGGGAAGAAAGACACTGGAAACATGGTGACTGCTTAGAAAGATGGTTAATGGTGGATGGGTCACATACCTTGGGTGAAGAAAGAAGGGAGGAGATGCTGAGAGTCCCTGGGTTTTATGCTTTCTATTGTTATTTGAATTGGAGCTTGTATTCTGATTGGTTGTCAGACTCCCATGGGGCCATGCAGCGGCAACTCTGTAGGCTGTCCTAAGTCCCAGGCTTGGTTGAGCCTTGCTGGATGATGATGCAATCAAAGGGCTATTATAGCTCTATCTGGAGTAGATCTTTGTTATGTAAAATAGACTGGCTTAATGGACCATTAGCAAAGGTGGGGGTGAGCTTCTCCCTCTGAGGTGAGTTTTTGCTTCTGAGTTTCTACTCTTCTTAGGGGAAATATTCTGCCTTTTTAATACTTCTTTGGATATTTCATTTTTCTAGGATCGGGGTGGGTGCTAACTTCCTACACCACCATGTATCCTTACAATGCAAAAAAAGTTGGAGCATGTATCTCAGTGCATTCTTGTTAACATCGGTTGAACATGCTTCAAATTTAAATGTGACTTTTACACATTAATCACTTCTGGAATTTGTGATTGTGAAGGAAAAAAAAAATGAAACTTTGGTCTTCGTTTTGTTGACTAGAAAGATTTGGTGTTATCGGAATGGCTAGTTATATACCCACCTGTAAAAGCAGAAAATTGAGGTTGGGGTGTGTTTATCTTGTACTGTGCTAGGAAGAGTTGGAAGTCAATGACCCCTTTTCTTTCTTTTTTCTTCTTCTTCTCTTCCCTCTTGTATTTCACACCCTTTTTTCCCATTCCTTTTCTTTCCCTTAATTTCCTATTTTCTTTTCTTTCTTTGTGTATTTTATACAATATTTTTTTTAAATGATA
Organism: Pseudonaja textilis; assembly: GCF_900518735.1. The sequence goes on from NW_020769335.1 coordinate 10,645,419, forward strand.
AAGTCAAATTTAAACGTGATTGGTTAGCTCCTCTAGCCATTGATCTCCAAAGTAATTTGCTAGCTCTATCCTTCCACACATTTCTGTTAAAAATAAAAAAAAACCTTCTGCAGAATTTCTGAAAGAGGAAAGAATCAGAACTAGGGCCGTTTGAGAAACAACTTCTGATGCAGCACCAGTGTAATATATTCTACGCACAATAATGAGATGTTCTGTAATATTTCTTGAATAGAAATATGGAAACTTCTTAACTGTTCATGATTACAAAATTCTCTCCCCCTCTTTTTTTTTTTATTTAAAAAAACAGCTTTTCTCTGTAATGGATGCAGCTTTGGCTTAGAGCTATTATCTTTCTTGGCTTTAGTGTGATGACATTGTTTTTAAATATTCATTTCCTTATGAATCAGCTGGCAATCCAGAGCCAAGTAAATATTTTGCTTTCCAGACAAACAAATGAACAGATATATTCAAGGAATTGAATCTACTGATTTCAGCTGTTTTAATACTCATTTCTCTCCCAAGGAAATATAGATTGGTGAAGCACTAGGAAAACTTCATCAAAGCAAGCATTCTTTGAAGAAAGTAGCCGTGAAACAGATTTACATTTATAGACTTTTGAAATTATTCAGGAGATACAAGTTTTATTCCTTATACTTTTTTTAAAAAAAAAAACAGATACTGTTTTGATCTCCTTTGGGGGGAAAAGAACAGGATATATGCATGACTATTGACTAACCAAAAAATAATATAGATTATGTATACTTGTAAAATGGTAAAAAAAAGAAATGGTATAGGATCTCCTGTTTCAATGGGGGTTTCGACTGGAACACCTCCAAGGTCTGATATTCTGTTCCAATTTTGCTTTGTTGTACTCTGAATTAACAAACTCTTTAAAATTCAAACGTTTAACATTTTTCTATATTAACAATCCATTATTTGCATAGATAGTAATAAAAGAGGTGGTAAAAACCAAATAAAAGTAAGGAGGTTCTCTTACCTGTTTCATATTTTGGAATAATAGAAGCCTCATTGCTCTAGAACTTACATAAATAACTTCTCCACTTTGGGGAGGAGAGAAAACTAGTGAGTTGCCATTCGTGGAGGAAGTAAGATTTTCAGATTTTCATAAAATCATCCCTAGGATATTTGATTATCCTTCAGCAAATCTAATATATGCTAAACAACATGAGAATCAGAATTGGGCAAACTGAACGAGGTCTGTTTCTTATTTTTCAACCATTTTTTAAAAACATCAATCCATTCCTCAAATTTTTAGAGTAATAAATGAATTTCTATTGAGGCTGAAGTGGTGGTGGTTTCCACAGCAATATGTTGAATCTTTATAGAGTTGAAGGGACTTTGGAGATCTTCTAGTCCAATTCACTGCTCAAGCAGGAAACACTATACCATTTCAAGCAAATGTTGTCCAATCTCCTCTTAAAAACCTTCAGCACCCACAACATCTGAAGGCAATCTATTCCACTGTGGGGAAATTTCTCCTTAGTTCTAGGTTCTCTCCTTGATTAGTTTCCACCCATTGTTTCTTCTCTTACCACCAGATGCTTTGAAGAATTTGATTGAATGGAAGGGCATTAGCACAGAAGAACAACATTACCTAGATTAATAATCAGATCAATAATCAAGTAAACAATACTCCAGTCAGGGGACTTCTTTATTTGTTAATCAAATCATGGAAAGTGACTATAGTTGATGTACAGAGTAACAGACTGAAATGTATTTCAAGATGGAAGGGAGATGGAACAAGAGATAGAAGGGATGTTGGAGATATTTCTAGTTTAACTATACGATGCCAGGCAACTGGAGGTCCAATCTTTTAAAATCATCCAGTGATGGAGTACTCATAACTTCTGAGGACAAGTTGTTCCATTGGTTAGGGTGGAAATTTCTCCTGAGTTCTAGGTTGGTACTCTCCTTGGTTAGTTTCCACCCTTTGTTTCTTGTCTTGTCTTCTGGTGCTTTGGAAAATAGATTGACCCTTTTATCTTAGTAGGAGCCCCTCAAATAGCAGAAGGTTGCTATCATGTCACCCCTAGTCCTTCTTTTCATTGAGCTAGATGTACTCAATTCCTGCAACTGTGCTTCATATGTTTTAGCCTCCAGCCTCCTAATCATCTTTGTTGCTCTTTTCTGCATTCTTTTCAGAGTCTCATTTTTTTTCTTTTAATATTATGTTGACCATACTGTAAAATTATACATTATGCCTTATCTGTTTCTCACAGTTCCTTGAAAACATGCTAGGAATAAGCCATTGTAAAGAAAACCATTGTTGAGGCCAACGGGCAGAACAAAATAAAAATTAAAATTAAAGTTTAGGAAACACAAGCAATCCTGTTGTTAAGCTGACTGTGAGCTTTGTTACTTATCAAACAGAAAGGGGATTTTGTAAAGGGGGAGAAATGGAATCTGATACTCTTAACTGCTCACAACTCGGGTGGAATATTATGGAAACCTTTTATGCCCAAATGTAACAGCTTCCTTCAAAATAAATAAATAAATAAAAGTTAGCAAGGCTTCCTTCGACAGGCTTGTCATCTTATGTGATCAGTAGCTTTGTGGTGTTTTGTGATGGATTTAAAGGATTCTGTTCTTTTAATTGCATTTACATTTGCTAGATTAAAAATGCTGAAAGCTGCCAAATTCTGACAGGCATTGGTGGTTGGATGAGACAGGAGTCTTAAAGAAAAATCAAACATTAAATAAAAAAATTATGACACCACTCTCAAGTAAAAGAAGATTTATGTTAGTGTGCAGTCATCTGGAACACGATAGCTGCCTCACACATTACAATGCAAAAGGTAGGGAATGAAAACACGGCTCAGGTGTCTATTTTTACCCTATATTTTCCTGAATAAGCTTGTTCTTTAGGAGCCAAGAACAACACTGTCTTGATTACAATATTATAATTAACAAGGTATTTGGGTTTTCTTTCGGCAACAAATTTACTGAGTTTTCCCAGCCTGCCTTTCTCTTGAAGCTATCTTTCCTAAGTAATAATCTCTTCTGACTTGTAAACCAAGTTAAAAAAAAAAAAAAAACAGAACAGAAAGTAACACAATCTTTTTTTCCTGAGAGCGTTTTTGCTTCCTCAAATGAGCTAGCTCGCGCCTTCCCCTCAAGACCTGACTTTTTGCACAGATGTTGAGTTTTCCCCCTTCCTGGTAAGGAGCTTAAAAATAGAATAAAGATGATGTTTGTGTGTGTGTTGCCATGTGGGGACTGCTGGGCAGCTGGTCTGTGGATTGAGTGCCACTAAAGTCATATTAGAACAGAGAAATGAGATGTGTTTGATTTGAGACCTGTCCCCTACGCATGATGTCATCTTTTCGTGGATTTTGAACAGAAATTCATAAACAGGAGGAAAATTCAATTCGCACTTAAGAAATCTTATAAGAGAGAAGCTTGGGTAGAAGCAGGCTGGATGGCAGGATCTCCTAACCAGGTTACATTTTGTAATACGTGGAATTGAATCTTTTATGGGCAAAGCAAGCTTGCCCAGATGCTGTGCAGCCCAGAGTCACTTTAACAATGGGATGAGTGACATATAAATTTAATAAATGAGTAAAAAAAATCTCGAAGCAAGTGGCAAGTAGGGTTCTGAGGACCATGCAAAGGCTGAAGATCAGATTCCTTTTTCTGAAAGATGTTCTTAAGCTCGGGATGGCCTGCTGGGTGCTCCAAAAATTAGGCACAGCTAAAATGAAAAAATGGATACTGTCAAAGATGATAATACAATTTATCACTTGTTGCTTGTGTTTATACTTATGCACTGGAGACAAATGCCTTGTGTGTTTAATCACCACTCGGCCAATAAAGAATTCTCTTCTCTTCTCTTCTCTTCTCTTCTCTTCTCTTCTCTTCTCTTCTCTTCTCTTCTCTTCTCTTCTCTTCTCTTCTCTTCTCTTCTCTTCTCTCCTCTCCTCTCCTCTCCTCTCCTCTCCCCTCTCTCCTTCCCTTCCCTTCCCTCCTCTCCTCTCCCCTCCCCTCCCCTTCCCTCCCCCAGAATCATTAGGACAGTATTCTTCTGCTAAACCTTTGAATTTCTTCCTTCTGAACAAAGTTCAATCAACTGGCAATAACAGGATAACAGAGTTGGAATTGATCTTGGAAGTCTTCTAGTCCAACCCACTGATCAAGAATCAACCCCCTATCCCATTTAGCAATAGCAATAGCACTTAGACTTATATATCACTTTACAGTGCTTTACAGCCCTCTCTAAGCAGTTTACAGAGTCAGCATATTGCCCCTAAACAATCTAGGTCCTCTTTTTACCCACCTCGGAAGGATGGAAGGCTGAGTCAACCTTGGGCCTGGTGAGATTTGATCTGCCAAATTGCAGGCAGCTGGCTGAAGCAGGAGAAGCCTGCAGTACTGTACTCTAACCATTGCCCCACCAAGGCTCTCAGACAAATGATTTCAGATGAATGATTGCCCAGTCTCTTCTTAAAAGCCTTCAGTGATGAAGCACCACAACTTCTGAAGGTAAATATGATATATGATCTTATACTGCCTTTTCTATTCAAAGAAAAGGTCTACTTTCTTCTTTTTATCAGTCTTTCTTATAAGTCTGGAAGATAATATTGTTTTCCAGACAAGAAATCAATGAAGATCTCCATAAACATAATACAATTTTGTCCTATTGCCCTTTAATCAAAAATCAACCAGTACATCTGTAAACCTAAGAAAGAAATACGTTACATAGACTCTTATCTAATCTTTAATTAGGGTTTTTTTAAAAAAATATTTATCAGGTTATTTTTTAGTTATCTTAATGCTACCCGCTATCATATTATTCTTTAATTTTATCCTGAGAAATCAACTGTACAGAATTTTATTATTCTGAGTAAGTTTTCTTTATTTTTTTAAATTTATTTATTTTAGTTTTCTAACTTTGTTATTAAACCATGTACAGGGTTGGTCACTGACCATAATAAAAGCTGATGTTTTTGCTTATTGCCTAGGGAACCATGATTGTATAATTTAATTGATAGCAGAGTGGTCAATTAAAAGTTTCGTCCTACCTACTGGTTGCATGAATTGTTTGGCATAAGTTCATTAGCAAGGACCACATTTGAACTTGGAGGAGGTACACATCAAACATAGGTACAGATATAGATGGAACAGGACAGAAACTTAAATGAAACTAAGCTAATTAAAGATGATATAATTTAAGATTATAAGCTCTTTGTGAATCAGGCAAAATCTGATTTGAATTGTTGCTATCATTGAAAACTACATATCAGAACTATTAAGTATTTTTGCCTAGGTACATAAGCATCCAGGGTTTTCAGAGGCATCCCATTCAATTTTAATGATTTTCAGTTTGTGCTGTCTTGAAGTTGTTGTTTTGCTTCTCATCCAAGAGGTTTCTTCTCCTTGACGTGGAAATCAAAAAGTCATGCTTGTTGCCGTTTTTATGCTTTATATTTTGGTTACTGTTGCTTTTTCAAATTTTGTGTTGATACTTAAAACTTTGTAGGCCAAAGATCACTTTTGAGATGGGCAGCCATATACATAATGATCATCATCCACAACTGATGAAGCTTTCTTGGATGAGAAGCTAAACTTCTTCTTTCTCAAAAACAATCCAGCTACCTTTTGAAAACACATGGTTTTCTGTTCCAAAGCTGTGCACCAGTGCACTATTGAAGATTAGGATTAGAATAAGACAAGGGTCTTCAAACTTGGCAAGTTTAAGACTTGTGGACTTCAACTCCCAGCATTCCTGAGCTAACATGACTGAAGGAGGAATTCTGGAGTCCATAAGACTTAAAGCTGTCAAGTTTGAAGACACTTGGAATAAGAGTTTGTGATGAGCCATAGTGGCTCAGTGGTTAGAATGCAGTACTGCAGGACTAATCACTTCTTACCCCAGGAATTCTTACCCCAGGAATTTGATTCTGAGTGGCTCAAGGTTGACGCAGCCTTCCATCCTTCTGAGGTTGGTAAAATTTGGACCCAGATTGTTGGGGGCACTTTGTAAACTGCTTAGAGAGGGCTGTACCACACTGTGAAGAAGTGTATAAGTCTTATTGCTATTGTGTGCTTTGAAAATATTTGAGAATTAAATATTTGGGCACTTGTGTGAATTTTGTACTTCTTTGTTGCTCATAAAAGTAACCAGTTCTTTTCCAAGCATTTATGCCAACATGAAAAAATGACACAGCTGCTTTAAGAAATGGATATGGATTCATAAAATTAAAGCAAATTATATGCAAACCTACATCTTATTCATGATGGACCAGGGTGCTTCTTCAGATCCAAGCAGAAATTAATTTGAAATCTTGTCTCCCCTGATTGCCTCCAATGAGTCTGTACGCTGAGAACTAATCATTAGCAAACTAGAGAGAGGAGGGAATTTTAATGAGAACATTAAATATCTCTTCATCCACTGTGTTCTTTATGAAGCCCTTCTGATCCTATGCTACAATTAATGTTTAACTGGTGTAACTGCCAATGCTGCCATTAGGCCTACATCTAGCTACAGTCTAAAGGAGATTTTGATTGATTACAGGCCATCAAGGCATTATTTACTCTTTGCAACTACAAGACAGATTTTCTCTGTGACTATCTGTCTTTAACCTGATGTTTCAGATCTTCCAACATATTGCTGTAACTGAGTCTGTTCCCTTTCCTGCGGATTGACCTCTTCTCTTCTATCTTTGGCAGCATTAACTTCTCCAGGGAGCCAAGTCTGAAGTAGGTTAATTTGAGTCTTAACATTTGTGCTTTCAGTGAGAAGCTTGGGTTGATGATCCATTGGCTTGTTTTCTGGGCTATCCATGATAATCTCAGGAGTCTTCTCAATCACCAAAGTTCAAAAATATCTACACTCTTCCTATCCTGCTTCTTCAATGCCTAACTTTTGTTTTCATGTCAAAGGGAATACCATGACTTGTATAGTTCAAATCTTTGTAGGTATAGACCAATTGTGGCCAGTGCAGAAGTTAGTCTATCAGTGCCCAAGAAGAGCCTATTGTACAGCCCACCATGTTCTGGAGAGCTCAGACTATTCATCAAAAGCACCGATAATGTATTTAGTTCAACTTACCTATACTTTATCGTGTTTCCCCAAAAACAAGACCCTGTCTTATATATATATATATATATATATATATA
>NW_020769335.1:10661276-10680248 GCF_900518735.1 Pseudonaja textilis
ATCTATCTATCTATCTATCTATCTATCTATCTATCTATCTATCTATCTATCTATCTCTATCATCTATCCATCCATCCATTATCCATCCATCTAAACAGGATGGATGAAGAGAGAGAATGACCAAACCATAGGAGAGACAGAATTTTTCCCCCACATGGTGTTTTGGATGAAAGATATATACAGTATAAAGCATATATATCTACTATATATAGTAGAATACCTTTACTAAAATGTTTCTTGCTGTCCATGGTGGTGTGTTTTGCAGAATACACTAAGAATATTAATATAGGGTGGGGTGGTAGAATAGAAGGATATTAAAAGCTCCTTTGAGTCCCCTACCTCATATCTGATCCATAATGTCTCCAATAATTGGAGGTTACAACTTGGCTTCGTTCTCTCTGCAAGCAACCATGATTTTTCTCAGGAGCTAAAGAAGACTCAACTTGTTAGTTCTTGATAGGAAGACCAGCAAGAAATTGCAGGGATGTAGGCTAGACTGAGAAGTAAAAAAAAGAAGTTCTTCCCCCTCTCCCCTCCAAGAAAGAAATAGAGTTTTCCCCCCATAAAACTGTGAAGTAAACTGCAAGTGTGCAACAATAAGGTCTGAGTTCATTTTAAGATGATCTTCACTGTTTTGATGAGGACAAAGAGCTAAGAACAAAAGGAAGTATTTCTGCAACACTGATTTAATTTCTAACAAAAAGGAGGAAAAAAAAAAGAAACTCTCTGCTTTTCTTGCTTAGCCTCTTTTCTTTTTCTTTTTGCTCTTTACATTTTATTCCCAAGATGATTTTCAAGTGGAAGCAAGAATCTCTTTCAAGGCAAAATCATTATTATTTGCATAATACAGGTTTGCATTTAATTAAGAATGCACATTTTTATTACCATTCCCTTGAAAAATCAACCAGTTGGATTGAGGAATGGAAATGTCTCGTGAAAGTCCTAGCTATTTGGAGAAGGACACCTTTGTGACACATCACACCTAGAAGGAACGGTGTGGTGTACCTAAATCTCAAATACTAGTGGCCCTCCTATTGTGAAGGTCAGCTTATCATACCTCAAAATTTCAGAGGATTGTCACACAAAAGATTGCCAGTGTCTGTTTTCTCTTTCCCAGAACACAGAACAAAGAAGTTCCAGGAAGACAGGTTCTCAGGGAATGTTAGGAAAAGGATTTTAAGAATAAAACAATTTGAAAGTTGATGTCACGCCTTTGGTGGAGACTGACTCTGAGGGAGAGGAGAAACAGCTGACAGGGAGTGGAAGTGTGTCTCCGGAGGTTGTGGAGGAGGCTGGGGAAGGGCAAAGGCTGGCTGAGAAGTAAGAGGAGGACCCAGGCCCATCCCCTATCCATCCTAGGGCACACAGGGTGGAGAGGATAAGGGACAGACATGGTCTCTTCAGGAGGAGAGGGCCTTGATTCTCTTCATGGGCTGCAGGTATGACAACTGAATAAGAGTTTGGACCTGTGGGACTTCCGGTTTGAGCTTCTTCAGCAACAGACCGAAATCTCATCTCTGCGAGGCTTCGATCCGTGCTCGCCGCTGGAGCGCCCCGAGCCAGCTGGTTTCAGGGCTAAGCCACCCCATAGAGGTGGTGAAGAGGGGGGAGACTGCCAGCAGGGTTGAGGAGAGCCGCATCTCTCCTCCCCAGCTGGCCATTACTCCCTTTCCCGAAGGCAGTTGCAGCGGTGGTCAGAAATGGCCACCACAAAGAAGAACTCGACTGGAAAAGAATGTGCAGGAGGAAGATAAGAAGAGAAAGTTTTGGTTGACCGGGTCAAATAGCAAAAGTAACAAATAAGGCACCCTGGTATTGAAACTGTTAAAAAACAATAACATTGCTCCCTAAGAAGATTTTTAAGCTGCAAAGGAGAGAGAAAAGGGAAAAGATTTGGTTTTCTCCTTTTCCTATACTGACAGCTAAGAGACTTAAGCAAGAAATTGGAAAAAAATCCACTTTGACATCAATAGGCATTTAATGCTGAAAATAAAAAGTCAAAGGGATAATAAAGATTTCTGGATAATTGAAAGCTTTTGAAAACAGGAAAGGAGAGAGGAAGAATAATAGGGCAGGATCTGGAAGGGAGGAGACTTCCTGGAATTAAAAAAGAACTTAGACTTCCAAAAGATACATTCTAACTGAAATATCGCAACAAAAACCCCAGTAAGAGAAAGTCAAAAAAGAAATAAGAAGATATAACTCAGGACTATCTGGATTACTTGATGATTTCTGGATTCTTGGTTATTGTTTTGAATGACTAAAATCAATCGGTTGGTTGTTTAAAACTGTTTAAAATGGCTCCACTTTTAGAAGAACTGAAAATGGAACTTAAAAAGTACAAAGACGATGCACAAGAAGGGAGAGGTTCTTTTGGCTTCGTATTTCAGTTTTTAGAAATGGAGATTTGGAATTATGAGAAACAACAAGAAATGCCTGCAGAACAAGAAGATTGCGACAAAGAAGAAGCCATCTTTAATGAACAAGTAATCTTAGATGGGGGGGGAAAAGAAAAGGGGAGAAAGAGAATAGAAAGTTTAAGATTGGGAAAAACAACTCAAAAAAAAATAGAGTGAAAAATAAGTATAAAATCAGAAAGCAACAGAAGAGAGAAATGCAGAAGAGAGAATTAGAACTAGAGAGACAAGAGGGTAAAAAGGGGAGGAAGAAGATGAGAGGGAAGAAAGAAAGGAAAAGAAGTTCTAAAGGACAGAAGTGAAATATAGAGAAACAGGGCCTATTTAGAGATAATGGGTGAAAACTTTATGGAAAAAGGGATTCTGCAAAGGTACATAAGATAGTATGGTTATATTAGAAGCAGAAATAATTTTAGAAAATATAAAACAATGTATGATTAAAATGTCTGATAAAATAGCTATCGTAATTCAGTGGAATGCTTGCCAATAAATAAATGTAACAAAAGGTATATTTAATGATTTATAAAACATATGTGAAGAGAAATAAGGGAAAAATTAATTCTGGAGATTCTATGTGTTTTTAAGGAAGTATGATAAGTATGATACTTAATTGAAAAGAAGCGCTAAAGATGTTATGGTTTTAATGATTATTAATGATAGAACTGAACTGGAATGGAATGAGGGTTTATAATTACATATATTTATATTTATCTTTTTTTTTTAAGAATATACTGTGTATTATAAGAATGTGCCAAGCAGAATTCGATTGGAAGTTATGTATTATGTATTATATTGAAGGTCATAAACTTAAGGTATATATTGAAGTTTAAATAAGAGTTGAATGGATGTAATTAAATGATATAAAGGTATCATACTCCAATTAGTAACTACAGGAGAAAATTTGTTTAATGAGAAAAGATAATATGAAATTGAAACAGAACAGACAAAAGTATAAATATAATGATTTGAATTGAGATGAGATAATCAAAATAAAATTGAGAAAATTAAAAGAGGGGAAAAACTATATAGAAAATGTAAAATAGTATAAGATATGGAATAGAATACAAAAAGGAGCATGAAATTGAGTTTTGTGTCTGTATAAAGAAGTTCAACCCAGGACCGTGCTATTTTCAAAAAGGATGTTTTACTTGTATTTTGTGTGTGAAAACCCAAATAAAACTTTATTTTTTAAAAAAGAGTTTGGACCTGTGTACTGGCAAATGCTGGAAACAAAGCATGTAAATATCTCTAGTTTATAGTTCCTCTCTGAGTTTGGCATCCTTCCCAGAGTGTGTTATCTGTGGACATCCTCCAGCCCTTATCTTGCCTGGTTTGTGTTGCTTTTTTCCTTCTTCATGTAACTGTATGGGAGTATTTATGTCTTCTATCAAAGATATTTGGAGCTTGGAAGCAAAGTGAAGGAATAAAAGGGGCTTCACCTATTTTCTAACACTGTGTTTATTTTGTATCCCACCCTGGGTCATCACAGTTGAAACAATGATCAAAGCAGCTCGTTAGTTCCCCTCTTTTGGACACACTTAAACAAAGACTGTATGTCCAGCTGTTGTGAAGGCTTTAGCTTTTCATTCCTGCGTTAAACAAGGGATTGTACATAGTTGTCTTGATGGCTCCTTCAAAATCTAAAATCTATATGGCTTGTCCAGGATGCTGGATGAAATTGGAATTGTATCTGTAAGGTTTAGGATACTATTTGAGCTACCCTATCTAGCCTACAGAAACCTGGAGAGGGCTGAAAGACTGCAAAGAAATTATCATGTAAGATGGGCTATCTAAGGATGATCCAAATCTAGTTAACCCATAGGGCATTTTGATAGCATATAATGGTTGCTCTCATAAGAGCAGTATGGTGGCCTAGTGTTAAAAGTACTTGCCTCCCACTTAGAAGGTTGAGAGTTAAATCCTAAGTAGCGGTAGATATTTTTTTCTTCTAGGATGCAAAAAAAAAAAACCATATTGCTGTGAATCCTGTGTGGAGTCAGGAAGGGCACCCGGCCAGTAAATGCTCAGCACCATCCAGTTGCCCAGACTCTACCCTGAATTATGGAATTACTGGTTCATAAAAAGGGAGTTTTTTAGTGGTTGCTTTTATAAATAGATCATATTGGTCTTATTGGTGTTCAGGTGAGCATCTTAGATAGGGCTGATTGCTCATAAAGTACCAATTTCTCAGAAGATGACTTATGAGGATTTCTCTCTCTTTCTCCTGTACCGCTTTCCCTAGCCTTACCACTGTGGGTTACTTACTGTCTTTACTTATCTCATTAACATATTTTCTAAGCCTGCAAAGGATGCAATGAAGCTCACTTGCTTTTGTGATTCCTATTTTCCCAGTTCACTAAAATAACCTTTCAAACGTCAAAGCCATGGGAGTTAGGCAGCCTGGTGGCTCCAAAGTTGATGTTGAATTTGTGGTGCAAGATGAACTACCTCTTGTGGAAGTGGGTTAATTTGTGAATTTGTGGTGAAAGATGAACTACCTTTTGTGGAAGTGCGTTAATGCTTAATGGAGGAAGCGGTGCATGTTATTTTCTCTTATGTTCTGCCAATTGCATTTCTGAAAGCCTCTGAGTGACTGTAAGTAGCAGATGTAATATCACGGGAAAGGGAACTGTTCCTATTACCACCTGGCATAAAAAGGTTTTATATTCTTTAACAGTTTCATATGCCTTTTGGTGAGCAGATACCATGGATCAAAGTCCTCTTGTAAAGTGAGAAAAATGAACAAAAGAAAATCAAAATTATTGATTGACATTGGCATTGCATTCAACAACCTGTCCTAAAGTATCAGAATCAGAGATGGTATTCAGCTGGTTCGGACTGATTCTGGTGTACTGGTAGTGGAAATTTTGACCAGTTCTGAGAACTGGCAAATACCGCCTCTGATTGGCCCCGGCCCCGCCATTACTTCTTCTATATTTCCTTGTTTTTTTTAGCTCATTTGATTGCCATGCCTGAGCTGAGCTAAAAAAAACAGTTCAGGCAGATTTCCAGCATTGACAGAGCTCTGGGATTATTTGAGCCCTGGGAGCGCATGTAAAGCTCAGCTGATTTGTGCAATTGCCGTGCCGCAGCTGACCCAAAAAACAGTTCAGGCAGCTTTCCATCATTGACAGAAGTCTGTATTTGAGCCCTGTACCTGTGCGTGCAGTGCACATTAGGCGCGCACGTAGAACCGGTAGGAAAAACATTGGAAACCTGCCACTGATCAGAATCTTAAAACTGAGAGATGCACTGACATTGAAAATTGAATGGAGATCAATGGAGGCTGAAAGTAAGGGAAATTTGACTGTCTGCTTCTTCCTAGACATCTGCAGATCTTTTCACTGGAAATTACAACCATAGCTAACACAACTGAACCATCATATATTTTGCATCTTGAAACCATGGGGGTTTCCTCTTTCCCTTTCTTCATAATTTTTTTTCATGTGTATCTAGATACCTGAAGGTCATTTCTGGAGAGAGAAAAATATATCATATGGGGAGTTCAGTGCAGGACTCTGCACACTGGTTGAATTCTCTTAGCCAGCTGTTATAAAATGTTTAAGTATCTCAGATATTTTTACTAAGAGATGCCTTCAAACAGAGAATGACTATTGAACTCTCTAAACAAAACATCATTTCCATTCTTTGCCCTTGAAAGTATGCCTTAGTTTTGAATTATAAGATTTTGTTTCCTTTGTTTTAGTTTTAATTGTTCCTTAATTTCAAAGAGGGTCCTACGTTACCAATTAAAACCAAGCCAGGGTTATGCAAGAGATTAAAAAATCGATATAGCAAAAGCACTTAGACTTATATACCACTTCACAGTGCTTTTACAGCCCTCTTTAAGTGGTTTACAGAGTCATCATCTTGCCCTCAACAATCTGGGCCCTCATTTTACTGACCTCGGAAGGATGGAAGACTGAGTCAACCTTGAGCCTGGTGAGATTCAATCTGCCAAATTACAGGCAACTGGCAGTGGGCAGAAGTAGCCTGCAGTATTGCATTCTAGCCACTATGCCACCACAGCTCTTATCTTATATAGACCAATGCAGACTACCATAATGTTCTATATGATGCTGCCATTGGTCAGAAAAAGTATAATGATTACATAGTTCTTCTACACATTGTTGCATCACATAGATGGTTATACACATCAAGTTGTTAACCATTGTTCATACTACAATTTGTTTTAGGCACGTGGAAAGTCATGGAAAAGAAGAAAAGAAAAGAGAGTGAAGGTGCAGAAGAAGAAAGCAATATGTAAGAACAAAGAACAGAGAACTCAAGCAATATAGAATTGTTAAAAGGGATAGGAAAATCATGTCTTGAACATTCATGTGTAGATGCTCCAAGCTGTCCTGCTCTGATTGTTTGCTTATAAAAATCCAATGCATGAAGTTTTCCATGTTTTTAGCAATTATAGGAATAAGCCCTGATACATATTTCTAAGCATTGGTCAGGATTTGGGTCTCACTGAATACAAGGCTGTGTTTGATATCTTTGATATATTGTTTTGCAGTACTCAATACTTCTAACTCAGATGATCATAAATATGAAGACAGCGATGCTCTTTTATCCCTCGAGTCTTCTGTTTGCTGAAGGGAATTGGTGTGGGACATATTTATTGATTTTTATCCCCACCAGAATTAGGCAATCAAGCCAAATTATGGTGCAATAATACCCAAATCAAAGTTAATCAGTTCTACTCATAATCCACACCATGCTCCCATATACGTGGCTACTGCTCCAATTTATTAAAACTAGGTCTGAACTTCAGAACAGAACAACAGAGTTGGAAGGTACCTTTTAGGTCATCTAGTCCAACCCCCACTCCCAAGTAGGAGACCCTACACCATGTCTGACAGATGGCAGTCCAGTCTCTCCTTCAAAGCCTCCAGTGATGAAGCTCCCACAACTTCCGAAGGCAACTTCTGTTCCATTGGTTGATTGTTAGAAAATTTCTCCTTATTTCTAGGTTGAATCTCTCCTTGATCAGTTTCCATCCATTATTCCTTGTCTGGCTTTCGGGTGCCTTGGAAAATAGCTTGACCCCCTCCTCTCTGTGGCAGCCCCTCAAATATTAGAAGACTGCTATCATGTCTCCCCAGGTCCTTCTCTCCACTAGACTAGCCATGCTCAGTTCCTGCAACCGTTCTTCATATGCTTCAGCTTCCAGTCCCCTAATCATCCTGGTCGATCTTCTCTGTGCTTTTTCTAGAGTCTCAACATCTTTTTTATAGTGTGGTGACCAAAACTGGATACAGTATTCTAGGTGTGGTCTTACTAAGGCTTTACAGAATGGTATTCGTGCCTCACTTGATCTTAATAGTAACCCTCTGTTAATGCCGTTTAGGATTTGCTCATATTTAGTTGGTTGTCCACCATGTATTTGCAATCAGCTTGGATCAAATCCAGAACCAGGACTGAATTTAATGAAGGCAATTTTCTTTTATTGGTTTGAGAAGAATCTCTAACCTGCTGCACATCTGGGCTGAATCCAAAGACTAGAAAAGTGAAAAACAACCTTGATAAAAGCAGTGTCAACAACTTTTGTCATCAAGAATAAAAGTAACAAAATAGAACTTAAATTAGATTTAGATTATATATGTAGATTAAAATGGGTTCCTTCCTTCCTTCCTTCCTTCCTTCCTTCCTTCCTTCCTTCCTTCCTTTCTTTCTTTCTTTTCTTCCTTCCTTCCTTCTTTCCTTCCTTCATTCTTTTTCTAATCTCTCTCTCTCTCTCTCTCTCTCTCTCTCTCTCTCTCTCTCTCTCTTTATTTCTCTCCCTCTCTTTCAACAAAGTAATCAATGCAACATGTAATATATCAGCAAAGATAATAATTTAAAAAGGCAAATATTTATGGAAATAAAGGTGTTTTTCCATCTGCCTTTTAAAACTGGGTCTGTGTGCTTCTCCCCTTTCAAAGTTTCCTGATAAATGTGAGTTTTCAAAAGTTCTTAATTATCTGCAAATTGTCATTTAGAGTTAAATAATTAGAAGAAGCATTTAAATGAGAGGAAGTTGTTAGACCTGCTCTGAGATAAAACACATTGTCAAGCATATTAATTGGTAAAGACAATCCTATTGGATGTTGGATAAAAATATTCTAGTTTACAGTAGGTCACATTTATCCTGTCTTTTTAAAAATGTGAAAATAAATACACTGTTTAAGCAGGTGCTGACAAAGTTTATCTGACCTTTATTTTCCAACCAAGCAAAACGAATGAATATCAAGGGGTTGCAATTAAAACCCAGCACCTATTTGTAAAATAGCTATTTAATTCCAGTAAAATTTAACAGGTTCATACAATTAAAAGGAAAACCAAAAAGACCAGTTAAAGGATAAGTGGGATCTGTGTTTCGAGAGGGCTGCAATTAGTTAATAAATTTGGGGAAAGGTTGAGAGCAGGTAAAAAGCTTTTCAAAAAAGCATTTGTATGCTCCCCACCAAGCCGGCTCCATTCCCATTTGATGTGAGTCCTATTTCAATTCCACGTCAAGCCAGCCCTAACTCTCTCTGGGGAAAAAAACTAACCCTTGTTCACAAATAAATCATGTAAATTTAGCTGGTCCTACTAAGGCTTGTTTTTCCTGAACTAGTTCTATTTTCTTGGTTCTTCTTCTTCTTTTTTGCTTTGAAAAAACAATTTGTATTCCAGATTATTTCTGCAATTCACAAAAGAAAAGTAAAGCACACATAGCTTCTTCCAGAAAATAATTTAATACCTATCTGCTTAAGTGAATGTTTGTTTCTGATGATGTGAATTATAATTAAAATGTATATTATAATAATTATAATACATACATACATACACATAAATACACACACACACACAAACCCATTAAACCTAAACATTATTTTATGAATTAGCAATAGCACTTTGACTTATATACCATTTCACAGTGTTTTACATCCCTCTCTGAATGGTTTACAGAGTCAGCATATTCCCCCCAACAATCTCAGTTCTCATTTACCAACCTTGGTCAGGATTGAACTCCTGGCAATGGGCAGAGTTAGTTTTCAATACTGCATTTGATTCACTGGGCAGACACAGCAGAAATAATCTGGGATGACACAGCAGAAATAATCTGGAATACAGATTATTTTTTTAAAAAAATCAAATCATAAAAAGCTACCAGTTAAGGAAAAACAATTGTAATTGTAGCAGAACCTTGCAAGTCCAAATGCTGTGTTGTCTACGAGACACTTAGAGAGGGTATGAGTTTATTTTCAAATAATACTTTTGTCCCTGCTTTTTTTTTTTTTTTTTAAAATGATCATTAAGAGTCATGGTGGCTCAGTGGTTAGAATGTGGAATTACAAGCTACTTCTGCCGACTGCTGGTTGCCTGCAATTTGGTAGTTCAAATCTCCCCAGGCTCAAGGTTGACTCAGCCTTCCATCCTTCCGAGGTTGGTAAAATGAAGAGCCAGATTGTTGGTGGCAATATACTGACTCTGTAAAGAGGGCTTAGAGAGGGCTGAAAAACACTGTGAAGTGGCATATAAGCAGGGGTGAGCTTCAAAGATTTTAGCAATGGGTTCCCTGCCTGGTTGCTGGGTGGGCATGGCCATGGTAGGCGTGGCCTAGTCAGCCTCCTGCACCATGGTGGGGAGGCATTGTTGCCCTGCCCAAACTCCGGAGGCTTTTTTCTAGCTTCCAGGAGAGCAAAAATGGCCTCCCCGGGCTCTGGAGGCTATCCGGAAGCTGGAAACAGGCCCATTCCCAATCTTCCTGAACTTTCAGGAGGCACATTTTTTGCCTCCTTGAGCCTCCATATGCACCCTGCATTTACCTTCATCTAAAATGGGCAGTGGGGAGGCTCTTGGAAGGGGAGAGGTGGGGCCAGCCAGGACTGGGATTTGGGGGTTCTCTGATCTTTAGCTATGGTCTCTCCCGAACCCTTGAGAATTCCCAGCAGCCCACCCCTGTATATAAGTCTAAATGCTATTGCTATTATCTCATCTGTTGCTTTTTGTCCTGTCCCTTATCCCTTCTCCCCATAACAGTTAATTTTCTGGTGTAAAGATGGGTTATGATAGCCCACTCCTAACTATGGACCGTATGTCTTCAACAGACAAATCTCTACCGCAATAGTTTCTATCACTTTGAGAAAACACTTACAAGGTACTATCAAAAATCCCACATAAATCAGAAATGAATAGACTAACATTGGCAATTAAGAAGAAAGAGCAATCTGAATATTACATGGTATGGGATCTGTTTCATCAATGGTTAAATAATAAAAATGTAATTTAGAAATAGGGGGGGGGAGAATAAAGAAGATATGTTAAAAGAGATAAGTAAATATCATTATTAATATCAGCCTCCAAGATCTTTTCTACTGCTTTGCATTTTTCGGCTGCCGTGAGTAACGGAGGGAGAGATTGTGTCTGGGAAGAGAGCTGGAGGTGTTACATTTTTGTGTTGTAAAAATGAGGAGTGGAGGGGGGAGTATAAATTCCTGCTCTTAAGTTTCTATTTCCTTGCTTAGCTTTCTTTCCTTTGCGCAACTGCGAATCTTTATCAAAATATGTCAAGGTCAACGGACAGAGGCCTCATCACCACCTGAAGATGCCCACATGATCATATTCAGAACTTTTAATTGGAAGAATCTTTTGAACTTTGGGGGTGGGTGGGAACAATTCCATCCCTTCGTATATGTGATCTGCGCGCCTAATTTCTCAGATTCAGAATTCTACCTGTAGCTTCCACTTCGAATTTCAGTAAAAGATATCTTTCCTCTAATCTATGGAGTCTGAGTATTTCTGTCTTGGATTTTGAATGGAGCACAGACTGACAGTGGGATATTATTATAT
Organism: Pseudonaja textilis; assembly: GCF_900518735.1. The sequence continues at coordinate 10,672,517 of NW_020769335.1, forward strand.
TAATGCTGTAGAATTAGTATGTGGAGTATTGTTATGCTAAATATGATAGAATTAATACCAATGTAATGAAGAATGCTGTAAATTTTGATTATTGTTATGCAAGAATATTTGGACCCAGACAACGCATTGTTGAACTGAAGATGGAATGATTATATTAAAAATAAAAAATGATAAAAGTATAATCCCACATATATTCACTGACCTAGGACAATAGCCCAGTCCTACCTTATCATCTATGATGGCAAAATCTGCATTCTAGGACTTGGAAAATAAACTAAGGTGACCAAGTTGAATATCACTGATGCTTTGATGAATGTCTCAGTATTGTACCGAAGAGCAATAATCACCAGATAGTCATTCTGAATAGCAAAGCTGTGCGTTTACTTGAATTCTAAAAGATTGTTTTTAAATCCCTGAAAACAGATGGGGCTTAGTTGCCCAGGAGAGTAAACGCTTTCATATCTGATGCATTGTCAAAGTAACTAATAAGAGCACAAAATGTTATTGTGGGTAAATAACTTAGCCCGGGGAGCAACAGATACGGCAATCATGGAAGAAGGATGCAAATACAACTCACAATTCATTTTAGGGGAGGGGGTGAAGAGTCACTCTTGAACTCATGAACTCAGCAGGACTGTAAGGTAACCTGGTGAGTTCAAAACAGAAAGATTTCCTTATTCTTGCCAAGCAAATTACATGGATGTGTACATAAAGTCAGCAGGAGGCAGGCTTAAGTAAAAGGATAATTTACGGTTATGAACTTACCTATCAGTTGTAGCCAGGATAAGTGCAGGACAAGACTCACATTCAAACACGACACACATAGTTGTCCCTCTGGATCACTACACAACTTTCCCTGACCAGATGAGGAGGATTAAACAGTATTTGGCAGGACTTTAAAAGTTCTCCTTTGAGTCCTTCACACGTTCCCAGATCTTCACCTCTGTATATGTTTATTTTATTTTATTTTATTTATTTATTTGGTTTGTCAATTGCTTACAAGATAATAGGTATAAATAAAAACATAGTTATGAATACATGGATACATATAAGAAAAATAAACGAAATAGGACAGGGACGGTAGGCACGATTGGTGCACTTATGCACACCCCCTACAGACTTCTTAGGAAAGGGGTGAAGTCAATAGTAGAAAGTCTAAGGTTAAAGTTTTTGGGGTTTGGGGAAGAAGCCACAGAGTCAGGTAGAGTATTCCAGACATTGATCACTCTGTTGCTGAAGTCGTATTTCCTGCAATCAAATGTGATTAACCTTGAGTTTGTATCTATTGTTTGCTCTTGTATTGCTATGGTTAAAGCTGAAGTATTCATTGACAGGTAGGACATTGCAATGTATGATTTTATATAGTATATTTAGATCGGATTGAAGGCGGTGTAGTTCTAGGTTTTCTAGGTCTAGAATTTCAAGTCTGGTGGCATAAGTTATTCTGCAACGAGTAGAGGAGTGGAGAACTCTTCTTGTGAAATATTTCTGGACTTTTTCAACTGTGTTAATATCAGATACATAATGTGGGTTCCAGACTGATGAGCTGTATTTGAGTATTGGTCTAGCAAATGTTTTGTATGCTCTATTTAATAGTGTAATAGTACCAGAGAAAAAGCTACGTAAGATTAGTTTAACAACTCTTAATGCCTTTTTGGGCTATGTAGTTACAGTGGGCTTTAGCACTTAGATCATTAGAGATGAGTACTCCAAGGTCCTTGACAGAGTTTGAATCATCAACAAGGTCTTGACTATTCAGCCTGTATTTTATTTTCTGATTTTTTTTTGCCTCTTCATCATTTTTACTTCTCTTCATCATGTTCTTGTCATTTGCTAAATAATAATGGCTGAAAAGGGCATAATTCAAGTTTGTTTCAAGGAGACTATGGGGTTTTTAAAAATCTTTCCCCACCTCTTAATTTAGAAGTTTAGTGTAATCCCAAATCAAGGAGTGAGTTTCCATGGCTGTGGATGGATCAGAAATAGCAATAGCAGTCTCACTTAGACTTATATATCACTTCATATTGCTCTACAGAATAGAATAGAATAGAATAGAATAGAATAGAATAGAACAGAACAGAACAGAACAGAACAGAACAGAATAGAATAGAATAGAATAGAATAGAATAGAATACTTTATTGGCCAAGTGTGATTGGACACACAAGAAATTTGTTTTGGTGTAAATACTCTCAGTATACATAAAGAAAAGATACATTCGTTAAGAATCAAGAATCATAACGGACAACACTTAATGATAGTCATAGGGTACAATCAACAACCAAATCGTACTAGGAAACAGTCAATAAAAATTGTAAGGATACAAGCAACAAAGTTACAGTCATACAGTCACAAGTGGAAGGAGATGGGTGATAGGAACGATGAGAAGATTAACAATAATAGTAGTGCACACTTTGTAAATAGTTGAACAGCGTTTAGGGAATTATTTGTTTAGCAGAGTGATGGCTTTCAGGAAAAAAACTGTTCTTGTGTCTAATTGTTCTGTGTGCGGTGCTCTATAGTGTCATTTTGAGGGAAGGAGTTGAAACAGTTTATGTCCGGGATGTGGGGGGTCTGTAACTATTTTCAGAACTCTCTTTTTGACTCGTGCAGTACACAGGTCCTCAATTGAAGGCAGGATGGTAGCAATTGCTATTTTCTGCAGTCCTAATTACTCTCTGAAGTCTGTGTCTGTCCTGTTGGGTTGCAGAACCAAACCAAACAGTTACAGAGGTGCAGATGATAGACTCAATAATTCCTCTGTAGAACTACAGCACTCTCTGAGCTGTTTACAGAGTCAGCACCTTGCCACCAAGACTCTGAGTCTTCATTTTATCAAACTTGGAAGGATGGAAAGCTGATTCAACCTTAGCTGATCAGAATCAAAGTCAGCAGAATTATCTTGCAATACTACATTTTAACCACTGTGCCACCACCGCTCTTGCTGTATCCCAGGCACCAGTCCAATATTTTCACAACACTGCCCAATATTTTTTCCAGAGTGGCTCTTAGCTACATTATGGCAATATCCAAAGAGAAGAATCCACCACCGGAATGTCAGAGGAACGCTTAAAAGCAAGGCCATAATGAAAAGCAAATGTTGATAAGAGCACAGAAGGTGAACATATTATCTGATCACACAATGGCAGAGATTTATGCCATGCAACAATACGACATAATAAGACCATCTGAACAATCAGCTTGGTAAAAGGAAGGAATCCTATTTTCATTTAAATATTTTTTCCCCAAGCATAAGTCACAGTGGACTCCTTTGGGGATTCATTTAAATAGCTGACTTTGTTAAGGTGGTTAATTGGTTGGGTGCCAACTATTAGCCTTTCGAGGGGAACTGTCTGTGACACACTTCCTCCACTATTGTGTCTCAGTTGATATTATAATGATAAATGAGACCTGATTACATAGCATTTTCAGCAGCGCTGATTTACATATTTGCAGAAATCTGTTGGGATTGGGTTTTTATAGCCCCAGTAATTTGTACACTTTTGACATTGCTTTGGGATAACTTGTCTAATTGCAGTTCCCTCCTGATCAGAGCTGAGGCTGTTTCAACAGTGACTTGCCATGGTCATCAAACTGCACAATTGCTAGATGAGTTATCCGTTTTTTGAGCTTGTCATTGAAACTTTCTTCCAGAGTTTCAAGTTGTTAGCAACTCAAGAGAATGAAGCTGGGGGGAGAGACTAGGAAAAAGGAAACTGAGACTGAGATGTGTGGGGAAAGCTTGCAAAGTAATGCTCTTGACTCATGAATAACAATGAGTAGTGAAGAAGCAGCTGATTTCAGAGCCGTGATGGTGCAGTGGTTAAAGTGCAGTACTGCAGGCTATTTCTGCTGATTGCTGGTTGCCTCCAATTTGGCAGTTCAACTCTCATCAGGCTCAAGGTTGAACTCAGCCTTCCATCCTTCTGAGGTGGATAAAATGAGGACCCAGATTGTTGGGAGAATAGGCTGACTCTGTAAACCGCTTAGAGAGGGCTGTAAACCACTGTAAAGCAGTATATAAGTCTAAGTACTATTGCTATTTAATTGAATGGCCAGGTTCCACATTTCATAAATCTTCAGCAGCACCCATTCTTTCCTTCAAGCCAATGCAAAATTGCTTTCCTGCAAAATCCAATGTCAAATCAGGTAAACCCAGTCCTCCCCTTTCCTCTGCATCTTGTAACATCAACAACTGTTGTTTCTCTCCGTTGTAACATGTCTTCATTCCATGTTTGAATATAATTATTTTTGAAATGATAATAATAATTTGTAATACAATGCAAACCTACAATATAAAAAAAAAGATACTGAGATTCTGGAAAGAGTGCAAAAAAGAATAACAAAGGTGATTAGGGGTCTGGAGACTAAAACATATGAAAAATGGTCGCAGGGAATTGGATAAATCTAGTCTAACAAAAATAAGGACTAGAGGAGACATGATAGCCGTGTTTCTATATCTGAGGGGCTGCCACAAAGAACAGCTAACCCATTTTTCAAAGCACCAGAGGGCAAGACAAGAAACAATGGATGGAAACTAAACAAGGAGAGAAGCATCCTAGAACTAACAAGAAATTTCCTAATGGTGAGAACAATCAACCAGTGGAACAGATTGCCTTCAGAAGTTGTGGGTGCTCCATCACTGGAGGCTTTTAAGAAGAGACTATACTATGGACAACCATTTATCTGAAATTGTATAGGAGTTATCTGCTCGAGCAGGGGGGTAGACTAGAAGACCTCCAAGGTCCCTTCCAACTCTGTTATTTTATGTTCTATGGTTTTTTTAAGGTGTTAAATAACATGCAATTCACATTTATCAGAATGATCCTCAGATATTCTACTTTCTTCTCAATCTTCTAAGAATTGTTCTTTTTTTTAAAGTCTCACAAATTCAGCATAAACTAGAACCTTCATACCATTTCTTGGACGATGCACATCAAATCCCAACAATGAATTGGAATTGTATATGACCCAAGACCATTCTGCAGGATGCACAAATTCACGTGGTTGGTGACTCACTTAATCCCACTGATAGTTGGAAGGACATTCTTCTCATCAGCGTGAGTAATATCACACCTTTTTCAGGAGAGCTTCATGTCTCAGTGCTAACAGTCAAGGTACTAATTCCTTTTCTTTCCAGTGCGCAGTCACAGTAATACCATTTTCACAAAAGCAACTTACCTGCAGGGGAACTAAATACTGAAGAAGAAGAAAAACAAATTTCATTCAGACCTAAGAAGGTTGAAATATCCTTTCCCTGATTAACTATAATAGCAGGGTAAGGCTGCAAACCGCATTTTAAGAGAATCAGGATTCACCTGATTAAGTGGTAAAAGGCCATCTACAAATGGAGCTGCAAGCCCCTTCTTCACAAATCATTCTTCAGCGCTCTTATTCATTGTAACCAATCATTTTTATATCTCAGCTGCAGTATTTACTCGCATTAGCAATAATCTGTTTTAGCCTCTCATCATCTTGTTACTTTTCAGTTAGAATCTATTGCTTCAAAATTACTGGCCTTCTCATGCAATTTGGTTTAACTCAGTATCTTATATTACATTCTCACATTTATGAAGACTGTCATTTTCAAAAGTTGTGTCCCTACGCTGAGATCTCGGCAACATGGTATCTGTTTTATTTTGCTTTTTTTGTGTGTGTGTGTGTGTGTGCTCACAATTGATTGTGGTTCCAATTTAAGCTTAGCATGAACCTCAAATGATTCTCATCAACTATTCTGACTGGTCCTATGTAATGTTCTGAATCATTAGCATTAGCATCAATTAAGATGGGCAACATGTATTTTATGGAAATGAGATAGATCCCACAGTTCAATCTTAGGCTTTTTGGTGTAAAGCCCATGAAATAATTTGGGGGCCTAATTTAAGGAGATCTACTTTGATAAAACTTCTTTGTCTTTATCCACCCTACAGCACAAAAATATATTCTGCTTCCTTTATCTGAAAATATTCCAGAGGTCATGTGGATAGCAGATAGCTTTACACAGTAGACTGAACCAGCAGTGGGATTCTACCTGTTCCACTACCTATTTGGTGATCGTATGAGTGTGCATGCACACCTAACACATGTGCACCTAATGTATGCGCAGCTTTCCACATACCAGCTGAGGCCTGCAGTGCCAATCAGCTGAGAGGATAAAGAGAAGGGTGGATGGGAGGGCCAATCCTGCACCTTTCTCTTCTTTCTCCTCTCAGATGATTGTCAGGGGCTTTTTTGTTTACTACTGGTTGGGCTGAACCAGCCTGAATCAGTAGCATACCACCACTGGACTGAACGGGTGGAGAAAGAGACATTAAAGATGGATAAGATTCAGTTGTCCATCTGCACTTAAAAGACACAGGCCACTCTTTTGAAGACAGCAAAGTCTACATTTTGGACAGAGGGGACTGCTGATCAAAAAGGCCATCTACATAAAGATTGAACAGCCCTTTCTTAACAAGGCGGAAGGATATGACTTCATCTATCTCCTGTTTTCAACACAATCCTTTCAGCAGTTCCAAGAAGGATCCACACCTATTTGCACTATTCAGGTGACCCCGAGGGCACAGATATACCCCCGAGTGGCCTCAACAGCCCTCAGAAAGAGTAGCAATGACCAGATGACTGCAAGGAATATAAATCCTTCTATTCTTCACCATTCAATCAGAACTGAATAAGCTTTTTGGATGAGAAGTGAATGGTCTTCAAGAACAAATAAAGAAAGTCTAGTTGCCTTTTAGAAAAAGCACCATTGGAACAATCATGACTTGAATGACTCAGACTCTCTATAGATAAGATACACTAAAGATAGGAAAATAATTTTGATACAGAAGACTTCTTGAGGTTGGTGCTTATTTGAAAGGGGGGCATGATATATGCAGGAAACAAATAATGTCAGAAAAGCCTGAAGTCCATCTACATTTAAGAGCTTGCAGTAAAATCAGTATTCTGATAAGTACATCTAAAAGGTGCTGCTGAATTTCCTTGGGGTTGATCTGGGTGTCTGCATGTCTGAGATCCATATTTTCATTTTAAAATGAAGTTACTTAATTCTCTTGTTTTTCCCTAAAAAATATCCAAAATATATAAAAAAAAGCACAAAATGTGAATAAAAACATTGGCAATACAAACACACAGTAGTTATCCTGGGCAGTTTCTTCAAATTAATTTTCATTTGTCCTCCATATGTTTACAGCTAAGGCCTTCTCCCACTTCATCCAAGAAGACTTGTTAAGTGGCAGTTAAATACATTAGCTGATTGACCTAGAAGGTCTTTATCAGTTTTGTAAGGATGTGAATTTTTCAATTGTCCTTCCATTAATAAATCACTATTAAACAAAGGGATCATGGAGTGATGTAGGATTTCAAGCATCGATAGGCAATCTGAGAATATAAATGTGAATCTCCAGGATAAATTAAAGTTCATCACTTCAGCATTGTCAACTACAGCAAAGAGATGCTTCATTCTTCTTCTTAAACTTCCTTTTTAAAATCACTTTCAGGACTACTGATAGCATGAAAAGGTTAATTGCTACTCAGTTTGAATGCCATGAGGAATGCAAGTTCTTAGAGTAGATCCATATTTTGGCTTTCTTAGATTTACAAGGAAATGTGAAGATTTCTGAAGAGTGGAATATCACCATACAACCTTATCTCCAAAAAATACAGCTCACTCCTTCCTTCCTTCCTTCCTTCCTTCCTTCCTTCCTTCCTTCCTTCCTTCCTTCCTTCCTTCCT
>NW_020769335.1:10683321-10700784 GCF_900518735.1 Pseudonaja textilis
TCTATCTATCTATCTATCTATCTATCTATCTATCTATCTATCTATCTTCTATCTATGTCTATCATCTATCTTTATCACCTAGCTACCTATCATCTTTATCTAGCTATCTAGTTATCTATCTATCTATCCTTAGTTTCTCTCTCTCTCTCCCTCCCCTCACTCTCTCTATCTTTCTGGCTGTCTGGCTAGCTAGCTAGTTCACCTGAGCTGGGGGTGGGGGAAAGAGAGAGAGAGAGAGAGAGGGAGGGAGAGAGGGAGAGAGAGAGAATAAATATTGATTGTCCCCATCATTTCATTGATTCTCATGCTATAAAAGTCAATCCCCTGTGGCCCTTTTTTTGTTCTGTACATCCAAGGTATGGCACCAACCACTGTTTAGCACTGCTTCCATGTTGCATTTCAGAAGAGATCGAAGTAGACCACACATTTTAAGTGCTCATTGGAAAGCCATAGCACCCCATTCTGTGAACATCTAGTCACTTTTGATACCTGTCCTTTGTGGTGGCTTCACAAATGGACCTCTGCTTTCATACAGAATATTGACACCCTTCTGATGAAAACTGAGCATGTCAGAACTGTTCCAGCCTTCTAAAAATGAAAGGAGACCCTCTTTCTCCTTTCTTTTGTGCCTTATACACTTTATTTGCATTATCTGCACTTTGTTTGTTCCATTCTTTCTTAATGGGCAGATAATCTTTTTAATGTCATCCTATTAGGGGGAGGAAATGACAATTTCATTTCCTGTCATAATAACTTTCCTGTGAACCACCAGATTGCAAATCTCTCTCAGTGTATTAATTATCAAAAATAATTAGAAAAATCCCACTGGTGACTAATTCTTGTCTACAGATTGTTTATAAACACAACATTCTGAACTGTCGAAATTCGTGCTGTGTAAATAAATTGGAAAAAAAAAACTTCTGTTCCTTTCTATTTAGGAAAAACAGAAGGAAAACCAAGTGTGGCCATTCTAAATATGATAATTTCAAGTTTCAAATGCATCTTCCTCATAGGATATTTTAAAGATTAACGTCATTTTTTCATTTGCATTTGTGACAGGAAAGTTGATTTCACATGCTTATGGAGAAAACAGCCACAATTAATATAAAACCTATTTAAAATTCTATTTGTTCCCCAATCAAGTCAAACACCCAAAGACTGAAACCATTTCACATATTATAGAGCAGAAAATTTAAATTTGTCATAAGTGATAATCAATGGAGACTCTTGGTAAAGCTTTATTCTCTAATCCCTGCTGAGAATACATTCAAAAATCCATGTTAATGATATAATATGTTCCATATTTTCCATCATTTGGTGTGTACTATTTAAAGAACAAATTATGTATTTGTTTGTCAAACATATACAAGATAACAAGTATAAGTATGAACATAAACAAGAACAAAGGGAGTAAATACAGATAAACGGGGACAATAAGACAGGGATGGTAGGCACACTGGTGCGCTTATGCATGCCTCCTTTAAAGGCCTCTTAAGAATGGGGTGAGGTCCACAGTAGACAGTTTGAGATTGAAGCTGTGAGGATTTGAGGCTATAACAATGGATTCGGGTAGAACGTTCCAGGCATTGACCGCTCTGTTGCTAAAGTCATATTTTCTGCAATCGAGTTTGGAGTGGTTTACCTTGAGTTTGTATTGGTTGTTTGTCCATGTATTATTGTGGTTGAAGCTGAAGAAATTGTTGACAGGCAAGACTTTGTAACAGACAATTTTGTGAACTTAGATCAGACCACAGGCGGCATAGTTCCAGATTGTCTAGGCCCAAAATTTTGAACCTGAAGGCCTAGGGAACTCTATTATGAGTGGAGGAATGGAGAAATTAGAGATACAACATTTAATGCATGCACCGTAGGTTTGTGAAAGTAGTTATGTTATCAGCAACAAAATATCCAACAGCCAGGTAGATGTATAAATGTCTTGTTATTTATAAACCATAGGTTAACATCAAAATAATACAATTATTTATTCTACACTATGTAACTGATATGAGAGAGCCTTGAAGCAGTCATATATATATATTTAACAACTTGTAATTTCTTAAAAGCTAAAAAAAAATGCTTTGTGGGGTTTTTTTGTTTCATAGTGAAAGAGTGGCTAGAATGTGGTATTGCAGGCTAACTCTGCCCACAGCCTAGAGTTCAATCCTGATAGGCTCAAGATTGGCTCCATCTTCTATACTTCTGAGGACCATAATATGCGAACCCAAATTGTCGGGGCCAAATGCTGATCAGAGAGTGCTATAAAGTACTATGGGGTGTATGTAAGTCTAAGTGTTCTTGCTATGTTCTTTGTTCATAAATGATCTACAGAATTCTGGGTGTTGACTTGACTTGATATGATTTGACTTGACTACATCATTCCATAGCTATATTTCAGACAAGCCCATTGGTGTCCTTTTGCTTTTTTTTTCTGGACTGTTCTACCTTTTTGGGGAAGGGCAAACTCTGTTTGGCTATGACAAAATATGAGAGACTAGAAAGAAACAGATGAAAGAGATAATAGAGTACAAGTCAAGTGACAGTTTATCTCATAAACGACATCTCAGATCATTGGGGACAATTATGAGAAATTCAAAGAGATTCTACCTTAATGAAAGCACTTGGAATTAAGTTGATAAATTCTTCTTGCAGTTTCCAGGATTCTATAGTTACTCCAGACAACCAAAAAGAGATACCTTAGTGAATTCTGTGTCCTCCTTTCTCCCTTGGTCTTGTCCAGTTTTGGACTTCACCATCTGATTGCTTCAGAAGTGTCTTCTGCTGCTGCCTGGCAATGTGATTAAATGTGATCCAAGCCTTACAAAAGAAGCTCGTGTAATTCATTTGATGCACCTGTCATAAACTCTACAGTAATTTGATCAATGTGGCTAACTCCTTTGTCCAAGTTAGCAACTGCTGCCTTCCTGAAATTCACAAGTGAAATGTTAACTCAATGAAATCTCATTTATGGTCTATTATATGCAGATGGGACCTTCTTCAGTTCTGCTTTCATCTTTTTAAGCTGCCTTTTTAATATAACTTCTATTGCTCCTTGACACTTGTCAGCTTCCAATTTATATGAAGTCAATTATTGTCTTATGCAAGAAAATTGCTGATCTTCTTAGTTAAATCTTATACATCAATTGCTTTCAGTTCTGTTTTTAATTAGGGTATTGTGAAAAAACTGTACATAGAGGAGATGAAGTCGGACTTTGATAGAGATTCCAGTAACAAAATGCCATTTTTAATCCCAATGATTGCAAGTCATGTAGTTTCGTGAACCTTTTCTCTATTAGTTAGCAGTTGCTTGGAATAGGTATTCTATCTACTTATTCATTCAATTGATTTACTTTCATTTTTCAATTTTTTGAGAGGATATCTCTTGGGGATTTACATAAATATAATTAGATCTCAAATTGAAAATACATTTTGGCTATTAATAGTCAACTTGACTATTTTCTTTTAAATTATAAATTTGCATGAATAAAATCTTCATCATCTTCATTATCACATTTAAAAATGGAAAGGCAGGCATGTCTGATCAGCAGTATTTGCATGATACTGATATCTTATAGCAATAATTATTTTTGTTTTAGGACCACAGAATATATGTTAAAAATGAAAATTATCTATGACTTTTTCTTTGAAAAGAATGGGAGGTAGGGAGGTATATTGAAATATGTGGTTTTTTTTTTTTAAAGAAATATGTGTTTTAAAGATATCTTGTATTTTTCTTTCTATCTAATACCTCAATTATAAATCTTTGTGGTATGTATAAGTGTGGATATAACAGCATATGTCACCAATGTTTGGAGTGAGATTTGTTAAAAATAGTCGTAGAGTTGGTGTGAAATTCAGTTTTGTTTTGACAGTGTCTGTTTGGTCCTAATTATAAAAATCCTCTTTACACAAAGACAGATTGAAGGGAAAGTAGTAGTAGAGCTCATAGAATAATTTCATTTTTCCCGCTTCCTATTGTGAATGACTTGTTTTCCATGGATTAGAATTTAAGAAATTATATGTTATATGATAATAGGATAGAATGGAATGGAATAGAATAGAGAATGGAATGGAATGGAATAAAGAATAGAATAGAATAGAATAGAATAGAATAACAGAGTTGGAAGGGACCTTGTAGGTCATCTAGTCCAACCCTAGGTCATCTATTCCAACCCCCCACCCAAGCAGGAGGCCCTATAATATTTCCAACAAATGGCAGTCCAATCTCTTCCTGAAAGCCTCCAGTGATGAGTCTCCCACAACTTCTGAAGGCATCTTCAGTTCCATTAATTGATTGTTCTCGCTGTCAGAAAATTTCTCCTTATTTCTATGTTGAATCTCTCTCTTGGTCAGTTTCAGACAAATGGTTGCCCAATCTCTTCTTAAAAAGTTCCAGTGTTGGAACATTCACAACTGCTGGAGACAAGTTGTTCCACTGGATAACTTGTCCACTGGACAAGTTGTCTCAGCTGGATAATCTTGTCTGGGCTGAAAAGCCTCTTAGCGTGATGAAAACCTCCAGGAGACACCAGGTCTGAAGACTAGACTAATGAGTGAAAAAGAAAAATCCAGAAAATGTCAGCATTTGGATGAGTTTCATGCTGTTCCTATGAAAATGGCAAGATCTTAGAGGAGTTCTTTTCTTCCTCTGTATTATCTAGATGCAGTTCACCTTAACCAACCTCTAAAAGTTAAGCAGAATTCATTATTAGTACCCGGAGGTATGACCTGGGTCAGAAAAAGTCAGAGGTGAATAAGAAAATAGTAAAACATCTCGGTAATTCTGGCAAGAAGCCTGGAGGCTTCCACCACCATCACCACCACACACAGCGCTGTTGTTTAGAAGATCTATGAAGACCGGAGCTATTACCCAAGCCTTTAGTAAAGAAGACTGATCAATATGCTTTGCTTTGTTCCTGCTTGGTTTCTCCATTTCCCTCTCCCCTCCTCTCCTCTCCTTTCTTCTCCTTCTCTTTCCCCTCCCCTCCCCTTTTCTCTTCTCCTCTGCCCTCCTTTCCTCTTTTCTCCTTCTTTTTTCCTCTCCTCTCCTCTCCTCTCCCCCTCCTCTCTCTCTACCCTCCCTCTCCTCTCTTATCCCTCTCTCCCTCTCCTCTCCCCTTCTCTCCTCTTCTCCTTTCCTTCCCCTATCCCCTCCTGTCTCCCTTCCTCTCCCCTCCTTTCCTCTTTTCTCCTTCTCTTTCCCCCCTCCTCTCCTCTCCCTCTCTTTCTACCCCTCCCTCTCCCTCTCCTCACTTATCCACTGCCTTTCCCTCTCCCCCTCTCCCGTACTCTCCTTTCTTCTCCTTCCCTTCCTCTCCCCTCTCCACTCCTCTCCCTTCCTTTCCTCTTTTCTCCTTCTCCTTCCCCTCTCCTCTCCCCCTCTCTCTACCCTCCCTCTCCTGTCTTATCCCTCTCTCCCTCTCCTCTCCCCTCCTCTCCTCTTCTCCTTCCCTTCCCCTTCACCTCCTGTCTCCCCTCCTTTCCTCTTTTCTCCTTCTCTTTCCCCTCTCCTCTCCTCTCCCTCTCTTTCTACCCCTCCCTCTCCCTCTCCTCACTTATACACTGCCTCTCCCTCTCCCCCTCTCCCATCCTCTCCTTTCTTCTCCTTCCCTTCCTCTCCCCTCTCCCCTCCTCTCCCCTCCTTTCCTCTTTTCTCCTTCTCTTTCCCCTCTCCTTTCCCTCTCTCTACCCTCCCTCTTCCTCTCCTCTCTTATCCATTCTTTCTCCCTCTCTCTCTCATCTCTCCTCCTCTCCTCTTCTCCTTCCCTTCTCCTCCCCTCTCCACTCACCTCCTTTCCTCCTTTCTCCTTCTCTTTCCCCTCCCCTCTCCTTGTCCTTCTCCCCTCCACTTTCTTCTCCTTCTCTCCCCTTCACTCCCCCCTTCCCTTTTTTAAACTAGCATTTAGTTTGTTTTAATTTTGGTTGTTATCTACCCTGATTCTTTGATAGTAAGGCAGGCATAATGCACATTTGATAAATCAATAACAATAACAACCATCATTAATTGCATCTCTCACAATTACCTTATAGGAAGAACATGATGGACTGGTGCATGCATTTTGAGACAAATTAATGCCAGCTCTTTTACTTTCTGGAATAATGATAGATTATTATTCTACAATGCATTGAAGGTTTCTCCTCTGAAAATCATATTGTTTGATTATTATTAGCCATCATTTTCTTTGCCTGAATGAAAGCTAGAAGTCTTGGTTATCTTATTAGCTTGAAATGTGAATGAAATGTTCTTGGTTTAATAGGATCAAAAACAAAGAAGTGACAGAATACAATAATTTGGCATAGCTAAATGTTGGCGTTAAACATGTAAGATAATAATAACAGATGTTCCCTACTATTAAAAATTGTTTGATTTTACTCATAACTTGTTTCCTTGAAATGATAAACAAAGTCTAAATCATGACAGCTATTAAGTGTGTGTGTCATAGCAACCCAGTTGTTTCAGTTTCTTTGCCTCAACGATCGTAAACAATGTCACCCATAAAATGGCTGTGTGATTCTCTACCATGGACTAAAATGCCTATGAAGTCCCTTTTTAATTATTGAGTTAATTAGATTCCTCTAAAAGTTGGGAATAATAGCCAGAGGCCAATATGATGTTCTCTTGATAGTCCTCATCTTGACATGCAAAAGACAGTTTTAGTCCTAGTACAGAAATATCGCAGAACACCCAGGGTATTTCTTCTGCATTGTTCTTTTTGTGCCAGTTACCAGAATAACAGAATGTTCATCAACATTGCCCCCTTTAAAATTATATATAAAGTTTTAATGAACAGCAAAGGCAGAACAGAATACATATTTTGCAAAGTAAGTAAGGTTCTCCAGTGAGACATTGCTCCAGGTGACATATCTTAAGGAAGGCTGGTGATGATTCAAAGTGGAACATGTCAGATATCGCATTGAGATTATAAAATATCTCTCTACACTTGCCGAGTGCAGTCCAATGCTCTCTGTCTGTCTGTCTGTCTGTCTGTCTGTCTGTCCCTCTCTGTCTCTGTCTCTCTCTCTCTCCCTCTCCTTCTCTCTCTCTCTGCCAGGAACCATAGACTTTGGTTGTTTGCAATTCCTACAGCTGGTGTGTTTCCCAAATGTTTCCAATAGGAATCATTTGTGTGCTAAAAAATAAATCAAACAGCCATATTTTTAATTTGATGGGGTTTCTGTGCCTACATAGGTGAAAAAGAAGTTTTTACAGCCATTCATAACTATGATTTCTGACTATCCCTTGTCCCAAGAATACGACAAAAGAAACCTAGCATTGTAAAAAAAAACCAAACATCTTTGATCATGCAGCTGCCATTTTTCCTTACCTGCCCCACCCTATTGTAATGGGCAGAAAAAAATTCTGAGGAACAGGAGGAATGTATGAATACTATTTTAAGGATCATAAAGAGACACTTGAAAGCATGCTTCCATTCTACAAAGTAATAGAGTTAAAAGGGACCATTGAGCTCTTCTAATCCAATGCCCTGCTGCAGCAGAAAACCCTATCATATTTCAGACAAAGTGTCATGCCCTTGTTGGAGTCTGATTCTGAGGGGAGATTGAGCAGCTGACTGGAAGTGGGAGTGTGGCTCCTGAGGCTGTGGAAGAAACAGGGGAAGGGCACAGTCCGGCTGAGCATTCAGAGGAAGACCCAGGGCCACCCCCTCTTCATCCTAGAGCATGCAAGGAGGAACGGAGAAGGGAGCAACATGGCTTATTTGAAAGAAAAAGGCCCTGATCCCTTTCATTAGTTCCAGCTGGGAAACAGGATATAAGAAGGGCATTTACACACAGCATCTTGCTGGAAGCAAAGCATGCATTAGCTTTCTCGAGGCTTATCTGGGTTTTGCTGTCCTCCCAAATGTGTCTGCTTCATTATCTTTTGGAAGTCTGCAATTCCTTATCCTGCCCTCTCTTGTTAATCACTGCAGCATGGTTTGTGTTGGTTTTTATTTATAATTTATATGTACTTTAGGTTCAGACTGAATTTCTTCCCTTTATACCAGTTCTCGGGAGAGTTTTTTTCTCCAGCCGATGATAACTGGACATTGGGGGTCAAGTTGGAGGTATTAAAGGAATTTTACCTATTTTTGTGACTTTGTTGCTTTTGTGCCACACCCCGGGTCATCACACAAACAGCTGTCCAATCTCCAAGGTCAAACACACCCTAATGCGGCCCTTAATAAAATCAAGCTTGACACCCCTGGTCTAGAGGTATAAAACAATAAAGAACTCAGCTTGGAAGAATCCTCACATGCCATTCTTGGTTTTGGGCCTGACAACAACCCCTATATAGACCTAAAATATTTCAGTTATTTTAAATACTACTTTTGCTTTGAATGTTTGATTTATGGTGCACTTTAGCTGGAATCTGAAAGTGTTGATTTTAATGTATAACACACAACTTTACCCACCTGTCCCCACCAACACATTGGCTACAAAGTCGGAATAGCCATGGGGCAAATAGTAAAATATAGTTATAGGCTATTATATTCCCCGATTCCTTCTCAGATAAAGGCTTTGATTTCAGAAAGGTGGCTTCAGAAACGTCCACAAGTAATTATGAGTGTTAAAGATCTTTCTGCTTCACTCGTATACTTTTGTTGAAAATACTGGAAGTTCCATAAGTCCAGAAATGGGCCTATTTCCGGTCTCCAGAGAGCCTTCGGAGCCCGGGGGAGGCAATTTTCACCCTCACAGAGGCTCGAGGAAAGCCTCCGGAGCCTGGGGAAGGCAAAAACACCTCTCCCCACCATGGTGCAGGAGGATGACTAGGCCACACCTACCCAATAACCGGGCGGAGAACCAGTTGCTAAAATTTTTCAAGCTCGCCCCATGCCTTAAATCTAATACAGAGAATTTGTGCTTTAGTTTTTTTAGGAAAAAAATATATATATTTCAGTTAAATAATAAAAAAGACAAAAGATTTGCTGCTAATAGCACCGAATATTACATTAAAGATTCCTTTCAATTTCACTGAGCAAATAAAAGTTTTGTCAATCAAATTAAACCTATTTTTAAATTGTATCCTGACACAAAAAAAGCCTTTGTTTTTTTGTTTTGTTTTTTTGGCAGAATGCCAATGTAATGTAACAGTGTGAACTGAACAAAAGGACTAAACAGTCGGATTTCTAAATTTGATTGCATATTTCTGAGAGAAAAGAATCAGTTCGCAACAGTCAGCCCTGAGAAATTGCCTTAGCCACAATGCTAGACAATCACTTATTTTATGCAATGTCATTTATAGATCAGGCCTTCTAAAGCAATTAATTTAATTGAAATAAAATGTACCACCATCCATTGGAACTATTATTTGATATGGCTGACAACAGAGGCAGAGCCAAAGCTATGAAAGTGTCCCTTCAGGGTAGAGCTCAACTCAATTGTGATGTGATTCTAGAAGGATAAATCTACGCAACTTGCAAGATCACCAGTCAATCAGGCCACAGGGAACTGAGAGTAATTGTGGGATCCTATTTGGGAACCTATTTCCTTGAAGCTCTTATTGCTTCTACAAAGGGAGAAATCGAGCACAGACACGCTTCCTTATTGTGGAAATAATGATGCTGTGATGAGTTCATTGTTTGTTGTACAAAGTTCAGCTAATAATTTACACTTTTCACTTCCCCAAAGGTAACTATTCTGACTCAGCTCCCCAAACATAACAAACCTTCTGAAGTGAACTCAACGATTCCTTTATTACTAGTGCCAGCAGCCCTGGCAAAAAGTTTATCTCTCACTGCAGGCTAACAAGTCGGTCCAGCTGGAGGATGAATAGTTGTCTGACACATCTATTCATCTCTGCCCCCTGCCTTTTATCCCCAGAGCTAGGGTGGGGCTTCGCTAACAGCTGTGGCTCTTCTGTCCCAAGGACCAGCCCACAGATTTCCACTGCTCTCCTTTCCTCTGCCTTCTGCGCATCTATGGGCTCAATTGTAGTCATAAGTTGAGGACTACCTGTCTCCAGTGGGGAAGATGTTGAAAACCAAGAGGAGATTAAAAAAAAAAACATGTGCTAAATGTTCTACTGAGAAGATTATGATTCAATTCAATGTCCCATTAATCCTTCCTTATTGGAATAGATTATCCCAATCACATCTGTTAAGGTTGCTTGTCAAAATAGTAGCTAAGCCAAGTCCTAAATTCACAACAGAACAAGATACTGTAAACAAAGGATGTCTATCACGACAAAGTCATTTTTTTTTTTGATATAGCATGGGATGAGATAAATATATTCACCAAGCTGTGCAAGGGATCATTGCAGCTTGCTCATCTCTGCCTCGGTTTGGTTTCTCCTAGGGCTACGAGATCTGGATGTCCCAAATGTGCTTTTTCAGGAGGCAACTGGACTTTGTTGTTTTTTTTTTTCTTTTGAAGACATTTCCCTTCTCATCCAAGAAGCTTTTTCAGCTCTGAAAGGATATTGGGGAATGGAAGGATTTATATTCCTTGCAGACAGCTGGTCATTTGCATATTTTTAGAGGGTCGCTGAGGCCACCTGGAGGTTTCTTTGTGTCCCCAAGGTCTCCTGAGTACTGCAAATGGTTCCCGTAGTCGGCAATTTGAGAGTCTTTGAGGCCACCTGGAGGTTTATCTGTGTCCTCAGGGTCACCTGAGTGGGGCTCCTGGTTCCTGCACTCTGCAATTTTTCTCTGGAAATCCATTCCTACTCCCACACCATTCAAAGGATGTTCATCCCAAATTACATTGCAAACGTCTGTAGAGACCTGTCATGGTTGTCCCAATGGTGCTTTTTTAAGGAGGCAACTGGCCTTTCTTATTTGTTTTTCCTTTTCTCATCCAAGAAGCTTCTTCAGCTCTGACAGGATAGTGTGGAATGGAAGGAGATCTGGACTGGGGGAAAAAATCTAGATGATTGCTAAATGACAAGAAGCAAAGTGTTGCAGGAGAATATTTGGGGGTGGGATTCAGCTGGGTTGGACTGGTTTGGGTGAGCCAGTAGTTCTGGAGATTAGTTGGCCCTGCCCACCCTCCCCTGCCCTAGTCTGTCCTTTATTTCTGTGTTTTACAGCACAGCTGATTCACGCAGCACAGCAGAGTGCCATGCCTCAGTTGTTTCACTCACTGGGGCTACAGCAGAAGGTAAGTTTTAGAGCTGAAAACGATGCACATGCGCGCTCACCAACCAGTGGTTGTTACACTGGTTGAATCCCACTCCTGAGAATTTTTGTAGCTCAGAGTTGAAATGAAGAGTTCTTCAAAGAGATACTGAGTTATTAGTTATTACAAATCCACCTTGGAATTTACATTTAGTTTTCAAGATTATCTTTTGGACCCCTATCCCAATTAAGATTAAAGATGGGCTTCTTGAACCTGTGTGGTCCCTCACTTTTCCAAGCTTTGCTTGATTTTGACCAATGATATTTCCAGAATGTTTTAGGGCTTGAATATCTGATATGAAAATAGATGGTAAATACAATCAAATGTCTTTATGCTCATTTGATTGAAGACACAGGATGATCTGAGTTTGAAGTTTTGTTGCACTGGGAGCTAATCCAGAGTGAGGTTTTGCTTACTAATGAACATCTTACCGATTTGTACAGGCCTATAGGGAATATTAGGGGATGCTGTAACTCAGTGGCTAAGATGCTGAGCTTATCAATCAGTAAGGTCAGAAGGTTGGCGGTTTGAATCCCTAGCACTGCATAACCGAGTGAGCTCCCATTACTTGTTCCAGTTTCTGCCAACCTAGCAGTTCGAAAGCATGTAAAAATGCAAGTAGAAAAATAGGGACCACCTTTGCTGGGAAGGTAACAGCATTCCGTGCACCCTCAGCATTTAGTCATGCCAGCCATATGACCATGGAGACGTCTTCAGACAGCCCTGGCTCTTCAGCTTTGTAACAGAGATGAGCATTGTCCCCGAGAGCCAGAATGACTAGCTAGTATGTGCGAGGGGAATCTTTACCTTTATCTTATTGGGAACCTAGTCAAAGTGGATATCTTTTAAAAGCAGAGATCACCCTATAATTATGTAGGAAAACTTGAAAAACCTATAGTCATCAGAAAAGACCAGATTATATTACTGTACACCAACTCCTGAATTATATCTCCAACAGCAAAGCAACTACAACCAATTCTTATTCATGGTCAAGCTGTCTCCTGCCAGGTAAATAGACAAACATAATAGTATTTAATTAATATAACAGCATTATACTTGAAAGAACTCTAACAGCAAACAGTAAAACAGAACTTCAGGGCCTGCACTTTAAGTTGCTTTGTGCTTTGTTGCTAACTCAGAAATAAGTTTCATTATACTTACTGAAATGACATTGTTAATTAGGTTTCCAGCTTTACACTCCTTCTCCATAGATTG
Organism: Pseudonaja textilis; assembly: GCF_900518735.1. The sequence continues at coordinate 10,695,655 of NW_020769335.1, forward strand.
TATACTGTATAAAGCGAGTATTTATTTTTTTCCAACTACTGATGTTACAGAATCATAATGCCTATTTTAGGAGCTGATTGCTATCAATTTATACTTGCAGTGTAAGTACAAAGGGCTAAATTTTATTATGAAATGTAAACAGATACACACTGAAAAGAAGAGACATAATTTTGAGAGGGCTACTTCTATCTTGCTGTCTTGCCTTTCTATCATAAATTAGAAATTCTGTGGGAGAAGAGCATACTGATCTGGAAGGCGGGATTAAACATGTCATTAGTTTGGAATCCATATGCAGTGACAAGAGACTCAAGTCCATCCCGCTCATGAACTCTGTTGACTCTTATGTAGCACCCATTTAGCATTGACCATTAGTTGACCAGATTCTTATGTATAGATAGCAACAATAAATTTTCAGTACCAATAAAGGAGAATATTTGGAGCTCAGGGATGAAATGAAGGGTCCTTGGTGCTCCCTAAGCTTAGTTATTTTCTTGCAGACATTTTATTACCCCAACTAAGTAACATCTCATCAATACCAAAGTAATAACCCAACCACTCACAGCAGAAGGTGCATAAGAATTTTATTTAGATGAGCACAAACTCACTGCAGGAGTACTGAGGATGTTACTAAGCATCCCTCAAACACTTCAGGGCTTTGAACTCAGCAAGCAGGGGTGGGATTTAAATTTCTTAACCAGTTTTGTGGGTGTGACCTAATTTGTGGATGTGGCTTGATGGTCACATGACTGGTGGGTGTGGCTTGTATGTAAATATTGTAAATGTATATGTAAATATTGGATTTTTTTATTTAAAAAGAGCAACTTTTATCCAAAATCAGGCAAAGCAGGCAGGCAGATTGAGTTGCTTGCAGAATCACAGAGTCACTCACAAATCTACCTTTCTGCAATCTGCTGCCTGAGTCTGTACTGAAAAATAGAAGCTTCAGTCCTAAGGAACGTTCAGCTCTGTTCTCAGGCCACTTCTCTCCCACCTCCAACCCCCTTTATACTACCCCGACGGGCCTCAGGGAAGCCTCCTGGGTGAAGGCAAAGCAGTACAACAGTGATTTAGATCAGCTAGAAAGTAATTAATCTGATGATATCCTGCTTTCTAGCTATTCTAAATTATGTGGCATAGCTGATAATCGGAACAGCTGATCGTCAGGGGGAAAAAATGAAAAATAGCAACTTACCAAAAATTAGGCGAAGGCACAATGCAGGCAAGTTGGATGGTGCGCATGTGAGATAATTGAGTGACTGGACAGGGAGGGGCAGGGCAGATGGGGAGAGGCAGGGCCAGCCAGTGGTATGATTTGCCGGTTCTCCAAACTGTGCAAAATCGTAACCGGTCTATAGGACTGGTCCAAACCAGTAGAATCCCACTCCTGCCAGCAAATACTCTTGGTTCTTTGTGCCTGACAAATACCTTGCAGTAGTGTCTCTCTGTGTGTGTTTTATTGTGTTTTGTCTTGAACTGAGACATCTGTGGTGGCAATGCCATAAAAAAAACATAAATATATTTTGATTTAAACAAAGCATTTTGATTTATAGCAAATGTGCTGCTAATTTCTAAAGGTTTTTTTTTTTTTGACCACTACAAAGAATATGACATCCCTTTTTTATTACTCCATTCATTTGCACTGCACAACGAACATATGCACATCTTTTTATATAGCTCTCACATAGAAATGTTTTCAGTGACTTAGACAAGTCCAATGAAAAAGAAAAAGAACCTTTAAGCTGTTCCTTATCCTGGGAAGGATTCACACAATATTTGCTTACTCATCCATCTGTACCATTCTCACGTAACAAAAGAAGAAAACTAGTTTTTTTTCCACTGAAGTAAACTTTGTCTTCTCCCATCTCGCTTCCTTCTATTTAATCAACACAGGCAAACTTCTGTTTGGCTTGTCTTTTTCTCACTTGCTGGGGTCAAACCTGCCAGTAACTAGCAAAATACATGGAGGTAAGATTGGAAGAAGTGTTTCAGTGTTCTCTTTTGCACATAGCTTATGGTGGTAAATATGAATGAGCCAGATATGAATGAAAAATATGATTGTTCCTATTGCAACCATTTAACCTTCAACGCTGTGCACTGTTGATAAGCGGTGTGGTGGTGGTGAAGGAGAGAGAACAGAGGGTTGGAAGGGAGAGGGAGCATTGACTAAGACAGAATTGAGAATAAGATGCATCATCTGTCTCCTTTAAAAGCATGAAGAGAGTATATTATTTTATGAACTGCCTTTCCTTATATGCTTGTTTGGACAAAACACTTCGGATTTGATTGAGCATAAGAATAAGTATTATGTAACCACAATATTATTTTTTTTGCCTTGTTACTTGGATTTTTCTGGAATCAGGCCTTCTGTTCATATCCTGGATTGAAAATGGAATGGAATGGAAGGGGCGGGGAAGGGAAGGGAAGGGAAGGGAAAGGAAAGGAAAGGAAAGGTAAGGAAACAGAAACGGGAAGGGAAGGGAATGGAACAGAATGGAACAGAACAGAATGGATCACTTGGCCAAGTGTGATTGGACACACAAGGAATTTGTCTCCACTGCATAAGCTCTCAGTGTACCTACAAACAACAAAGTAATATAATCATAAAATACCAGTAGCAGACTGGTATCTTATGATGTGTTAGAAAATGGCATGTGTTTGAATGGCATGGAGAATATGGTTGAGATGTGGCTGTGCTCAAGGTTGCAAGAAAAAGGACAATGGGGGAGGTGGCATAGGATTCACTCTTGGGCCTATAGGCCCATCTTATTTAAATATAATGGATTTCTGAAACAGAAGCATTCTCTTAAGAAAGCACAATAAACAGAAAGAAATTCCATTGAGGAATCAGGTGATTCATGTTTTCTCTACTCTATCCTGCCCAGATCTTGTCAGAGTTTTCCCCTGAAGCATAACCCATCTTCAGAGTTTCCTCTGTTCACTTTCAAAATATTTCCAAGTCATAAAGCTTTGAAGACAAAGCTAGTTCCGAAGCTTAGTAGTCTTCAAAGCTCACTCCTTCCCTGTCTACTTTCAAGGATAATTTCTTCAAAGAAAGGTCTATTCTTGTTGCTATAATAGTAGCATCACCCAAGGAGGCCTTGATTTTTTTTTTAAATCATCCTTGAATGGCAAATGAACAGCAAGTAGCATAAAAGGATTCTGAATGAGATCCCATTGTGGTTTGAGGTCTTGATGCTGTTCTGAACACAACTTTTAGAACAGAGAATCAACATTTATACTAAAGCTGTTAGAAAATATGTTTTATTATATAGAAATGGTAGCAGGGGATTATCATACAGCCATTTAGATTGGTAGCAGAGGATGGTCATGTAGCCATACAGATCCAATAAAATGAACAGGGTACAGTCACCATGTGCCTTACTGCTTAACAGTTTTTCAACTGCCACAGGAAATTCTCCTCAGAACATAAAGTAACCACAGATTTTCACCATAGATGCAAAATAAACCCTGCTACCTACTGGCTGAATGAGTCTGTAGTTGTTGCGATACAAAATGCCTTCTAACATGTATTCCAACAAAAGCCACCAGGTTGATTGAAAACCTTCTACCTGATAATCCCCTGGTTTATGACAGAGCAGACCATTCAATTCACATATGCAGATATTGATGACCTTTCAGTGACAATGACTGTGCTGTGTTTTTGAGCATGGGAATGAAAGTGACTGTTCATTGTTGGAAGAAAACCTGTATCTCTCATTGTTTAGAGAAGGGGAAAAAATATTTCTCATCATTTTAATTGTACTTCTCATTCAACCTAACGTTGAGTCTCTCTCTCTCTCTTTTTAAGGATATTAACTGGGGTTTGTTGGGGGCATTTCAATCTCGCAAAATTTAATCACTGTTTTTCTTTCACTTTGGATGTGAAGGAAAATATTTCTGCTTTCTTTTGTTTTCCCATCCCCCCTTTGCTTTCCTGCTGATAGTTTCACTTCATTGGGTTCCATGGTTGGCGAGAGGAAACAGCTGTTAAACCCTGAAGCCCTTGAGTGCCATTTCAGGAGAAAGGTGGGATATAAATTGAATGAATGATGGTTCAGTGTTCTCCATTCTGTCCCAGGATCTACAGGGATTATTTATAAACCTATTAATACATGGATCAGAACCTACCTGCCTTCCTTCATGGGATGTAAACACCTCTGGAGTACAATTCTGGTGCATGCCAAATTAAATTTTAATGCAATAAGATTGAAAGGACAAGAATGATTTGAGAAGCAGTCTCTCTGGGGATCCATGTGATTGCTTGTGTGCTTGGGCTGGTGGGGGAAAAAGTGTGCTTCCTGAACCAATTCAGAAAATCAGATTCACTCACCCTGTTCAACAATTTGATTTCAGCTTCTAAACTGAATTGAAACCTTAAATCATGGCGACTTACCAGTTCATGATCCAATTTCTATAAATCAGAAATATCGTGAAGCTGATTTGATCCAAACTGCAGACAAAGTAGAGAAAAAGTTGTATAATTTGGGTAAGGAGTAGAGAGTCACAATGAATGTATTCCTGGATTTTGGATATTTATAACCTTTAACTGCTAAAGTTGGGTGGGTTTTTATATGCTTAACTGTCCATCTCAAATAAGAAAGCTGAACAGATACACTGAAAAAATATTTTATGTAGTTCCACCATGAACAAATAGTTAACTTTTTTTGTAAGTGACTATGAGGAACACTGAAACTGTATCCTTTTTTCACATTTTTAAAAAATGATTAATTGTTTAGGTTGTTTAAGAATACTTTTAAAAGGAATATGTCAATGGTTAAAACTCAGATATCCAGAAGGGACATAAAATGCTCACTTGAAAAACTGGCCACATGGATTTTATGCTGTGGTTTCCTTGAATGTTATTTTGTAGACTTTGCTTGATTGCGTATTGCGTTTTCCATTTTTTAAAATAAAAGCATCGATGTGATTGCATAGCGACGTGAATCCTTTTCATATATTTAAACTGAAATGGGCTTTATCACCCTTAGGATCCAGTTCACTCTTCTTTCTTTCTTTCTTTCTTTCTTTCTTTCTTTCTTTCTTTCTTTCTTTCTTTCTTTCTTTCTTTCTTTCTTTCTTTCTTTCTTTCTCTCTCTCTCTCTCTCTCTCTCTCTCTCTCTCTCTCTCTCT
>NW_020769335.1:10715206-10758562 GCF_900518735.1 Pseudonaja textilis
TCTTTCTTTCTTTCTTTCTTTCTTTCTTTCTTTCTTTCTTTCTTTCTCTCTCCTTCTCTATCAGGAGGAGTGAATAACTTATAAGGTCTACAAGAGAGTCACTGAGGCCAAATTGATTCTCTTCTTCTAATATGTATCACATGCCCTTGGGCAGTTACAACGGTGAGAGTTATAAGCAGAGTGAGCATAAAAATGACATGCTTAAAATGCATGCCTGCAGAATTGCCACTAAAAATAGGCATTTAAAAGTTTATTACAATTAAACCAGGCAAAACTGTACAACTTTCTCTCACCCTTAATATTCAAATGGAGGTGTTGCACTTTTATGTATGATAGAGACATGATTATGCACCTGCTTAGAGAGCTGTGGTTGTAGTCCTGCTTTTACAATTCATAACAGTGTTGAATTGCTTATTCCCACCGGTGAAGTTTTCTATTATCTAGCTGTAACATTGAGAGAAAGTAAATAGTTCTTTCCAGTAAATGAGATGGGTAGGAGCTAGCTTGTTTTTGATATTAAATTGGGGATTTGATAAGTGCGGGAGTTGACAATCATCTTTAGTTGTGTGTAAAATCCAAATGCCCAATCACAAGGGAGTCCTCTCCACTCTCCTTCTCTCCCGTTGGAAAATGTCAAGGGATGAGCAAAGGTGGATTGAACCAACAGGTCCTCAAACGGATTGCAATCCAAACAAATCCAGCTTTTCCCCAGATACGTGATTGGTTTTCCTTGGGTGTGATTAGGCACAGGGAAAGAACAGATTGATTTTTCCCTGTGCCTAATTTACACTGCTTTTTCAGATTCAGTTTATGAGACAATTATGAAGGATCTCTGGGTGGACATTTGAAGCTCTCCTGACCTGGTGACCTAGTGTCCAAACCCATGATTTAACGGCTTCCCTGTTCAGACCATGCCAGAAATAACGCAAAGCTCTTTAAGTGAGGAATGGCCAAGATCTACTACAATGAATGAATAACTATTGCATTAATTAGCAAAAGAGGTTGAATTATAATTGAATTATACATTCCAGATTTGGTCAGGGACATGTACTTTCATAAATGCATTGGAATACGGACTGATCATTTTTCTGTTCATTTAGACATTTTTTTTTTAAAGATATTCTTTTTTTCACAATTTGCAAACTCAGAATTCTATCTTTGTTTATTTATATGATTTATACTCCTTGAATTTTCTTGTTTGGAGAGAGTCTAATTAGAAGGCGCCCCGATTTCAAGAATCCAATCTGAAAAGAAAAATAACTGAAAGAAAACATCTTGCTTTATTTTTTTTCTCTTACTTTTATAAAGCCAGACCAACAGATAAATTAGACCCAACTATCTCCATAGCTTCTACAAGACTTCAAGTTATTATATTATAAATAAACATTAACCTGTGTATTGTCTCTTATCTCTCAGTCATCAGCAATAAAACCAGTACTATGAGGCAGAATACTGATACACAGATACATTTTAAAGCTATCATTAGTTGAAATATCCATTTATGCATCCTGGAAATATCTCAGTCTATTGTAATATGGCATTCCCCAGCTCTTGTTCACCTTCCCGTGGTTTAATATGGTGTTTTCCTTTCCACATTTCCAAGGCCCCACCTCTCTATCAATTTAGCTACAGATTTCATTCCTTCATCCATTGCTGGTCATTAGGTTCTTTTTGTCTGGAAATTGTTCAAACATCTCAATCATGTTACATGAGCAGGAGGAGAAAATGGGGTTGTAAAGGTTAAGGATCCAATGGCCTGTAGAGATTCTCCGTTATCCAGGTCATGGTTGTCCCAAAGGTGCCTTTTCAGGAGGCAACTGGACTTTCTTGATTGTTTTCTTTGAAGACATTTCACTTTTCATCCAAGAAGCTTCTTCAGCTCTGACTGGATAGTGGGAAATGGAAGGATTTATATTCTTTGCAGACAGCTGGTCATTTGCATCCTTTTTAGGAAGTCGTTGAGGCCACTTGGAGGTTTATCTTTGTCCTCAGGGTCACCTGAGTAATGCTCCTGGTTCCTGTAGTCTCCCATTTTTTTATTAATATATTAAGGATCTAATATTTGGTCAAGGAGAAAAATGTGAAAAAGTAACAAGGTGGCCACTGGAAACTATCTAAGCTATAGTGAGATTTGTCCTTCCTGCCCTGAGGACAATTTATCAGTGTTACTCTAAAGAATATTAGCTTGGCTAGGTGAGGATAAAGAAGAAACTTATTAAAAGCCACACAGTTTCCTGATTTCCTGTACTGTAACTTCCAACACATTTAGCCAGTCCTCTCTTAAAAAAAAAAAACATTTTGAAAGGAACCTGCTAAAGTTTAAACTGTTGTTTTAGGTTCAATATGTTGTAGGGAAACAGAAGGAAGAAGCTAAAAATAAAAATCTTCATTGATTGACAGATGTATTTATTTTATTTAACTATGGTTTGTGTAACTCACCCTGGAATACAATGACAAAGAATAAAAATAACATAAGTTAATTGATCATCTCAAACATTTTCAACAGATGAGCATTCAATAAAAGAGCACTCATTACAATTAAACATTGTAAGATTAAATTCATAGAGTCTTGATGAGTTAATGAAACTGAGCCAGTTGTATGAACGCACTGCGTAAACTTTGATGGGGAAGAAGGAATGTCTACAACATTACACAAAAAACGGGTTTGCCAATGTCCACATTCCCGTGAACTTCGTGAAGGGAGGTATGTTCAGCAGGTCCTCACAAGTTGTTTACAGGGGTGGGATCCGACCAGTGTAACTACCGGTTCGGTAATTTTACATTTTGCAGAGTGACCCAGCACAAATAACAACAAAACAGGTACACCCTTTACCGACAATCTTTGTAAACCCAAGATTAATCACCTCTTTGTTGCTTTTCTCTGTACTCTTATTAGAGTCTTGACATCCTTTTTGTGTTATGGATGGAGTATTCCAAGTGTGGTCTTACCAATATGGTATAAATACATACTACATATATCTTTTACAGGACAGTTGGCTGATAACAGATAATCAGAGTTGGAAGGGACCTTGTAGGTCATCTAGTCCAATCCCCTGTCCAAGCAGGAGACCCTACACCATTTCTGGCAAATGGCAGTCTAATCTCTTCTTGAAAGTCTCAACTGATGGCGCTCCCACAACTTCCGAGGGCAAGTTGTCCCGTTGGTTGATTGTTCTCACCAGGGGTGGGATTCAAATTTTTAATAACTGGTTCTGTGGGCATGGCTTAGTTGGTGGGCATGGCTTGGTGATCATGTGACTGGGTGGACATGACTTGGTGGTCATGTTATTGGCTGGGTGTGGCCAACTCAATATCACTCACATCGAGGCAAGCATCTCCTTGCCTGGCCCCTCATGACTGTGGGGATGCTGCAACAGTCATAAGTGTGATAATTGGTCATAAGTCACTTTTTTCAGTGCCATTGTAACTTTGAATGGTCACTCCACATAAGCAAAGTACCAGTAAAGGAGGGGAAAAAAACTCCAGAGAAATTCCAGAGACAGGAAGTCTAGTCCTGCCAAGAATGTAATAAGGGTTAATGGAGAGGCAGTTTCTGTAAGCAACACCAGAATATTTCCTTCCTGCCTTTCTTACAGGATTAGGCCAGTAATTTCTTCTAACAACCAGTTCTCCAAACTGCTTAGAATGTTAACAATTGGCTCTAGCGAATAGGTGCGAACTGGTAGAATCCCACCCCTATCAGAAAGTTTCTCCTTATTTCCAGGTTAAATCTCTCTTTGTTCAGCTTCCATCCATTATACCTAGATTGGCCTTCAGGTGCTTTGGAAAATAGATTGACCCCTTCCTCTCTGTGTCAACCCCTCAAATATTGGAAGACTGCTATCATGTCTCCCTTGGTCCTTCTCTTCACTAGACCAGCCATGCCCAGTTCCTGTAACTGTTCTTCATATCTGTCTGATATCTGTCTGATCGGTAGCCAGTGCTGGGATTCAACCAGTGTAACAACTGGTTCGGTCAGTGTGTGCTTCACTGTGCCGTGTGAATCAGCTGAGCTGAAAACATGGAAATAAAGGACAAACTAGGGCAGGGATGGGTGGGCAGGGCCAACTAATCACCAGAACTACCGGTTCACGTAAACTGGTCCATACCAGCTGAATACCACCTCTGTCTGTGGCTTTTCCTCCTGTCTCCCAAGGTTATTCTCACATACTATCACACCATGATATAAGGATGTTACAGGACCACAAGACTGTATTTTCATTCAAGTTCACATGACAAATTGCCCTAACATATTTCCTTCTAAACTCTACAACAGAAAGATATATTTGAAAATAAATATGTGTAAATGCTTGCTTTTATTTTAGAGGTCATTAAATTTTTGAATGTCTGCATTTGGAGGAAGTCAGTCTATTTTAAAAGGCTGTTATAAAAGGAAGAATTAAGATGCAATATCTGGAGCTATTTCTAAAGACTCTATTGTTATTCTGGGCTGGTTATAATTTGATTATAAGGCATTTTACAAACCTTGTATGTAGAAAGCAATTCTAACTCCCTCAACAAGTCTCTAATTGATAAACATATTTTTTTTCAACATGATTATTATGACCTATAGGTGTCAAATAAGTTTAGAATTCATGGGGTACAGAAAAGATTTAAGATGTTTTGTTAAAAAAAAAATCTGTTTGCAAAACAAAAGCTTACATATTTTCTTTTCAGACTTCATTAAATTACTGTCCCATTTTTTTTACAGATTCAGTAATACAGGCTTTGCAAAATAATAATAATAATCAAACAATAGTGTAATATTACAGGAAGCAAAAACAGCTGTAGCCATAAAGAAAATTAATCTCAAACCATAGCAAATTAATGCCTTTATTAGGCCGATTCACAGCCATAAAACAAAATTTTCAAGCTCATCAGCGTGAGATGCTTAAGAAAGAAAACGTGAAAGGAGAAAGCTTCAATCTCTGGATGCAATTATATCTCAGAGCATGAAGAGGTTGCCGTTTAATAATAATAATAATAACAATAATAATAACAACAACAATTATTATTATTATTATTATGATAATGATGATGATGATAATTTATTAGATTTGCACACTGCTTGACTCTCAAGCGCTCTGAATGGCTTGCAAATAAGCTCAGAGATTACAATAGGTTCCATGGAATACACCTGGAATACAGTTTTGGTCACCATTGTAAGGGCCTGCCTCAGCTACCTTCTCAAGAAAGTAAAGGACTTGAACCAGCTTACCTTTCAAAGGGAACTTTTACTGGGAGATTGTGATTGCAGAGAAATTAGGCAGCCTGAAAATTCTCGTGCACAGCTTTAAGCTAATTTCCCCTGTTCAAACCCAATACCCCGTGTCTATCTGCAGCCAATAAAATGTTGCAAAGGTGTTAAGGAAACTCCAAGGTGGGATGGTGAGAAGAGGATGTTCTTGGGATGCCACAACCTTGAATACCAGGCTGAAACCATCTGAGAAGGAGTTTGGGCAGATGGCCCACCGTCCCCACTCAAACTCCCAAGCAGTTACAACAAAAGCGAAAGCATGTAAAGCATCCAGCCCACAAAGCCTCCTACCCTCCCCAACTTCAGAATGGCAGCATTCTGGCAAGGCACTTGCAACCACATTACAGAAAAGATGTTGAGATTTTGTAAAAAGGCAGAGAAGAGCAATGAGGATGATTAAAGTCCTGGGGACTAAAATATATGAAGAATGGTTGCAGGACCTGGGTACGGCTAGTCTGGAGAAAAGCAGGACTAGGGGTGACATGATAGCAGTGTTCTAATATCTGAGGGGCTGCCAGAAAGAAGAGGGGATCCACTTATTTTCCAAAGAAGACAAGACAAGAAACAATGGAGAGAAAATAATCAAGGAGAGACTGTAGAGATTCTTAGCCATCCAGGTCATGGTTGTTGCTAACTACAGGAACCACGAGCACCACTCAGGTGATTCTGAGGGCACAGATAAACTTCCAAGTGCTTCAGCGAACCCACTAAAAGGATGCAGATTACCAGATGTCTGCAAGGAATATAAATCCTTCCATTTCCCACCATCCAGTCAGAGCTGAAGAAACTTATTGGATGAGAAGCGAAACATCTTCAAAAGAAAAACAAGAAAGTCCAGTTGCCTCCTGAAAAAGCTCCTTTGGGACAATCAAGGAGAGAAGCAATCTGGAATTAAGGAGAAACTTCCTAACAGTGAGGACAATTAACGAGAGGAACCGCTTGCCTTCAGAAGTTGTGGGTGCTCCATCACTGGACGCTTTTAGGAAGAGACTGGACAGCCACTTGTCTGGAATTGTGTAGGGTGTCCTTCCAGCTCTATTCTGATTGATTGAAGAAAGATAAAAGATACCTTCCTTGACAAAGGCCTGGGTGACAGAGTGAAAGCCAGTGGGTGGGCTATGCTCCAGGAGAAAGAAGGAAGGAAGGAAGGAAGGAAGGAAGGAAGGAAGGAAGGAAGGAAGGAAGGAAGGAAGGAAGGAAGGAAGATTGAAAAGGGGAGAAGGGGAGAGAGGGAGGGAGGAAGGAGAGAGAGAAAGAAAGAAATGAAGGAAAGAAAGAAGGAAGGAAAAAAGAAAAAGAAAAAAGAAAGAGAGAGAGAGAAAGTGGAAGAGAGAGAGAGAGGAAGGAAGGAGAGAAAGAAAGCAGAGGTGGTATTCAGCAGGTTCTGACCAGTTCTGGAGAACTGGTAGTGGAAATTTTGAGTAGTTCAGAGAACCGGCAAATACCACCTCTGACTGGAGATTTTACAGTATCCTTCCCCTGCCACGCCCACCAAGCCACGCCCAAAGAACTGGTAGTAAAATAATTTGAATCCCACCACTGAAAGAAAGGAAGGAAAGAAGGAAGGAAGGAAGGAAGAGAAAAAAGAAAGAAAGAAAGAAAGAAAGAAAGAAAGAAAGAAAGAAAGAAAGAAAGAAAGAAAGAAAGAAAGAAAGAAAGAAAGAGAACAGTGGTAACTTCCCCATTTTGGGATATCCAGTAATTAACAAATCTAAAAGAGATTCTCCATTTATTTTTTGGTGAGACCTCACATGGCTGCATCAGTAGCTAGGAGGAAGAAAGGAGCCTCTTGTTGAGGTAATGAGCACATACAGGGAGACGTATTTGAGAGAAGTGTTTGAATAATACACACACAACACACAGATACACTGTACAGTCAATGTAGGTTTTTACTTCCAGAAACGTTTAAGCAAAGTTCAAACAAAGTCCAAAGTAATTCACAGATAAGATCAGTCAGTTTTTAGTCCAGGGATAATCCAACAACAAAGTCCAGTGTCAAAAACAGTTTAGACTTACAACAAATCCATGAATATCAGTCAAATAGAAGAGATGGAGGAACAGTAATACTTTCCAACAGAAGGAAACAGACTGACTCACACTCTCTTCTGAGACTAAGACTAAGACAACCCAGGTTTCTGGCTCCATCTTATGGCCATTTGATAAACCACACCCAATTACACTTTTAGGATTTTCTTAAAGAGACAGTATTAAAATGTCTATCCGGGTTTATATATTTCCAACCCAAATACCTGTTAGGTGACTTATATTCCTAACACCTCTGCACAGAAGTTTCACTTTTCTTTAAAATAAAAAGGCTCATTTTAATGTCTTATAAAAACTAGCATTTCCTATGAGAGAGAGAGCTGAAAAACCACCAAACCTCTCTTCCTCTGAAATAAAGAAGCAAGTAATGGAATACTGTTCTAATAAAGGGAACTGAGGATATGGAGATAAAAGACAGACTGGGCAAGAAATCCTGAACATTGGTAAACAGATGACACACAAATTGCAGGAATAATAACCAAAGTAACAGCTTTACTGTGGCTTCAAATGCATAATTTTTAAGCCAAAAATAGATTCGTTCGGCTGCCTAATTGGGCGAGGAATCACAGGGCTATGGAATTGCTTCTGGATTATCCAAGCACCCCACGTAGACTTACTCTAAGTGGTGGCAACTTGGATTACACACAAACAATGTAAAAAAAAAAGTGAATAATGTGGGGGGGGGGGAAGAACTTTTGTGAAACATTAACACCCTTTTGTGCTGAATATTTTGGCCTTTCAAACATTTGGCTTAGCGCATGGTAGAATATCTTAATTTCTCTAAAAGAGGCACCTCTTGCAATTTCAAATACATCAATGACATCATGGGGAGCCAAAAAAATCAAACAGGCTCAACATATGAATTGTTGCCTCCCTGTAGATCTGTTTATTTAGATGGTTCTTTTCCAAAACAGAATGCAGAGCTCGGGACTCTGCCAATTGGTCTTTTCCAAGTCAGCCGTTATGCTTGGGCTCTGGCTTCTATTTGTGGTTCCAGGGACATATTCATTAATACAGATTTTTGTCTGAGGGACTTTGGTCCATGATTGCCTCATCATTTCCATTTAGCATCAGAAACAGATTTGCTCCCCAAGTAAGAGTTGCATTCCATTTTGGAAAGCTACCAGATCTACAGTAGGTGGCCAAAAACCGTGCAGCCATTGGAGAAGAAAGAAATACAGAAAAGTAGTGCAGAAACTGCCAATTGTTTGCTCCAACAGGTGATCATCGACATGTTAATTTAACGTTAATAATTCCATAGGTCTTTTAAAAATATCACGGGAAGCCCAAATTAGTTATGTCTCTGGATTTCTTTTCCCCCATTTCTCCTTTTTCTCTCTTTCTCTTTTTCTCTCTGTGATCCTTCTCCTTCTCCTCCCTTTCCTCCTCCTCTTCTCTCTCTGTATCATCATCATCACCAACATCATCCTCATCATCCTTCTCTCTTTCTCTCTCTCATCTTTATCTCACACACACACTATCTATATCTATCTATCTATCTATCTATCTATCTATCTATCTATCTATCATCTATCTATCTCTATCTATTTATATCTCTGTCTGCCTATCTATCTATCTATCTGTCTGTCTGTCTGTCTATGTCTATGTATCTCTATCTATATGCCTATCTATCTATCTGCCTGCCTGCTCTCTCTCTCTCTCTCTCTCTGCATCTATCTATCTCTATTCTTATCTATCCATCTATCTATCTATCTATCATCTATCTATCATCTATCTATCTTTTTATACATGGTAATAGTCATCTGATATTTAGCAATTCTGATCTGCCTGAATGAAGATTTGTTTATCTAAGTAGAAGGCCAACTTCCAAAGACATTCTATTGTCGGCCTAAGGTCTTGGAATTTTTCCATTTGAGAATGGCTGGTACTTCAAGATAAGTTTCTCTGTGACAGAATTTCAGGAAGAGTCTCCGTCTATGTATGAAAAACCATCATTTTAACTTGCTATTAAGAAGAAAAGTAGCAAGGTAGAAGAAAAACAAACAAACAAACAAAATCAGTAAAAATTCTACTGGGAAGAAGGCCTTCATTCTTCTCGAGCAAAAAGTCAACCATTATCTCCACTTCACCAACCTTCTTTTGAAAATAAAATAGGACAGGAAAGGGGGAAAGAGGTATTTTTTCTCATGGAGGGGAAAATGTCACGAAGTGATTATTTCTTCTGTGTAGAGGAAAGAAAGGCTTAGAAAAATAGGAAGAGCAATAGGCTTGGAAGTTAAGTTAAGTTAAAACTCATCCAAGAATGCCGTTGAAACTCATTTAAACAGATGCATCCAGACAGTAGTGGGATTCTACCAGTTTCCCTTTTGGTTCAGTGATCACGCACTTCGTGTGTGCGCATCTGCACACATCTAACATGCAAAGGTGCACACATTGGTGGGATTCAAAAAGGTTTACTACCGGTTCTGTGGGCGTGGCTTAGTAGGCATGGCAGGGGAAGGGTACTGTAAAATTTCCATTCCCACCGCATCCTGGGGAAAGATTATTACAAAATCCCACTCCCTCCCTACCTCGCTAACCTGCTTTCCAGCTCCGTTCTCCTGTGCAGGGCAACCAAAGAAGACCCAGCCAATCAGCTGAGACTCAGGAGGCGGAGAATAGATGGGGGCGGGGCCAGTCAGAGGTGGCATTTGCTGGTTCTCCGAACTACTCAAAATTTCCACTACTGGTTCTCCAGAACTGGTCAAAACCTGCTGAATAACCACCTCTGGATACACAGCTTTCCAAACACCAGCTGAGGTTCTGCCGCGCCAATCAACTGAGAGGATAAAGAACAGAAAAGCACAGGGGTGGGTGGGAGGACCGAGCCTGCACTTTTCTCTTCTTTCTCCTCTCAGCTGATTGTTGGAACCAGGCCAAACCGGTACCATTTCACCACTGCATCCAGAGCTTGATACTATCATATGCCACTATAGAATTAAATCTTGCAAGCAGACAAAGGAAGAAAATGCAAGCTGTCATTCCAAGGAGAAGGGCTTCCAACCAGACACCGAATTGAGAGTTTCTGCAACAACTGGTCAAGTGACCCTTGGCAACTTGAAAGCATGGATCTTTTTTAAAAAATAAACGTTATTAATCTTTTATATCTCTTAAAAACAAACAAAAAGTGTAAATATCTTGACATTGACAGTTTGTGGCATTCATCTCTTATACTTCTATTTTGTGCATTATTTGCAAATATATACAATTTATGCGAATGTAGACATTTAACCTATATGTTGCTCATCATGAATTCTTTCATCGTCCATTTTAGCTCAATCCAATCATACCATTTTTTTCCAAGTCCTATAATACTCAGACTCCTCTTTCTCCTGTACCATCAAGGTTAATTTATCCATCTCAGCACAAGCCATTATTTTTTAGATAATCAGTTCATCTGGTGGCATACTTTTATGCTTCCAACACTGGTCATAGGCAATTGTAGCTGCTGTTAAAATATGTAATACTATATATTTTATATTCCTCCCATATTTCTTTTTAAATATCCCCAGCAAATTGGTAGCGTGGAACTTTATTGTAGCTGTGTGTTGGAAGAGCTCAAGGTAAACATTACATTGGAAAGTGTCATCCCAAACACACTGCCTGCCAGTATTTTGAAGCAATTTTTGTCACCCTGGCACTGCTACAGATCTGAGAGCTGGCCCGAAGCAAGGATTTGGAGCCAATATCATACCCACACACAGTATACACATACTCCCACCAAAGGTGACCAGGTGTTGTGCTTACAGATGCTAGAAAGATGGGAAATGAGCATTAGAAGGTTTAAATCTCTGCTATATTTAGAATAGAATAGAATAGAATAGAATAGAATAGAATGGAATGGAATGGAATGGAATGGAATGGAATGGAATGGAATGGAATAGAAGAAGAATAAAATAGAATAGAATAGAGTAGAGTAGAGTAGAGTAGAGTAGAGTAGAGTAGAGTAGAGTAGAGTAGAATAGACTTAGACTTATATACAGCTTTACTGCTATCTCTGTAATGATCAAACTCCCGGCAGTGGGAATGAAGATTAGCCTACAATATTGCATTCTTACCACTACACCACCATGGCTCTTATAAAGGTAACTGTACTCACTCTGATGGCAGGCAAAGGTCACCCAAGCAAGTAAATTAACACAAATAATATTCAGCTTAATATATGCATTTTTATCAATTTATGTGCTTTCTTGAATGTCCAAATAGTTAAATTTGAGCAAATAGCAGCATTTGATCATCATGGGGTTTTTTACCACTTTATTCCAAGATTGGAATTATTTCATGTCTTTCTATTTTTCTGTCTAGTTCTGGCACTCCTCCAAGGTGCATGTTGGGAAAATTGTAGACATAGAAGAGAGTGGATGCGGAAACTACATCTCATTTACCTTGCTCTCTAGCAGAGGTCTTAGGGTTTCCTTTTCTCAGCTGGGAGATGTTGGCCTTTGTGTCTGCAATGATTTTAAGGAATGCCAAAGCCTTGTACATCTGCATCAATCACCCAGTGCTGAATTAAGCCCAAAGGAGTCTTTGCTCTATCTGGCCAAGATCTAATGTTCTACTTCCTGTTGTGAGTGCAGTAAGTCAAGTGTCTTTTACTGGTGTGAACTACAAACAAGCCAGCATCTTCCTTTTCTTTCCACTGTGGTCTCTATTAGTTGGCCATCTAGTTTGTTCTCATCTCCCTTCTGAGATTTACTGAAATGAGAAAAGTGAGGGATAATACCTTTTGTTGGGGGGTGGGGGGGTGGGCAGGTGTCCACCTTACTAGCTGAGAAATTTATGTCCTGCAGGGCTCATTCTGCCTTCCAGGTTCCTAAACAATAATAGGGACTGCAGGAAGTAACTTGGATGGCATCACTTTGATAGTGTCCTATTAATTGTAGCTGATTTTAAAAAGTGATTATATTTTATGGTCTGACTTGGAAGAGACTTTTTATGAATAAATAAACAAGCTCCAAACAATATCCTGAATTTGCTCTGGAATGGGAGTGGCGAACAGAGCATTTTACCTCAACTCTTTAAATATTTTTTTTTAACCCAGGAAACACAGGACAGCCACACTTTTCCCAGAAAAAGACCAAACTCTTTTCAACAATAGCAAACATATCCTTGATTTATGCCTCCACATATTGTGGAGCACAGTCCTAAATCTCTCATTTAAACTAACCACTATTTAAAAATTAAGAGATGCACCAAACAGTCCCAATTCATTCCCAATTCACATTTACAATTCATTCCAGGAAGTGCTCTGGCTTATCAGAAGGACATTTCCTTCCTTCCTTCCTTCCTTCCTTCCTTCCTTCCTTCCTTCCTTCCTTCCTTCCTTCCTTCCTTCCTTCCTTCCTTCCTCCCTCCCTCCCTTCCTTCTTTCCTCCTTCACTTCCTTCCTTCCCTCCCTCCCTCTTTCCTTTCCTCCTTCCTTCCTGTGACAGAACAGCCAGCTTTTACCAGAACAGATCAATCTCCATAAAGAACGTTTACATGATAGAAAAACAACAGTGTGCACTTGATGCAACCTCAAACTTTAAGTCTACTGTGATGAGAGCAATTTGTGCTCTTAGAAAAGATCTGTCAGTATCCAGTAAGTCTTTCATTCACATGCGAAATAACTTGCACTTCTGCTATGTCCCTGTTTTTTTTTAAAGGACAAGAGTTAAAGATTATAACTGAGAGTTAATACAATGAATAACACCTGGCCCCTGGACATACACCGTTGCTCAGGTGAATCAGACTTTGGATTCCAAAAAAATATCCATCACAGATCTCTTGTTGCCTTGATAGTGCCAGAAGGAAAGCAAAAAAATGCCAGTTGCTCATGACTTTATTAAAATGAATAGCATTCACTCACAGCCACTGACCAGTCAAGATGTGATCATGCTTGGATAATTAACATCAATGTGACCGTGTCATTCAGTTGTTAGATAATACTTGGCAACACTATAAAAAACCAAGTGAGAGAGTGTTCTGATACAGAACTCCTTGCAAATAGATTTGCAATGGCTCATTGCTTCAGCGCAGAGACATGGGACTGCAGACTACACAGATCACAATTTGAGCATCAAGGAAAGCCACTGAAATCAGCATTATAATAGATAGAACAATCTCGACAAGATATTTTTAGATTAGAGAACCCCACTGAAGCATCAGTCACAGCTAAACAGACTTTCCCCAGAACATTTGCATTTTTGAATCTACATCCCTTAGAAAGGATTGCTTTTCAGTGCATGGCCCAGTCATGTTCTCACTGGCTATGCTACAGTGCAGAAATAAAATGCTTCCTTATAACTGGTGTGGCTCAGCTTAAAACTGAGTGAATCTCCTAAAGACAATTTACAACCCCTCTCATGCTTAATGTTAAAATATTGTAGGTTCATCAAAAAAACTGCATTGAACGTTCAGAGTCTAGAACATTTGGGAAGAGTGTGTATTGTTTGGAGTGCTTTGATTTTTGTCCTGTTTGCTAGAATATCTGAAGGTAATGTTGGAAGAAATATCCATCTGGTTCAGTTCCAAGCTGGGAGAAAGACACTGGAAACATGGAGGCTGGTTGGAAAGAAGGTTTAATGAAGCAGAACCACCAAGCATGTGTGATTCTGGTGCAGCTGACCACTTGGGAGTGAGGGGTTTTTATACCTTATTTGCACTTGAGCTTCCTGTTTCTGTGCAACAACGTGTATTCTATTGGATGTTGTCAGACTCCCATGGGGCCATGTACAAATCCTACGAGTTTGTCTGAGCTAAGTTTAGTTGAAGTTTGGCTGATGCAATGAAGGGGCATGTTGGGCAATTTCTATTGTGGCTGAGGGCTAATCCTACCTATGTTCAGACCTTGCTGCAAGGAATTTTTTTCCTATGAATAGAACTACCTATCTTTTTAATCTCTTAAGTGCTGACATCTGCTGTGGGCTGTTAAGAAAGGGGGAGGCTGCTTTCCAAGAGCATGTTTCTCAATTTCTCATCCAGGGAAATATAATATTCTGCCTTTTTCCTATTTCTCAAAATATTTCATTCTTTTGGGAGAGGGGTGGCAGCTAACTTTCTACACTAACAAGAATTAAAGGAGAAAAAAAAGAACTAACAATTCTACACTTGGCTTTAAATATTACCAGAGAGGGCATTCTGTGATGCCATTAGTTCAAATTTTATCACCTTTACTGAATATATACCTTCCAAAATTCCTGGGCTCAGGAATTTGATATTTCAATACAGCATTGTGGACAATGTGTCACCAGAGAATCTTACCAAAGAGTAAACTTATTAACCAATTCTACAGAATTAGGAAATATATAGTACAGCCCAATTCAGAACTGACCTATTTAATTAGTATGCAAGGTTTAAATGCAGGGAATAGAAGGCTTTGGCGTTGGTACAACTTGCTAAATTTAGATTAATCTTGATTTACTAGGCTAGCCAATTGCCTGGTTTATACAATACATTGAACTAATCTCATTGGCTGGATTTGTTCAACACAGGGAAACAAGGTTAGGACCAGCAAATCCCAGCATGCTGTGCAAATAGTCACAATGTACTTTCATACTTTCTCTTGGTCGTCCCTGTAATAAAATATTTGATGAACCAAAAATCACTTCTCAAATAATAATTCTCTAGTTTATTATAATTATAGCTGTGTAATTGTGTCCAATATATAATTATAATTGTGTCCAATATATAATTGTGTCAAATACATAATTATAATTGTGTCAAATACAATACAGCTCTTGGGGGCAGGAAGTGGAGTTTTTTTTTCTTTTCCCTTGAAAACTGGCTGCTGGTTTCTCTATTTTTCTTCTGCGAGGATTAGCCCACATAAATGATTCATCAGGGAGAGCACACTGAACAGGATAACAGAACCCCATTCTGTTTGAATATATCCAACAATATATCCCAGGGCAAATATTTGCAGTTGAGAAAAAGAGCAAACAAGAACACATGCTAAGAAATGCTAGGCAAAAGGCATTTTTCCCATCCAGATGTTGGAGCATAGAAACCAAATGAGCATATCAGTTTTACAGAAGGTTACAGAATAACAGAGTTGGAAGAACCTTGGAAGTGTTTTGTTTAACTCCCTTATACTATTCTAGATAAATGGCTGTACAGTCTCTTCTTAAAAGCCTCCAGTGATGAAGCACCTACAATTTTTGAAAGCAAGCCATTGAACTGGTTAATTGTTCTAACTTTCAGGAAATTTCTCCTTAGTTCTGAGTTGCTTCTCTCCTTGAATAGTTTGCACCCATTGTTTCTTGTCCTGCCTTCTGGTGGTTTGGAAAATAGGCTGACTCCCTCTTCTTTGGGGCAACCCCTGAGATATTGGAACACTGCCACCATATTACCCCTAGTCATAGAATTGGTATGTCTAGTTTCATTAAGTTAGACATATCCAATTCCTGCAACTGCTGTCCATATGTTTTAGCCTCCAGTCCCCTAATTATCTTCTCTGAACTCTTTTCAGAGTCTCAACATCTTTTTTTATAATATGGTGACCAAAACTGGGTGCAGTGTTCTAAGTGTGGTCTTACTAAGGTTTTATAAAGTGGTACTGATACTTGATTCTATCCCTCTTTTAATGCAGCCTAGGACTGTGCTGGGTTTTTTGGCTTTTTATGGTTTTATGCATGTTTTATTTATTGGTTTTATTGTTGCTGGGAACCACTCAGAGTTTCTTAAGATAGGTGGTCACATTGATTAATCTCTCTCTATATAAGCGAAATACCACTCACGCATCATCACAAAATCTCCAGGACTGTAAAGCCCACAAACTTGAAATTTGGCATATATGTTCCTCTTGGTTTCTAGTTGCTCACTAAGAAAAGATTTTTCAAAATGACCACCAGAGCATTAGTATATTATTATTAGCATGCTCTGATGCTAAGGAGTTCTACTTCCCCTCCCCATCTGAAAATAAATCACTTCCAAATGCAAAACACAAGCAGAGGAGAGGACTTTCAATTTCAGTTTCACAGCACCAAGCAGCTTTAATACAGAACAGTTGAGCTAAGCCACACCCAGGCTCCTTGCTGTCTCCTTCTTGCTTACACAGCAAATGCTGTTTCAGTTTCCAAACAGCCCTCAACTCTCTCACAGACTGACAGGACACTAGCCATATAAATACCGATGGATGCTGGCAGGCAGAGGCACAATTCCCTCCCCCCTTATTTTCCTCCCCCAAAACTAAGCCCGATTACATAGTTTTGTAGCGAAGCATGAGTATAGAGCTAGTCTTTTAATAAAAATAATTAATGTTTTCAACTTGTAGATGTTGACAGTCTAGATAGATAGGACTATAAGTGAGAGAAAATGATCAACACCTCTTTGTTGAAAGGATATGATCAAAGCAGACCATTGTAGAACTTTCTGTAAAGAAAACTTTTCTTAACCCCAATAAACTGGGTACCAAAACACAATATCAAATCCACCGTTTGTGAATAAGAAGATGGCACCATCAGTACTCTGGATGCATTTGGATGGGACTAATTATCTGGCTCCATTTCAATCTATCTTTACCTGTCTTTGAGATTGAGAATATGCTTATCTATTTAATGGATATTTTAGAACCTAGAAAAGGGAGATTTAACCAAGGAACTTCTCCAAGTTCCATTAATGCCATTCAGTACCTTCATTCATGGTCTTCTCCTACTTGACCAAGATTGATCTTAGACGCCCTGTGTGGCTTTATAGTTTGATCTCATCTTGAATATAGTGGTGTAGATCCAATGTCTAATACTGTATTAGGCTAGATAATATGTTATCCTTTTGTGGGAAATCACCCCCTTCTCCTAGAAGAATGAAATATTTTGAGGATAAAATATTTCCCCAAAAGAAAAAATTAAAAAAAATCTTAAGGTACATAAAAACTCAGAGCCCTAGCTCCCTTTCCCCAGCAGATTTTTTTGTGCCCATTAAGAAAGACTGAGCCATCCTGTCTGCAAAGCAAAAGACCTTCAGCTGTAGGATCATTAGATTAAGACATGACCTTTCAGGACATAATAGGATTAATCCATTACCATTTAGCAGCAGAGTTCACTACATTGTATAATCTCCTAAGGACATTGCATCACCATTCAAACTTCAACCAAACTTAGCTCAGACAACCTATAGAGCCAGCTATGACCCCGATATAACCCCTACAACATCCAATCGAATACATGTTCTTGCACAGCAAGAGGAAGCTCAAGTGCAAAGAAGGTATAAAAACCCCTCACTCTCAACTCTATGTATTAGCTCCCCAGAACCCATGTGGTTCTGTTTCATCATTAAACCATCTTTCCAATCACCTTCCATGTTTCCAGTATCTTTCTCCGGGCTTGGAACTGAAGCAGGTAGATATTTCTTTCACCACTTTATGTTATTTATGGCATGTAGAAAAATGCTGCCAGTGGTCATCTGGACTGCAATACTCACAGAGCCATGATGTAGTTTCCTGACTATATCACTTATACATTCTAGTTGTCAACTGTCTTTCAGGCTTATTTCCAGGTGTTGGTTTTATAGTTCTAAATGGCATAGGATCCAGTATATGAAAATCTGCTTT
The DNA here is from genome assembly GCF_900518735.1 of Pseudonaja textilis. Next base: position 10,733,035 of record NW_020769335.1, read on the forward strand.
TCAGCTGTTTCCTACAAGTCTTTATAAGATCTGCAGTATTTGGAAAATCCCCATGCACAGAAGTCCATTACTTGATATTTAGCAAATAGTTTTCTCCACCAGACTTGAACACTGAAATACACCCAGGAGTTGTGACTATCTTCTGTTTCCAGAAAGGGGCGTCGGAGTTGTCTTTCCCATTTAGCCTTTTAAATGCTAGTTTATCTAATGTGGGTTTTATAAAGGTTTTGACCACTGCTGTTTCATAAGGTCCTATCTTTTTTTCTGTTATATTTTTAATAGCTATTACATGAAGTCTACCTTGATCATTCCGGAAAGGCAGCATAAAAATATTTTAAATGAATAATTTACTGGAAAGTGGAAGCTGTTTTCAGCATAGTTTAAAAGAGTGGGGAAGACATTTTAGCTTGTCCCAAGCATTGGAAAAATAATAAAAATTAAATGCACCATAGATGCATCTTAATATGTCCTTTCCCCCCCTTCCAACTCTTTAAGCTATTAGCAAGATATATATCTGCAAGATTTCATGAGAACCACAAACTGAAGCAGTTCCTGAGTTAATGGGGCATCTGACTACCAGCAGACCAGCATGTATGTTCCTTACACCTGTTATAATTGTTACTCTTGGTATTGATACACTACACTGCACTACCAGTGAGCTACTCCTTCTGTTATTACTACTTTAGTTAACAATTACACAATTGACACTAGGGTTGTTGTTTTTTTCAAACAACAGCCCATGCTAAGGGTTGTGGTTATAGTAGAACTTAATTAATTAATTTACCTAGCTACCCATCTCAGATGAGTGACTCTGAGTGGTGAACAATAAAAAAAACAGTTGAATTACCATAAGAGAATAAATAAATAAATATAAATAATAGCTAAGAGATATTACAATTTCCTGGAGTTTTGTGGGTCGGAACGCTGCATTACATCTATTAAAATAGATAAAATTGAAAGAAAAATGCCAGAAAAAGGCAATGACAAATGGCTTGCATATTATTTCCAAGTAAAGTACATGCATGTGTTCATGACTCCATCCAAAACATAAATCTGACTCAAAAGAAATGTTATTTATCTCACTTTGTCAAAGGTATGTGAAAATATGAACCTTATAGTCACCAGGAGGTCAAAAAACCAGCATCGCTTTTATTCCAACCTCGGAAATAAACAACAGACCAATAGAAAAACTGAACTTACGTTTTGAATTACCTGTCAGATTTGTCTTTCAACAAAACCACCCTTAAAATTTAATGCACTGTCTAGCAACAATGCTGTCCTTTCAGCTTATGCCGCTCTGTGTTATCAAGAGAATGACAACTGGGAAACATGAAGGAAATCAGGCATAAGGCAACAAATTTAATATCAACTACATTGGGACATTCAGTATTATTTTTGGGTAGTTTCAGGTGTAGAACAGGATGAGCTGTGATGACTTTTTGCATTTGCACCCCTGTTCTTCCTCCAGATAACAAGATGATGATAATGATGATATCCATTCAGTTGTGTCTGACTCTTGGTGATTCAATGGACCAAGTTTCTCCACATCTTCCTATCTTGCATCACTTCTTTGAGTTTTTCTATACTGTGGCTGGTGTCAATTTTGACTGTGATTCTTTATAGAGATTCTCAGTCATCCAGGTCATGGTTGTCCCTAAAACAATGATTGCATCTAAAAGGATGCAAATGACCAACTGTCTGCAAGGAATATAAATCCTCCCATTCCCCTGTTAGAGCTGAAGAAGCTTCTTGGGTGAGAAGCAAATCATCTTCAAAAGAAAAAAAACAACAGAAAGTCCAGTTGCTTCCTGAAAAAGCAACTTTGGGACAACCATGAACTGGATGACTGCGATCTACAGACTTTTAGCTCTACAATTTGGGATGAACACCCTTTGAATGGTATGGGAGTAGGAATGGATTTCCAGGGGGAAAAATGCAGACTACAGGAACCAGGTGCACTACTCAAGTGACCTTGAGGACACAGGTAAACCTCCAAGTGCTTCAACAACCCTTCAACTGGATGCAAATGACCAGCTGTCTGCATGGAATAAAAATCCTTCGATTCCCCACCATCCTGTCAGAGTGGAAGAAGCTTCTTGGATGAGAAGGGAAACATCTTCACAAGGAAAAAGAAGAAAGTCCAGTTGCCTCCTGAAAAAGCACCTTTGGGGTGATTTTGACTATGATGTAACGAAGTATTAGCATGCATCCAGCATCTCACCAATCTTATGAGGGAAGCTATTCCCAAGAAGACTGTTTGAGCTTGACTTGAGGCAGTCTTTACAGGCCACCCACAATCTAAGCTGCAGTGAGCTTTACCTCTTCATCTTCGTCTTATAAAACTCTCACAAGCCTTACCGAGCGTCATCTCCAGGAACAAAGTCGAGAAGAAATCCACCCTTTTCAGTTTTCCAGTCTGCCCTTCATTACGCTTCATGTGAAGTTTATCCATCAGATTACCAAAGATTATACTTTAACCTGTATTTCATCTCAACTAAATAGGCCTCTTCTTGTGAAAGTGAGCATTGCTGAAAAATTCAATTCCTCTGCTTTGAAGAACAGGAGGGAGGTGAGATGGATAAAAGAAAAGTCTTACATATTGCCAAGCTGTAAGAACGTTTTTTTTTTCCCTGAGAGGGTAGTGTTGTCAGAGGAAATTTATAACTTCACATTTTTGTTTCCCATTTACAAAGGATTTTTTTTAAAAAAAATGTTTTAAAATCTGACATTTTAATTCGTACCTCTTTGTGCATTTCTATCTGTCTGCCTATTTACCCGCTGGTAAGAAATGGAATTCATCACTCTAGTTTGTTTGTTAGTTTGTTTTCAATTAATTCTATTGTGATTGTCCATGTTGTATAGCCCAGCAGCTTTTACGATGCTTTTAAAACTTTAAATCTTTGGTAAGGGTTTGTGTTTGATTAGTTTATGCTCCGATGTTAGTTTCAGCCTTCTTCAAATATTGGTTGTCCTCATTTCCTTAGGCACTGAAATATGATGAAGCAAGAAGTAAATTATTTGAAATAATAGGGTTTCCCCATTTCAATAGTTTGCATTTATTCATTATTAATTTATTTTCTTCCTAGCATTTTCTTTTCAAGTAGAGGGTCTGCTTTTATTTTGGATCAACCAATTGTTGATTCATTAGCTATGAATTGACCAATCAGCTTCTTGTCTAAGTCTGACATCATGGAGAGAGAGAGAGGAAGGAAGGGAGAGGGAGAAGGATAGGGAGAGAGTGGGGGGACCAGGGTGGGCTGTTGGAAGTTCGCAGAGGTTTGGGAGATCCTCTAGCTAAGATTCTGCACAGTTCAGAAAACTGTGCCTTGATGCCTAGATGCCTAGATGAAGAGTAGAACTTACAGTTTTTGTGTTTTTTGGTTCCTCACCACCAGAGCAAATTACTGCTAAAAAAAACCTCCTCTGATGGAGCATCTACAACTTCTGAAAGGAAATGGTTCCACTGGTTAATTGTTTTGTTGTCAGTAAATTACTTCTTAGTTCTAGGTTGGTTCTCCTCTTGATTAGTTTCCATCCATTGGTTCTTGTTCTTCCTTCAGGGGCTTGGAAGAATAGGTTGACCCCCTTTTCTTTGTGGCAGCCCCTCAAATGTTGGGATATTCTATCATGTCACCCCTGAGACATGATTTCTTTCTTGTTCATCCTCTTCCCAGCTTACTGCTTTTTTTCACCTGGTACCTGACTGCTGATTTGGGACTGAGTTTCTGAAGACAATATAAAAAGAACATCGTTACATTGTTCTCCTGACAGAAAGAGCGCTCATGCAAAGCAAGATGAATTGAGTGTCAGGTATTTTCCCTATCGTGGGATTGCTATTTAATGACCCAGATGCAAATCGAGAGTGCATATCACAGAAGTGAGGAGGAGGACCAGGGACATCTTCAGACAGGGAGCCAAGTTTGGAAGCTAGGTCTTTGAAAAACAAAATTTGTCACCGCAGACAAGGATAATGTCTTAGGTGACGTATGATCGTGTTTTGTATGGACATGGATCATCCCTCAAGAGTAGGCCTCCATCCAGAGGTGGGCTTCACATTTTTAGCCAGGGGATCTCTGCCCTAATGACTGGCTAGGTGGTCATGGCTGGGTGGTCATGTGACTGGGTGGGTGTTGCCAACTTGATGCCGCTTCTTTGCCCCAATTACCTAAAAAAAAGATATATACCAAAAAGTTGTTTATTATTTTGTGCATTTAATACTTAAATAAAAGACTGGGTGAAACCAGGCTTACTAGCAGTGACTGTGAGAGGGATCTTGGAGTCTTAGTGGAATTTCTGGTGAGTTTTGTGATTCTCCTTATTTGGGAATTAATCCCCTTGGAGGCTAGTGGCTATGTTATCTGATTTCCTTAATGGCTCTCCCTTCAAGAGAGCTGAGTGGATTGTTTATCTAGTTTGCAACACTATTATGAGGTGTAAAATACTCTTGGCTAAATGCCCAGAAGTTCAATTAAGCCTATTAAGAGCTTTCCCTTGCTGCTTACCTTTCTGAGGTTACTGGGGCTCTCTGAGCTCTGCACAGTCTTCCAATTCCCTGTGATCCCCCAGAAGCCCACCCCTGCTTCCATACTAGTTAGCAACAAAGATAGGGAAATAGCAACCAAATAAACTCTTTGCAACAGTTCTCCCCTCCTTTTTAAATCTCCGAGTAGCTCATTCCGGCATATAAATTGTGTGCTTTTTGTTTTGCCCTTTGTTAAATGTGAAGGTGTGTTTACAAAGTCAGCTCTAATCCACTGGAGATTTGAGGCGAGGTATTAAACCTCCCAAGGCCAGCCTGGAATGCTTAGAATGAGAGACAGGACTTTAATCACCTGCTCTGTGACTGCTACGCTAAGAACTTTTTTGACCTCACTTGAATTCTTTTTACACAGAGGCTAAGATCAATAAAAGTATTCATCCTGGTAAAATTGACTCCTGTTTCACTTGAACCCAAATGCTAGGCAGGAGCCAAAGGGGATTTCTCTTTCACGTAGGCAGAACTTTCTGGCTCCAACTTTGCCCTTCAAAATTATTCAGGTTTAGCTGCCATGTTGCTAAATAATTCAGAGCTGTTGTGCCATCCTAGACAGCCTATTTAATCCCCAAACATCTAATATGTATTTTCTGCACAACTCCATGATGTTACACATACTAATGCAGTTTGCCGTGTTGGGGGCAGAAATGAAATTTTCTTCCAGTCCAATTCCAGCTGAAAGAGATCCTACTTGGGCTGAGATGATTTCCAAGAGAGATTGAGTATCGCTCAGTTGCGTTCCTGCAGTGATGGATGAGGACAGAGGGCTAGTTTTCTTTCCTCAAGATACACCATCAAGGATTTGAAGAGTGAGCCTTCATTTATAAAGTTTTGCAATGTGTTGAGGGTTCAGGTGTCACCACCAGTGGTGGGATGATGCTGATTTGGACCGGTTTACGAGATCCAGTATCTCCAATGATCAGCTGGCATCACCCCTGCCCTATCTTGTCTTTAATTTCCTGCTTTGTAGCTCATCTCAATTCTGTGGCACAGCTCCCACTCACTGTTCTACTTACTACTTACTCGCATGCACTCACCAAACTGGTTGTTAAACCGGTAGCATCCCACCTCTGATTGCCACGCTGGCTTGAGCATCATCTTTGCAGAGTAGAATAAATTAACATGCTACTAATTGTCAAAGTAATTTTTATATGTGCTTTCTCAGAACCATGTGCTAACAAATTGGATGAGGCTGATTACTAAGTTGGAATATAATACTGAACTGCTTACTAGTACACCACTCAAGAATGTTGCTTATGATTTCAGATAACAGCTGCAACAGTAATAATAATAATAATTTTAATCCTGCCTTTGGGCTGGGATATCAAGGCACTCAGATGAAGAGAGGGAGGTTGGGTTGACATAGTTATTGAGCCAAAGATACAAGTATGCCTTGTGCTCACAGTGAATACTCAAATTGTCAATGTGATACTGAGCTAGAAACAATCACTAATGTATTATTGGGGGCAGTGACTTTGAGAGATGTATGCAACAACATTTCATTTTAATGTATGTTAATTAGTATACATTCAAAGTGACAATAAAGTTATTCTAAGTCTATGTCATTGAACAACCAGTGAATTTGGGGGTCATATCACCTTAAAACTAAATTCTGGCCCTTATAATTCTCCCTATGGACTAAAGCTATGCCAACATCAAATCAAATCTATCTTTTAAAAGAACAATGTTGGCCAAAATTAAATGCCACACTAATGAATGCCTCTTTATACGAGATGGCCTATGCCCATAGATCAGGGCTATGTTTGTTGAGTATTAAACCAGAGCATCCCATTAGAGATGAATAAATGTCTGATTAAGGCCTTGGGAAACACATTAAGTCTTGTGTTTGTACTGGAGACTTATGAAGCTTTGGCACCTTTCCAGTTTTCCACTCTTTGCCCTGATCTTTGGCCTACTATAAGCAGAGAATCTGTATTATATATTTAAGCTAGAAATATTACACTCTCCCATTTTAGGAGAAATACCTTCTGCTACTATTAAAGTTACAGCTCATTTATCAGCCGCGATATTCCTGTGGATTTTCTGGGTATGAAATTCTCTTGGCAACCTCCTATCATTTTATTTGCTAACAGATCACTTTATTTGCTAACTGATCATGCTGTAAATCTCTGGCATTCACCCTAGGAAAGAACACTGGTGTGCTCATTTATATTCAGAATCCTCCAAGGAAGTCAATTGCAAGCTATTTCCACCAAACCTTTATTCCCCTTAGGACACACTTGTGACAATTGAAAAACAATTGTCTGGCCAAGCATGATGGGTCATTTCCGGATGAAAAATAGCTCGTCCTCCCTCTGAGAAATTTGATACATAATGTGTGGTGCTGTAGAGGTACTTTGAAACTTTAGACTTTTCACTGGGATGAAGTCTTCCATTACAGAGTATGAGTATTAAGCCACCTTTTCCAAATGTGACCATCTGCATTAAGGCAGGGGTGTCAAACTCAATTTCATTGAGGGCCGCATCAGGGTTATGGTTGACCTTGGGGAGCCAGGTGGGCATGGCTGACTGGTGGGTGTGGCCGACTGGGTGGGCGTGGCCACTGCTTGATGCCACTCATTGGGCATGATCAACTGGGTGGGCCCAGCCAGCTTGACGCCATTCCCCCCCAAAATTTTCCTCTTAGTGTATTTTCCTCTACGCTATGTACACTGGGCCAAAGCCACACCTTCCCAATGTTTCCTCTTCACATTGGGTAGACCGGGCTGAAGTGATTCAGGCTGGCCCCTTGCATGTCCCAGGATGGCCCCACAGGCTGAATCCAACCATATTGCAGGCTGGATCTGGCCCATGGGCCTTGTGTTTAATACCCCTGATCTAAGGCGTCAGCATTTTGGAGTCTATCTGCTTGATCTGCTGGTGATTCCTAGATACGATTTAAGCAAACCTGCTTTAAGGAAACCTTTTATTGAGTATTCGTCTGGCTACTATATAAAGCTAACTGTCCAGTGTGTCTTGGCAGGTCATAGCCAAAGCAATCAATCCATTGTTATAGCCATCTGATGTTGAATTCCTTGAATTCAAGGCTAGGAATTGTGCCAAGAGACACACTTGTAATTTGAGTAATGTGAGTTGTCCTGGACTCACCAGTGGCTCTATGGGAAGCCATCCAAGCAGTTAACCTTTCTTGCCATTCAACAAAGGAATTCACCATCTAATCTTTATTAAATGCTGAAAGTTCAGGTTAAACTGGAAAAAAAATAAGCAATGGAATATGAATAGGCACACACAAATATATGAATATATGTACATCATAACTAGCAGCCATGCTCTGCATTTCCTGAGTCAGTCCCTACATAGAATGGTAAGGACAGTGAGAAGATTATAGGAAGATCACTTCCTGTTATTCAGGATGCTGCTTATAAGAACTACGTGCTTACAGCTCAAAGCATTGTTAGAGACCCCACACACCCAGTTTACGGTATGTTTCTGTTGCTCCCCTCTGGGAGGAGGTTTCAAAGTATTTCTAGCAGGACTACCCGATTCTGTAACAGCTTTGTTCACTAAGCCATCCATCTGGTAAAAATTGCAAGCTTCATTTTTCTCACCATGTACCTGTATATATCTGAACTAGACTGTGTTGTTTCTCCGTGACATATAATATATCTGGGTAATATATATGAGGTAAATGAAGAGGGTTTGTATTAAACAGTAATTAAATTATTACTATTTTTTTTCTTCTGTCTTCTCATGAAACAGAGTTGGAGAAGACTAATGCTTTTTGCGTATGTTAATCCCTGCTTTTGATAGAGAATTGAAGAGAGATTAAACAATTTGAAATAATTAGAAATATCCTAAAGTGAGTCAAGGCTCTCTTTTTTGCAAAATATTTACTCTTTGATTAAGTCCATCTGCTATGCATCAAGTATATTGTTGCAATAGACACCACATTTAGAGATGCAAGTTTCGTGGATATTCATTAAACATGGCTGTCTATTAAAATTTCACACTTTACCCTAGCTCAAGATTTGCGGAAGTCAACATATGACTGAAGATCTATCAAGTAATATCATTTTTGAGGGCCAGGTTAAACAGATTTGACAGGCTACATATCCATTATGAGGAGACAACTTCATATAAACAAAGCAATTACAAATGAAAAATGTAAAATGACAACTTGCAAGATGGATTGTAAGGCAAGATAAGAAACAGCAGGGAAAATAAAACAATGAAGAGGTTATGATGCTAGTCCAGTTTTGTGAAGGAAGGAAGGAAGGAAGGAAGGAAGGAAGGACGGAAGGAAGGAAGGAAGGAAGGAAGGAAGGAAGGAGAGGGAGACGTTCCTCCTTGTTGCTGCTATATGTGTACCTTATAACACACAGTATCTCAGCTCCATGTTGCATTCCAAAGAATTTAAGAAACCCATAATAACTCTTTGTGAGGTTACATCTTATAGAGTTCCCCAGAGTTCATCCTCTGATTTGTTTTTTTTTTTTTTAAACCTGGGAAGAAAAAGAACCAGTTTTGGGAGTTCTTATTAGATTCTTGTTAGCAATCAAATGGAAATATAGGCAACTCAGGGGTTTCATTAACTCAACTTGCTCCTTTTGAAAAAAAAAGATGATTTCCTAAATCCTGAAATAAAGGCGCTCAAATTAGTTATGGATCTATGGATTAGTTAGGAAAGGGAGGGAAGGAGGAAGGAAAAGAGGGAGAGAGGGAGAGAAGGAAATCGATGAGTAATGAAAGAAAACCATTGTACTATGTTCTTCCCTTCATACTCTTTTCTGACATATTCGTCAACAGTTAGATTCACTAATTAGGATCTGTTAGAATGGTTCACTCTTGGTTGTCTACCAAAGCTGCATGAACCTACCATCTATGGGACTTCATTAAAATGATTCGTTCTGGTGATTTAATCATTATTGTTTGGAAGAAATATCCTTCTGGGTTCAGTTTCAAGTTGGGAGGAAGACAGTGGAAACATGGGGGCTATTTGGAAAGATGGTTTAATGGTGGACAGGATCACATGCCTTGGGTGAAGAAAAAAAAAGGGAAGAAATGCTGAGAGTCCCTGGGTTTTATGTCCTCTATTGGGATTTGAATTTGAGCTTGTATTCGGATTGGTTGTCAGACTCCCATGGGGCCATGCAGGGGCAACTCTGTAGGCTGTCCCGAGTCCCAGGCTTGGTTGAGTCTTGCTGGATGATGATGTAATGAAAGGGCTTTGGGCAATTCCTATTATAGCTCTACCTGGAGTAGATCTTTGTTACGTAAAATAGATTGGCCCAGGCCAGAGTAATGGTCCATTAGCAAAGGTGGAGGTTTCTGCCTCTTTTGAGTTTCTACTTCTTTTTTAGGGGAAATATTCTGCCTTTTTAGTATATCCTAAAGTATTTCATTTTCTTAGGAGCGGGGTGGGTTATAACTTCCAACAAATGATATTAGTAACCAATTTTATGTGGGTGTTCCTGAGATTATTCTTTGCTGGCACAGACTTTGTAATGTGAAGTGTTGTCGTTTTTTTTCTCTATATTCCATAGCTATAAGCAGAGATAAGGTATACCTTTTTAGCTATACAATATAAGTATAACCACATAAATGTTATAAATTAAATATGAATATTTATATAAATCTCCATTTTCTGACAGTTTCTCAATTTCAATGACTTCTTACTGATCCTACCTATATAGCAATATACCAATTTTATTTCCTCTTTTGACCTATATTTATCATGTTTAACTTTCTACCCATTAATACCAAATGTATCTTTTGGGGGTATTTATCTTGTGTTGTTGTTTTTTCAGTCTACCTAGATAAGAAAGTAGCTGGAGATTTTGAAAAAAAACCTGAAACACTTCTGACCAGGGGTGGGATTCTACCAGTTCGCACCTATTCACTAGAACCAGCTGTTAACATTCAAAGCAGTTTGGAGAACCAGTTGTTAGAAGAAATTACTGGCCTAATCCTGTAAGGAAGGCAGGAAGGAAGCATTCTGGTGTTGCTTACAGAAACTGCCTCTCCGTTAACCCTTATTACATTCTTGGCAGGACTAGACTTCCTGTCTCAGGAACTTCTCTGGAGGTTTTTTCCCCTCCTTTGCTGGTACTTTGCTTGTGTGGAGTGACCATTCAAAGTTACAATGGCACTGAAAAAAGTGAGTTATGACCATTTTTCACACTTACGACTGTTGCAGCATCCCCACAGTCATGAGAGGCCAGGCGAGGAGATCCGTGCCTCGATGTGAGTGATATTGAGTTGGCCACGCCCAGCCAATAACATGACCACCAAGCCATGTCCACCCAGTCACATGACCACCAAGCCACACCCACCGCCTAAGCTACGCCCACATAACTGGTTGTTAAAAAATTTGAATCCCACCCTTGCTTCTGACCACCATGACAGCAAAGATGCTTTCCCAGGTACAATGAGATGTACACAGCAGGTGTGACATGTCCTGTACTGTCTGTTTGTTGCATTTGGTTGCATAATACAACAATGAATTATTCCCTTTTGATTAAGGCTGTATATGCCATACACAAAATTGGTTTTCCCTCTGATTTGCTGACTATTAACCTCCAGCCTTATATCCATATGGCATCATCTCAAAACTTGAAATGGTTTCCAAAGAATCAGATGGCTGGTCTTTTTTGTGTTTGCTCATTATTATTATCCTTCCAGTTTCATTTCATGCACAATAAAATATGCTGAGTGCCCATTCATCTTCCAGATTGTTCTACTATTTATCTCTGAAAGGCAAGGAACAATGGTTGACATATTTCTTTTTCTACTGCGTGGGTCCAATTTAATTGTCTACATGAATAATTTTATTTTGACAATGTATATTTCCCTCGAGCTTCTCAAATTCATATTTCAAACAGCAAAGACTAGACTCTGAAACATTTGTTTTAACGTATTAATTAAATATTAGAAATAAACATACTTAGTTACCTCTCTGTTCCTTTTGTCTTCTTGTGCAGTCTCATGAGATTGTTAGCTTGATTTTTATTTCCTTTATAAATAACCCACGGTGTTTAGAAGCATCTCATAAGCTGATGAGCAGTAGTACTGAAATCTTGAAACATATTGTATTAAGATAGCAAAATAATAGACTAAGAGAGTTGGAAGGGACCTTAAAATCTTCTAGGCCAACCCCTTCTCAGGCAGGAAACTCTGTACCATATCAAAGAAATGGTTGTCCAGTCTCTTCTTAAAAACTTCCAGTCATGGAGCACCCACAACTTCTGAAGGCAAGCTGTTCCACTGGTTAATTGTCCTCAATGTTATGAAATTTCTCCTTAGTTCTAGGTTGCTTCTCTCTGTGGATTAATTTCAATCCATTGCTTCTTGTCCTGATTTTAGGTGCTCTGGAGAATTTAACTGAATGGAAGGGCATAAATACAGAAGAACATTATCTAGATCAGTGGTGGCTAACCTTTTCGGGCTCCTGTGCCAAAAATTGTGCCCACGCTTGCACGCTCCCATTCAAGCACCCAGAAGGCAATGCACACACTCCCACGTCCCTACGCATGCGCATGTAATCCCCACCCACCCATATCCCAACACCCCCTTACCTGCACTGCACCTCACAGGTGATTTTTGGCGGGTTTGAGGCCTTTTTCGGCCTCTCAAAGGCTTGAGGAAGGCTTCTGCAGGCTTCTGCAGGTTTTCCAGGAAAAAAACTAGCCCTGTTTTGTCACTTCTGGAATTTTTGGAAAAACAAGGGCATGACAGGAAGTCCAGAGTGGTATAGGATCTCCTGCCATGGGCAGGGGGCTGGACTAGAAGATCTTCAAAATCCCTTCCAACCCTATTATGCTATGTTCTACTTAGCAACCATTCAAAGTTTCAACAACCTTATTATTATTTATTTATTTATTTTTATTCTATTTTTCTTATATGTACCCATTTCATGTATTCATAACTATGTATACACTTATACTTATTATCTTGTAAACAATTGACAAATCAAATCAAATAAATAAATAAAACTTGGAAAATGTGACTTATGACTAATTCAGCCCAAGGCGTCATCTTGCACAGATAATAATATCGCCCTGTGAACTATGCTCAGACTTTAAGAATGTGTGTGAGAGTATGATTCTAAGATAATTAGAAGGAAAATGAAAAATATAGGTAATGAAACTAACATGTACAGTAATGGGATCGTTTTGTAATGTTGCCTACTAGCCATCAAAGTAATTCTCTAACAGGAAAAAAAAGCAGCTAGGCCATTAATCACCCACATTTCCTTATTCACATCAATTTAACATTTAACTTAACGTTCAACATTTCATTAGCATTAAAACATTAACTCAGAGCTACTGCATTTGGAAAATGGATGTTGCCGTTCTTATGTTACATCTGTTAAAAACTGGTAAGAATTCTTAAAGGTCAGGAAAATCATTGTGAAATTTCCAAAATTTTGGGGAGAAAAACACAATCTATTTTCCTTTCTGAACAAAAAAAAAAAGTCATTCTCTATCTTAACACCTAGAAGCAATGCAAGCTCATTTAGAATTTTTTAAGTGAAATAGCATTGAAATAGCATTATCAGTATTGCATATAATATTATGTTATATCCTGATATTGTTTGCTAATAATGTTTTAATATTATCAACATTATTTTCAATTCAATCTGTGTTTTATATTTTTATATTTGTTTTAAAGTTTATATTTGTTTAGGCCATTATATTAGTTTAAATATTAAATATTATATTTTCTCTTTTTTAGTGTAAGATGTTTTACAATCAGTAAGTAAGTAATTATCAATAATTAAATAAAGTAATTATTGTCCATGAAACAGCATTATCAGTATTGCATATATTATGTTATATCCTAATATTTTTGCTAATAAATTGTTATTATCAATAGCTTTAAATTCAATCTGTGTTTTACATTTTTATATTTGTTTTATAGTATATTGAAGTTCTTTTTGTTTAGACTATTATATTAGTTTAAATATTATATTCTCCCTATTTTAATGTGAAATGTTCTATAATCAGTAAGTAAATAAATAAATGATATAGCCCATTATAATTCATATTATCAAGTCACTTTTTGGTCCCTGTCTGCATTGATAGAAATTTTTTTTAATTGAACTCAGAAACCCCAGATGAATACAATGTGTAGACAATGCATTTAAAGCAGGCTATTTAGTTAGAAGGGATGTGGTGGCTCAGTGGCTAAGACGCTAAGCTTGTCAATCAGAAAGTTCGGCAGTTCAGCAGGTTCGAATCCCTAGCACCGCATAATAGAGTGAGCTCCCGTTACTTGTCCTAGCTTCTGCCAACCTAGCAGTTTGAAAGCATGTAAAAATGCAAATAGAAAAATAGGGACTGTTTTGGGGGGAAGGTAACAGTGTTCTGTGCCCCTTCGCCATTTAGTCATGCCAGTCACATGACTACGGAGACCTCTTCGGACAGCGCTGGCTCTTCGGCTTTGTAACAGAGATGAGCACCGCCCCCTAGAGCCGGAAACGACTACCACGTATGTGCGAGGGAAACCTTTACCTTCACCTTATTTAATAAGAAACTATTATATATGTTCTTGATAATTATTTATCTGCTTTTCCAATTAAAATGGCCCAGATTCAGGGTGTTTATTGCTTTATTTTGTTTTCCTGCCATCTCAGTGAGTCCCCAGGAAACATTAATTGTATGTCTAGCCATATATCCTCACCCTGTAACTCATTCCTTTAATGAACCTCAACTGGCAGGCATTAGGCTAAAGGAAAAATATGACTGGAGGAATCTGAGGTAGCCATTTTTTCCCCCTGCAATGAGTAAGGGGATAGGAGAAGAAACATAAATTGTTTTCTGGAAAAAAAAAAATAGCTCCATTCTAGCAGAAGACATAAGAGGGATAAGAGTCCATTTGTAACATGATTGCTTTTATTATTGCAGCCTTAGCTTCTATTATAGCAAACCATGCATTTCCTGACTCCTACAATTCCTGACTACACAGTGTTATTACCTGGATAATGCTATATTGCATTGCTAGTGTCAAGATGGTTTGGTTTTCTCTTGCTTCCTTGAATGGAATACTCTATATTCCGATTACTCACTTCCTTTGATTTCCAAAAATTCATTTTAAACATTCCGTCCCCAGAAGGCAGTATACTGTAACTCCCTTTGGTGTTCTGTCTGAAACCACAATCTGACTCTCTTTTTCAGTTATTAATAGATGATTTCCTGCATCTGAGAACCCGAGAAGCAGATTATATAATCCACAAACAACTAAAACTTGTACATATTACAGAGGAGACTGAGGACTGGAAAATCATTTTGATGCAGTCAGATAAATCTTTTGGTATTCCTGAAAACAGACAATGGCCTTTTGTACACTTGGATACATAATTTTTCCTTCCCTTTTTCTTCTCTCTCTCCCTCTCTCCCCCCTCCCTCCCTCCCTCCCTCTCCCTCTCTCTCCCCCTCTGCCTTTCTCTCATGTCAAGTAGTGTATAAATATAAAATATTTACCTAATATGTTATGGAGAATTGTTGCAGGAATTGGGTATGACTAATCTAATGAAAAAAAAAAGGACTAGGGGTGATATGATAGCAGTGTTCCAATATCTCAGGGGTTGCCCCAAAGAAGAGGGAGTCAAGCTAGTCTCCAAAGCACCTGAAGGAAGCAATGGGTGGAAACTAATCAAGGAGAGAAGGAATCTAGAACTAAGGAGAAATTTCCTGACAGTTACAACAATTAACCAGTGGAACTATTTGCCTCCAAAACTTGTAAATGCTCTAACATTGGACGTTTTAAAAAAGAGGTTGGATAACCATCTGTCTGAAATGGATAGGGATTCCTCCCTGAGCAGGCGGTTGGACTAGAAGACCTCCAAGGTTCCTTTCAACTCCACTGTTCTGTTAAACTCTTATGAATGACAATGTTTCTTCTAGAGTTTCACTTACATAGACTTA
Organism: Pseudonaja textilis; assembly: GCF_900518735.1. The sequence goes on from NW_020769335.1 coordinate 10,748,455, forward strand.
CCATAAATTCCACTTTGACCACCATTTGTCTGGAAATTCCAGCCCATTTACACAGACCAGTTCCCCAAATTAGGATTCTAAAGATCCACAAAGGGTGTGTGTGTAATTACTTGTTATGTAGGTAAAAAAACAACAACCCAGAAATGAGTTTAAATTTTAGGATCCTTTGCCCAGAGAATCAGCCTTTAACCAACTGTCAAAACAGTGAGTTTTTGAAAGAGGGCTGAGGCTTCTCAGCTTTGCCTGTTCAACCTGCTGTGATCATCTTTGTTTGCATCAAACTGTTTAAAAATGATGTAAACTCCACCCACCACATCTGAGGAATTCAATTTCTTGTTTCTCCTTCCTTAAAGAATGGCCACTTTGAAAAGAAGATCCATCTTAACTTAAGATGAATTTATTCACTAGAATCAGGTGCTACCAATTTGCACTGGTTCGGGCAAACCGGATGTTAATTTTACATCTGGTTCACTGAACTGGTAGTTGCAATGACTGGCTAGCCCCGCCCCTCACAAGAGTCTCCATGTGTCTATTGAGAGTTTTGAAGCGATAATTCAGCACCAGAAAAATAAACACGGATGGCTGATGCTTCATTTAACATCTTTATAAACATAAGTAGATTTTACAAACCAGTTGTAGATTTCTCCAACATGGAGCAAACTAGATAGAAACATGTTGCAAGTTCAGAGCAGAGCTCCAGTCTTCAGCAGGCAAGCAAGTTAGTTTCATCTTTAATAGACTCAGAGCTTAACACAGCTGCAGAGTTGCAAAGCTTAACATAGAGCCACACCTAGGCTACTTTTAGTTTCAGTTTCCAGCCTAGGCTACTTCTAGTTTCAGTTTGCAAACTGTTCTCATTGGCTGACGTAGTTGCTAGGCCTATTCATTGGCTGACCTTGTTATCAAGCTCGATTCCAGGTCATGAATATACTCTGACAGTGTCCCATTTTGGATCCCAGGTAAGTGCAGGGCCCACATGGAGGCTTAGGGTGGGTGAAAAAGGGTCTCCTGGAGGCTATGGAAGACCAGGCCTGTTTCCAGCCTCCAGAGAGTCTCTGGAGCCCAGGGAAGTGGCTTTCACCCTCTCAGAGGCTCCAGACCTTCTCAGAGTCTTGAGGAAAATCTCCAGAGCATCTCCAGAACATCTGGAGGATGAAAAATGGGCCTCCCAGAAGTTCCGGAAGGCTGGAAATGGGCCTGTTTCTGGCCTCCAGAGGGCCTCCAGAGCCCGGGGAGACAGCTTTCACCCTCCTGGAGGCTCAAGAAAAGCCTCCAGAGCCCAGGAGGGTAAACCCCCCCCCCCCATTGTGGTGCAGGAGGCCAACTACGCCCTGCCCCGCATGGCCATGCCCGTCCAGCAACCAGGCAGAGAACTGGTTGCTAATTTTTTTGAAGCCCACCCCTGACTAGAATTACCAGTTCTTATATTACATCCACTACAAGTTTACCACAGAGTTATACATTTCAAAAGTCAACCAAAACTGCTAAGGGGTAATCAATTTTGCATTGCAATATTTGCATTAACTTTGTATCAACATACTGTAAGCATCACCTTTGTATTAACATACATTTGGGTGTTAAGAAGAAACAAACAAAACAGGGTGGCTTTAATCTGTTTTGTCTTTTTTGTTAGATTTTGAGTACAGCAAAAAACAAACAAACTCAAAATGCTATCAAAATTTAACATATAATCCAAGGTGTTCAAACCTTCCTTTCTTGCTCTTATAACACTGACAAGGTCACTGTATTTCAAAAGACACTTTAAAAAAAAGTATTTATCCAAGTCAAACATTTTACTCTGCCATAATTAGAATTAAATTCCCTCTGATGCAAATTATGAAGGAAAGACCATTTGGTCATGTATAGGAATGTCTATTTATACATCGTTGCGTAAGGGTTATTTCATATTACAATAATCCATTAGATGACAGTGTTGACAACTAACTATTGTTCATTTCTGTTTTGACTTATTAATTGGATTTTATAAATTAGACTCAGATTGCAAGACATCTGGTAGAATTTATTTTATTTATTCATTTGTTGTATTCTTAAGATGTTGAACATCTTAAATCCAGGTTGGTAAAACAAACTGTCTTTCAGATAAAATCAAACTAGGCCTGAACTTATCTGTTTGGTTTTAAAAGACACTAATTCAACTTTACTATTCTCTTATTACAACACTGGGGTACTAACTAGTAGCACAATGATATATTTAATTATTATTTAACTTTAAAGGATAAGACCATAATATATTTTTGATCTTGAATTCCTCAATATCTCTTATTTGCAACAATCTGGGCAACCCAATTCGATGTTTTCGATATTTTCTCTCTCTCTTTGCTGGTTGTATAATTTAAATTGTTCCACATTGGGTAGCCGTACCCAGGAATCCAGCTATAAATCACTTAGGACATGTGAATGCATATGTGAGACAACTATTGGGTTGTCCCCTAGCCTGACTGTGCATTCTCAAATGTTATTGAGAGTTAAGAAGTTCTGTAATTCAAAATTGATCTTGGCCATGTCCATAAAGTTACAATCCACCCACCCCTTTTCCCACTTGTGCAACTATATAGGAACTACATTTAAATGTGCTATAAACATGTTAATGTGTTTTACTAGTGTAATATACCCATTCCTCCCCTGCTTATATATTAAAGTCCAGTTTTCCTTATCTCCTCATCAGAGTCAATTACCGCAGAAGAGAAAATGTGGAATTCTTCTCCATGTGAAATGGACCACAAGAATTCTTTTAGAAGATCAGGTTTGTCTGTGCCTACAAAGCAGTTTTGATATTGTAAAGCTTCTGTATGCCTTTCAGCACAAATTGCAATTTCAGACTGGATTTTTTTTCTTCTTCTATGTGTGTTTCAGCATCTCCATTGTTCTGTGCAGGGAAATATGATCTCTTATTAGAATGTGTAGCCAACCTCATTTATCTTATGTGATTCAGTGCATTCAGTGGAGGCACTTGGTTCTGCGTTGGGAGGGATTGAGGATTGAGTGATCAATGTATTGCTTGTTTAAGGAGGGGGAAAAATTAAACCTAATTGATAGTGTGTCACCAAGAATACTAAAAAAGAATGAGAAAACCAAGAGGAGGGGGACAATCAAGCTGAAAATCACTGGGAAGAAAAGCAGGGAAAAGAAAAGGAGACTCTGAAAAGATTATTACTTAGTCTGTGGCACATCAACTCGATAACTGTAGGGAGGAACAGAGAAACAATAAATGTAATATAAAAAGACAAAATTGGTAATAAGCAGCGGCATGGAGAAAGTATCTTCTGGTGTATAGCATTTCAAATTATCTTTAATGTACTAAACAATTTCTGCCGCAGCTTTGCTCTTTAAATCCCAATGCTTGCTTGAATATTTCCTAATGAAAACGCTATTGATAAAAATGTGCATTATTTCTCTTTCTTTTCCTTTAAGCATTTTTAGTTCTTCTATAATCAACCACTGAGCAGCAAGGTCCTTTCACATGAGATCCATACATAGGCAGGGTGTACGTCTTAAATGAGAATCTTTTCCACTGTGTGATGCTACTGAATACAAACAATGGAAGCTGGGTGAATGTGAAAAACAAATTGGCATTTAAAGGAGGTAGAAAGCTCCAAATGGCCATTAGGCCTAGAAGGAAGGAGTGCGATTAGGGTTCCATCTCACACAGCTGAATGGAGTTAGTTATCTCAGGCAAATCCCTATCAGTTTTCATTCATTTTTATGGGTGCAAATTGGATTTAGAACGTTGCAATGAAGATGAGAATTCTGGGAAGGTTCTCATAGGGTAGGGGTGAAAATGTTCTTACGTTTCCTTGGGCTGAAGACACAAAGATGTTCAGATGATCATCTTCTTTCATTGTCCACATCTTTCTTCAGAAGCATCATCTTCCTCCTGTCAGTTAACCTCAGCAGAAAACTTTGTGAGGGACCTTCTTTCTGGACAATATCATCCTTCCAGTGATCAGTAAGGGTAGCGATCTGTCTTGAGAAACATTTCTCCTGAACAAGTTTGGGAAAAAATCATCTCTCACTTCTCTCACAAAATGGATTGACTGGATGTGATTGGTTCCAAAACATGAGCCTTAGATAGGTTTACTTTAAATACAGTATGTCTATCTCAGGGGTGGCAAACTGGATGTCACTGAGGGCCACATCAGAGCTATGGTTGACCTTGGGGTGGCCAGGCAGGTGTGGCTGACTGGATGGGTGTGGCTGACTGGGTGGGTGTGGCCAACTGGGTGGGCATAGCCATCCTGACACTATTCCGCAAACTGCTGGCATGTTTCCTCTTCGCACTGGGGAGATTGGACTGAAACTATGCTGGCCTAATCTTTCCTCTTCGCATTGGGTAGACCAGGATGGCCCTGCAGGCTGGATCCAACCATATTGTAGGCTGGATCCAGACCTTGGGCCTTGAGTTTGACACCCTTGGTCTATGTCTTCCTGTTTAGAGCTAAATTTAATCCCTGGAGGTTACTTTACTGGGTAAATAGACACCATTCTGATGTTCCTGCAACTTGAGTTACCGTTGATTCAACTCATTCTTCCAGTTAATGAGAAAAATGTTATGGAAACAACAAAACATCCTTCAGGTAGATAGTTATGCCCTAGTTGCTTCACTGCTGGACTATTGCAATGTGTTCTACTTGGGGTTACCCTTGAACATCACCTGGAAGGCACAGTTAATGCAATATCCAGTTAGTAATGAGTGTTCCTTGTTATTCCAGTGTTTCATCACAACTGTGCATTGGCTACCAGTTGGCTTCTACATGCAATTCAAGGTATTCATCATCACCAATAAAACTGCCATGCCCCTGTCAAAGCCTGAATCTGCAGAGGAGGACAAGCCAGAGCTGGAGTTGTCGGAGATCAAGGGGGTGATTTTTGCTCATTGTCTGTGCTCTGTCGCTCCTCATGTCCACTGCTTGCCCTCTCTCAATCACCCTGCCCCTGTTCCTCCCTGCTAACAAGCCATCCCAATCCTGAGGGGCCCTGGGCTGCCTCGGCCTGCCCCTCCACATATTCCTCCAAAGCCACCAAAGCTTCCCCCTCAATTTCCATTGGCTCCAGATCAGGCTTGTCTTCGTCCACAGATTCAGGCTCCAACAGGGGCATGACAAAAACCCTTCCTGGCTTATCTGGTTATATATCAGGCACAAGGCACCAAAGCCACTTATAAATAGCTAAAGTAAGCAACTTTATTGCCTTCTACCTATGTTACAAGAATCTCCACAGGCTGCTTGACTTCCCCTGGGAATGACAAGATAAGGATTCGTCGATCTGGGGAAAGGTAAAGCTTATGCTGTTTGTGACTGCGTAATGATTCCAAACTGGGTCCTCATTTGACCCCCTCCTTCCATCTGAGCTGGCAGCTTTATGTTTGAGACTGTGTCCAACTGTGTCTGACCCAATGGCCTAGGCAGGTGGAATAGATGCATTCCAAGTTTCTCCCATTAAACTTTGTCACGTTGCTATTCTTTGGAATAATATTCCTCCCAAAATATATGGACCACCCACTTTCTGAGGTTTCAGAGGACCCTTAAAACCTGGCTCTTCTTCTCTGTGTTAGGGAGTTTTTGTGGTGTATGTGTGTGCTCATTTTACTGTTAATGCTGCTTTAGGCTTTGTGGCTATAGTGTTAATTGTCTTAAATTCTATGTTGGATATTAGAGGTTTTTGGAGTGGGGCAGCTGATAGAAATAGAAAGATCAGCAAGAACAACAAGGTGTTATAGTCTGGTTGTGTGCATGATTACTCAAATGTAAGCCCCATTGGATGCATCCATTTGATAGGCAACATAAAACTGCTGCCTTCATGCATTTTATTTCATTGAGCATTTCTGATCAGAACACATCCTTCAGATTAAGGATACTTCATTCACTGTATCATCATATCTTTGCTCCAGATTTAACCTTGGAACATGAAAGAGTTTTCTTCACAATCAAATATATTGTATTAGTAACTAGATTCCTCTTTAGGCTTCAAAATATGTTTGCCTGCAAGGAAATGCATTCCTTTTCTGGTATTGTAAAAGGTAAAGGTTCCCTCACACATGCATGCTAGTTGTTTCCAGCTCTAGGGGGTGGTGCTCATCTCCATTTCTAAGCTGAAGAGCCAATGCTGTCTGAAGACATCTCTATGGTCATGTGGCTGGCATGATTAAACCCCAAAGGCGCGTGGAGCGTTGTTCCCTTCCCACCAAAATGGTCCCTATTTTTCTACTTGCATTTTTAATGTACTTTCGAACTGTTACGTTGGCAGAAGCTGGGACAAGTTACGGGAGCTCACACCATTACCCGGTGGCAGGGTTTCGAACTGCTGAACTGCCAGTCTTCTGATCAACAAGCTCAGTGTCTTAGTCACTGAGCCACTGCATCCCTCTTCTGGTATTGTAGAAATGTCTCATATTCCTGTATGATTAAAATATCAACTAGCACTGATGATGTTACGTAGTTTGAGTAATGGGAACACCTGCAAGAAAAGCCAAGAGAGCACCAGAGAAGTAAGAAAGGCTTGAAGCATTTCTTAAGTCTCAGGATTTAGATACAATACAATGCTGTCACAAGCAAATGTAGCAGAACATGAATTAAACACAGCATCGCTGTGTATATACTGTATAACTTGTCATACCCATATCATGTTGCCCTTATTCATGACAGAACATAGCCCGGAGCCTAACCATTTGTACTCACTATCAATTTTGCCACTCTTTTGTAAATTAGGAGGAAGGAGGAAGCCACAGAAAGGCACTACAGGGAACTGCACTTTGTTCCAGATGGGCTTGGGGGAGCCGAGATCTTCATCCTGAAGTTCATCCATTTCATGTCAAGCTGAAGAAGTGGGAAATGCGAAGGGACAAGCAAGGCAAAGTTGAAGGAGATTATTATACTCTGTGGTGCATTTGTTCCATTAGTGATATCCGTTTTATTAAGAAAGCTCAGCGATCTCTTGCTGTTGCTTTGTCAATCAACCAAACGCCTCTGTTCTTCTTCACCAGTAGCTCTTGTATTAGCTTCTGTGCGTGCAAACAGTGCAGGATTCTTCTTACTATTGTTGCTTAATATATATTAAAAGACATCAATCTGATTTTAAATAATGCTGGCAGGACTTTCCCAAATTCTGGATGACCTCTACAAGACAGGAAGGCATTAAACGATGCTTCATCACACAGTCAGCCAGATGTTCAGATTTCACATTTTTGTCCAACTATAGAATCTTTCCTAAGGACCTGGAATAGGCAGATGTGGATATTGGATGATGAAAATCTCTACAGACCCCTTACATCTTGGATATAAATTGTTTCAACTTCTACTCTCAAAACGAAGTTATAGGGCACTGCACACCAGAACAACTAGACATAAGGACAGTTTTTTTCCCACATGACATCTCTCTCCTACACAACTAATTCCCACAACACTGCCAAACTATTTACTAAGACTGTATTACTATTCTTTTTCTCATCCTTCCTATTACGTATCTCCTTTTCTACTTATGACTATATCTTTGTTGGTGGTATCCTTACGATTTATATAGCTTTATTTAGTTTCTTAGTATGTTTTATGTTGATTGTTTATTTAATATCCCATGACCATCACTGTTGTATCTTATGATTCATGATGAATATATTTATGATGACCATGATCATGATTTATCACTTATATCTTTTATGTACACTGAGAGTTTATGCACCAAAGACAAATTCCTTGTGTGTCCAATCACCCTTGGCCAATAAAGAATTCTATTAAAGATTTCATCGCAGGGTGTAAGCTGTTGTTGTTGTTATTGTTATTATTGTTGTTGTTGCTGCTGCTGCTGTTGTTGTTCCAAAGGTGTTTTTTCAAGAGATAACTGGGCTTTCTGGTTTTTCTTTGACCAGTTTTGCTTCTCATCCAAGAAGCTTCTTCAGCTCTTTCATCTTCAAAGAAAATCCAGAAAGTCCAGTCGCCTCTTGATAAAACACCTTTGGGGTCAACCATGACCTGGATAACTGAGAATCGCCTATAGATATTAGTATTATTATTTTGTATCTCTACGTATCCTGTTTTACCTTTTTAAATACTAAATGAGAGTATTTGTAGCTTTGAAATGAGGGGTCCTCGTTGTTGTTTGATTTCTTGCAGATGTTTCATTACCCAAATTAGGTAGCATTCACTGGTGCACTGATGATGTTACCTAGTTTGGGTAATGAAATATCTGCAAGTAAACAACCAAGATCAGAGACCACCAAGGTCCCTCATATCCTGTTTTTCATTGTTTCTTTAATTGCTTGTTTTGTAACCCAGTTCTGACAGCATTAACAAATGATGGGTATCAGATGGAGAGTTTTCCATGAAGAGAGCTAAATCACATATATTTACACTGGGGTGAGGTTATTTTAGGGCCTTGGTTCCTTCAAAGGGGTTAGTGGCCTTGTGCCCATTTCACTCCAGATTCTACTCATGTTGCTTGCTCATAAGGATATCTAACTAAAAACAGATTTATTGATTTGTGCTACTCTCTCTCTCTCTCAAGACCTCCATTTCATCATTATACAAAGGACACATAGAAAGTATTGAATATGCATGATTTTACAGCTTATTAAAGGTAGCTGAAAGAGCTGAGATGTGTTATTATTTTTACTTGATTGCCCACCAAGGATGAAGGAATAAATAAAGAAACCTGATTAGACTTAATGGGATTTATATTTTGAAGGAAAATACACAGAGGGTCAGGCTGCTGGTTTTGCGAGTAGAGTCTGTATAGTTCCCTTAATATTTAGTTCTCAGCTCCCTATAGACATAACAGAGAGAAAACCAGAAGGAGGAACTTGGTATAGGAACTGTCCATTAATGTTTTAGGAAATGTTAAGAGCTCCGCTTAAAGTGGGGAATGCTTATTAGAGCATTAACGAATACTCAGATGGGCATTCAGAGTGAAAAATGCAATTGAAACATTCCAAAGTGACTGTAGGGATGCCTATTTCTGAGAAAAGCAACCAACAGGGTTTCTTGGAGGGCAATTTTCTAAAGGCCTCCTCCTTTTTTGGCAGCCAGCTTTTTGGTAAGTTGTAAAATGGGAGTTCTTGCTTGGAGAAATAATAGCATCCATCCAATGAAACCTGGAGAGAAAGGTTTATCCTACTGCTTCACATCATGCAATCTAAACCCTTATAAGCCTGCATTGTATTCTTTGTTAATAGTATAAACATTCAAAGCAGTGCTGTGGGAGTTAGCTCAACATCCAGTTAAGTTTTGCTCTCGTATTTATCTAGCAAACCTTTGCATCTTGGAAGTTCCTATCACCCCATGATTGATACCTCTCTCTCTCTCTCTCTCTCTCTCTCTCTCTCTCTTTCTCTCTCTCAACCTCCATTTCATCATTATACAAAGGACACATAGAAAGTAATGAGCATTTTCTCAAGATAAAGACATATGAAATGACTTTTGTTATGTTATATTTTGTTTTGTTTTTATTTACTTGCCTCCAGAAGTTGTGGGTGCCCCATCCCTGGAGATTTTTAAGGGATGGGACAACCATTTGTCTGAAATGGTAATACGGTGTCTCCTTCTTGATCAGAGGGTTGGACTAGTAGATCTCCAAGGTCCCTTCCAACTCTGTGGTTCTGTTATTCTTCTATTCTGTTTTTACCCAGAGAGGCATCTCTCTCACCATGACATTCAAAATCTGAATCAACACCTTCTGCCCTCACTGTCCATCAGTGACTTGGAGAAGATGTGAAAGATCATCCCTGAAATTTCTCCTTCTACAAATTGAGAGGCTTAGGAAATAGAGGCATCACCAATAGCAATAGCACATAGACTTATAAACCACTTCACACAACTTCACATCCCTCTCTAAGTGGTTTATAGAGTCAGCCTATTGCCCCAAACAATCTGAGTCCTCGTTTTATTGATCTTGAAAGGATAGAAGGTTGAGACAATCTTGAGCCAGTTAAGATTGAACTGCTGTCAATTAGCAGAATTAGCCTGCAGTACTGCATTCCAACCACTGTGCCACTGCCACTATAGATAGATAGACAGATAGATGCATATATTCATAGATGCATAGATGACAGATAGAGATAGATAGATAGATAGATAGATAGATAGATAGATAGATAGATAGA
>NW_020769335.1:10758732-10788127 GCF_900518735.1 Pseudonaja textilis
ATAGATAGATAGATAGATAGATAGATAGATAGATAGATAGATAGATATGGAAATAGAGATAGAGATAGACACTCTCTAGGTTATGAGACTGGTTTTGAACTTCTATTATTGTTAGAATTTTTTTCTAACAACTGGAATATGCCTTCACATGTTTTCAATTCTTTATTCTGTTTTCTGCACTCTGATCTTCAACAGTTTCCATGTTGGTAATTAAAGATTGCTATTGAATTATTTCTCCCTCCTGTTACCTCTTCTGAGGGTCAAACCTTCTTACTTCTTTTGCTTTCTTCACCAGACTTTGTTTCGTGCCCTCCAATCTTCTTTCTTACTGCCATTTTTTAATCCTGTTCCAGTTTCTCTGAATCCTCCTGGCAGAGTGGCATCCCAAACCTGCATAGTATTTGAGGTGGGTTTGATAAAAAGAACTTGAACAATAACCTAGTATTTGGCTCCTTGTGATAAATCTATTTGAAAAGAATCCGAGATATATACCATCGGCATTAATAGAATAGTGAGTGTTTTGCAACAGATGAGACTAAAGCTTCTACCAAAGGAGAATGGCAACCCGGCCACCATTTTGCTTCTATCACAGGAAATAAAATTGCTTCCAATCTTCACAGGAATCTTCAGTTATAACAATACTTCCCTACTTATAGAAAGTCCAAAGTTCTTTGAAAGAGGGAGTCCAGATTAGCAATCTGGTGAAGAGGGAAGAGGGAAGGAGGGGCGGCGGGGAAGCAGTCTGCTTCACACCCTGGTTGCAAACCGAAGACCGACTCACAGCTCCTGGGGTTCACCGCCCTGCAAGGATGGGATGAATCTCACCGTCTCACCGCCCCGCAAGGATGATCCTGGAGCCCCTGGTATTGGCGAGCTCCACCGCCTTACCTTCTAGTAAGGATGGGTCGAATCACAGATCGTTGAGTAGAGCGCTTTTGAATTTAGTGCTTACTGAGGAATGAGTTCTTTTCTGGCGTGCTGGTCAAGGATGGGAGGAATTGGAGATCTCCGAGTACTTTTGAATCGAGTATTTTGAATTGCTGAGGAGTGGAGCTCTTTTCTGGCTTGCTGGCAAGTCTCGGGCATTAGGCTTTCCACCTCGCCAGATTTTATTTTTTTTTATTTATTTTATTTTTATTTTGTTTATTTTATTATTTTATTACAGCTAAGAAAACACTTCCTGAATTGTTGCATAAAATCCCATCTAAATTAATTGTGGGTTTTCATGTCTCGAATGAAAGCATTGCCTGCTTGAGGAATGTACATTCATGCACATACGTACATCAAATATCCATACATTTGGCTATAGGTGTTTAAAAAGACAAAGCATTCAAAAATGAAGGTAAACATTATGGAAAGAATCACTTGCATAATGTGGAAAGTATTTAAACAAGGGGACTTTTGGGAATGTATGAACAAAAAACATGTTTTTACACAGATTTTTAATGGAACCTTTGCAAACTCAGGCAGAGGCAGAGTGCTCCCATGCTTGAACTAAAAGGGGAAAAAAAATAATGTTAGAAAGGATAGGTTTAGAATTGATAGGGTGCATCTACTATCAAAACTTTGAAAACCAAAGAACCAGTCCATAGAAACTTGCATAATTGTTTCCATGGAAAGTCTAAAATTTTGCTTGAATTCCTCAGTGTAACATGAGACAATTCTAGTTTATTTCATTGAAAGAGCTGTGGTGGCACTGTGGTTAGAATGCAGTACTGCAGGCTACTTCTGCTGACTGCCGACTGCCAGCAGTTCGGCAGTTCAAGTCTCACCAGCTCAAGATTCTCTCCTTGATTCAGCCTTTCATCATTACAAAGTCATAAAATGAGGACCCAGATTATTGGGGGCAAAATGCTAACTCTAAAACATTTAGAGAGAGCTATAAAGCACTGTGAAGCAGTATATAAGTCTAAGTGCTATTGCTAAATTTAGTAGGCAATATCTTGACATAGTCTGTTGACTTTAATTTGTTTTTATTTGAATATTGCTCTGCTATTTTGTTAACAGTGTTTTAACGTCAAAAATTCAGAGTTACTTAACCTTAAAGCATCACAATTGCAATAAATAAATTGTCAGCAAATTTACCTATTCTTTGCATGTTTTGGTCTAATTTCAAACAACAAAATTCACACAGCTTTGACATAGATTATGTGTTGCATTTATGTTATTTTTATTCCCTATTTTCTGCAGTGAATATTATTGGTAAAATGATGGCCTATTTTGATTATTATTACTTTTCTCTGTCTTAATATCAGCATTCCAGAAAGAAGCTATTTTTTTTTAATTCCAGGCTTCACACTATAGGTATTAATATAGGTGCTTCTGTTAAAGATGTCATGCTCAAAAATAACCTTCTGTAGAATGAGTTTTACAGAACATCTGCTGTTTCTTGATCACCCAACTTATGCTATCTTTAGTTTATAGTAGGATATATATTTTAGTAAATTAATTTAGTGTGATAGAAGCTTAATATTAATGACAGCTGTGGTTTAAATAAACAGATAATTCATTTGATTCTAATTGTAGTTTTATTTATGCTGCTAGCATTAAAATAATTATTAGATGTTTGTCCCCATGTACTTTTGCATTTATGTCTATGGCAATTAATAGCACATGCACAGATAGATGGGAGAAGTAAATAGGTAAGCAACATGAGTTCATCAAAAACAAATCAAGCTGAACTAACTTAATTTCTTGGTCTGATAGGATAACAAGCTTGGTGGATAAAGGACATGCAACGGACATACAACGTTTTAATTTTAATAAAGCCTTGTATATAGTTCAGCATGACATGCTCATTGGAAAAGGAAAGACATAATGATTTATCTATAACAATAATATACATTCTACTGGAAATATCTGAACTCAAGACAATAAAGCAATTCTTAATGCTTCAGGCATTCTATTAGGGGAAGGATTCAACCACTGCATTTCTGTTATAATTCTGTTCCTCCCTTGATATCTGTGGCAGTGGCAGATTAGACAAGTCTGATCCACCAAAGACCACACAACCACACAACTTAACCACATTTATTCATCCTTCCATAATTATGCATTAGTATCAGAGGACATCACAACCAAGAAGCTCTTTGAGTTATTTTAGAATAACACACATTCTGGATGGAAACATGCAGAATAACAGAGTTGAAAGGGACCTTGGAGGTCTTCTAGTCTAAACTCTGTGCTCAAGCAGGAGATCAAATACTATTTTGGACAAAAACTCCAATGATGGAGCACCTTCAACTTCTGGAGACAAGCCGTTCCACTGGTTCATTGTTCTCACTGTCAGGAAAGAGTTCCAAACCTGGAGGAAAAATCTATCATCCGGGGTTTTTGTTATCGTTGTTATTGTTGTTGTTTTTTTGTGGGGGGTGGGGAATGGGTCTTAGTTCAATGCTTCAAATTTCCTGAGATTGGAACAGTTATAACTCCTGGTCTTTGCTTCTAATTAAACAACATGGATTTTTTTTTTTTAAAGATAATATTATGATGTCTCTGAGCTATTTAAATCCCAGAGTAATTTTCTTGAAAATTATATACAAACTCTTTCTCTGCTAATTGTGATTTGGAATATTTGGGTATTATTATTTAACACATTATATTTGATTGTGGGAAATTGTTGAAAGTTGTCATAGAATTCCGATGGGGAAAGTGTTGGATAGATGGGTTTATTGTTAACAGTTCAACATTCAACAACACTTGGAGAGGAGGTGGAAAAGGGGGGACAATCCTAATTAAAATGCCTTCTGGTGTCTTCTGAATATTCACAGAAGAATTGATTTGGAGACATTACTGTTTTGTTTTGTTTTTCATCTGGAGCTCTAAAAGGGGGAACTCTTCCAGCAGTACTAAATTTGTCTCAGATGAATAAATTTTCCCCCACTGCTTGTCAGACCAAATTCCTCGTGTGATGGAGTATCATGGCAAGCCTTCTCAAGCCAAGTATATCTGCTCATATGCTGCCAGAAAACCCTTGTATTTAGAGAGGAACAATTAAAAAAGTGTCCTCTCCTTGTTGATTGGAGAGTTGTGTTGGATGGTTCTCCAAAACTTCAACCTTCAATCCCTTCTTTTAGATGTAGGTGAAGTACAAAATTTGTTCACAGGATTCTGCTGCTTTTTCTCAACCATATCAGTGGTGGGATTCAAAAGAAGTTACTACTGGTTCTGTGGGCATGGCTTGATGGGAGTGGCATGGCCTGGGTGGGCATGGCAGGGGAAGGATATTGTAAAATCTCCATTCCCACCCCACCCCACTAACCTGCTTTCCAGCTCCATTCTCCTGTGCAGGGCAACATCAGCTGGGACTCAGGAGACAGAGAATAGATGGGAGCAGGGCCAGTCAGAAGTGGGTATTTACTGGTTCTCCAAACTTTCCAAAATTTCCGCTACCAGTTTTCCAGAACTGGTCAAAACCTACTGAATACCACCTCTCAACCATATCCATCCATGCTATTATCAAACTGAGTAATTGCTCATCTCAAAAAAATATTGCAGATTAATGTAATACTTTTAGAAAATATAATGGGAAAGTTTATAACTACTTTTGATCTGTTATGCAAGGGTAGGTGGGGTATCAGATATTTATGATATATTTTTCAGCTTTCAATCAGGATGGATACATTATGTTTAATGTTCATGTTAGTATATGTTGTTTGCTGTAGACACTTTTTATTACTGTTTTTTTGTTGTTACTTGGTTGATGTTTTTTCTTCTCCAGAATAACTAGACACAAGAACAGTTCCTCCCGAATGCTAAATAAATAATTGCTAAATGCTAAACAAATAACTCTGCTAAACAAAGAATTCCCTCAATACTGTCCAACTATTTACAAAGTTTGCATTACTATTACTATTAATCTTCTCATCACTCCACTACCCATCCCCTCCCACTTGTGACTTTATGACTGTAACTTTGTTGCTTGTATCCTTTTATATTGATATATTATACATTTATATTGACTGTTTCCTAGTATGATTTCCTAGTATGATATCATTGCTTATTTGTACCCTATGACTATCATTAAGTGTTGTACCTTGTAATTCTTTATGAATGTATCTTTTCTTTTTATGTACACTGAGAACATATGCACCAAGACAAATTCCTTGTGTGTCTAATCACACTTGCCAAGGAAGAAATCATTCATTCATTAATTCAGACTGCTCAACATTTGGCTTCGTTAATAATACTTGAAGGCTTTATAGTAATACTTAAAATAATGAGATTTGTAGGAATATCAGAGGAGTGAAAGGATAACTCTTAGGCCATTCTCTATCATCCTTTTTGAACGTTTATGAATTCCTGAGATTGTTGGCATGAGATGCACTGTATTTTCTTCTGGGTTCTTCCTCTCTTTGATCTATTTGGATACAAAAGCAGAACAAACCCAAGTGAGACACAATGGAGCAAAATAATCATTGTTCTTCCTAACCTTCTAACAAGCATTGCCTTGTAATCAGAGCAGTCCCATTCTACATATGTGAGCAATCACCTCAACTTCCAAGGCAGCCAGTTATGTCATTGAATATGTGTTCCATCGAGCGTTATAACACCCCAGCATCTTGAGATAGGGTGCCTTCCATATCTCTCTCTATAGATATAGTTTTCCCCAATTAAAGATAAAATGCTTAATTGGTATTGGATTGTTCTTTAGGTCATATTAACACATTTCTTTCTCCCTGTCCCCCCCTCTGTCTCCCTCTTCCTCTCCTTCTCCCTTCCCCCCTCTCTCAATATAAGCTTCTATTTAATAACTTACTTGGGAAACTAAATTAAGTCATGAGCAAAATATTGGAAATAGAGGTTTTTGCCATCAACTCTCTATATTTTTTTTTTATTTCTCCTGGGTCTTAAATGATATAGCTTTTCTCAGCAAGAGGAAGGAACAGTGGCATATTTTAAGAATGAAGAAATAGCTGTCATGGTTTTGTGTTGTTTTGCTTTTTATCTTCACAATAGGCCCTTGATTAAACTAGAACTAGATACAAAGGTTTCTAAATGGAATCATATCACACACCCTCTGTATATTCTTAAACCAATATTTTCCCCATCTTCCCCAGAACTACATAGTTAATGATGGCCCATCTGTGCAGTTCTTTACAACCTGCTGATTCCTGTTCAAACTTTGGGCAACAGGGACCAGTTCCATGAAGAGAGGTGTTTCCATGGACCAAAGAGGTTTCGTGTGCTATCTGCATCCTGCATATGGGCTTTTGCTTGCTTGCATGGCCTGGTTTCTGGCAGGCCATGGATTGGAGTTGAGGACCCCCTGTTCCAGCCCACAGAGGATACAATCAAGATCAAGAGAGGTACTAATACACCTTAGTATATAAAGCCTTAGTTAAGACCACACCTAGAATACTGCATCCAGTTTTGGTCACCACACTATAAAAAAAGATGTTGGAACTTTAGAAAAAGTGCAAAGAAGAACAACCAGAATGATTAGAAGGCTGGAGCCTAAAACATATGAAGAAAAATTCCAGGAGCTTGGCAGGGCTGGTCTAGTGAAGAGAAGGACCAGGGGAGACATGATAGCAGTCTTCCAATATTTGAGGGGCTGCCCCAGAGAGAAGGGGTTCAAGCTATTTTCCAAAGCCCCCAAAGGCCAGACAAGGAACAATGGATGGAAACTGAACAAGGAGAGATTCAACCTGGAAAGAAGGAGAAATTTCCTGACAGTGAGAACAATTAACCCATGGAACAGAAGTTGCCTTCAGAAGTTGTGGAAGCTTTATCACTGGAGGCTTTCAAGAAGAGATTGGACTGCCGTTTGTCAGAAATGGCATAGAGTCTCCTGCTTTTGAGCAGGGGGGGTGAACTAGATGACCTACAAGGTTCTTCCTGATTCTGTTAATCTATTTTAAAAAGAAAAGATAATGTAACATGAAATTCTTCACTGGAAACTTAAACAGGCACTTGAGTCAAACATTGGGATCCAAGAGAGTTTAGTGTAGCATCTGTAAGGATATAGCAATAGCACTTAGACTTATATACCGCTTTATAGTGCTTTTACAGCCCTCTCTAAGCGGTTTACAGAGTCAGCCTCTTGCCCCCAACAATCCGGCTCCTCGTTTTACTCATCTCAGAAGGATGGAAAGCTGAGTCAACCTTGAGCCTAGTGGGATTTGAACTGCCAAATTGTAGGCAGCTGGCTGCAGAAGTAACTTGTAATACTACACTCTTTACCACTGTACCACAAAGGCTCCTATATACCCCGTTCCCACTCTTTCATTATTTCATGCAAAGGTGGAAGTACAGTATGTGTTTGGTTTAGTTTTCCTCCTCACTTGTCAAACTGATACTGTTCATGATGGACTGGCCACTGAAGATTGTGTTGGCTCTGACCCAAGGTTGATGACTGTGGAACTGTAATTAGCAGGATGACCTTCAGCCCAATGGCATTGGAAAACTGAAGGAAGCCACTTCAATTTATTTTATTTTATGTCACTATTTGGCTTAAAATAACCCAAAGCAGTTGGATGAATAGAAGCAAAGCATTTTATGAGTAGGTAAGGTGCAAGGACAAAAGCACTCCTGGGAGTAGGAGCAGAGAAATTAATTCCAGACTACCAACCTGTGCACTATAAATGTGGATTGGTTCAACATATGAGTCTCCTTCATTATTGTTTATGGAGATTCTCAGTATTCCAGGTCATGGTTGTTCCAAAGGTGCTTTTTCACGAGGCATCAATCTATCAAAATAGAACTGGAAGGAACCTTGGAGGTCTTCTAGTCCAACTCCCTGCTCAAGCAGGAGACCTTGTACCTTTTCAGACAAGTGACTGTCCAAACTCTTCTTAAAAACCTCCAGTGATAAAGCACCTATAACTTCTGGTGGTAAGCAGTTGCAGTGGTTAATTGTCCTCACAGTTAGGAAGTTTCTCCTCAATTTCAAGTTGCTTCTCTCCTTACTTAGTTCCTGTCCATTGTTTCTTATCTTGCCTTCTTTGCTTTGGAAAATCAGTTGGTTCCCCTCATCTTTGTGGCAGCCCCTCAAATACTGCAATACTGCAAACAGGTCATTGCTGTTATTTTCTAACAGCCTTTTCCTATATGATGTCTGTAGATTTGTTGGGACTACTGCTCTGAACAGCCTCAGCCAGGTTGACAAAAGCTGCTTGAATACTAATTGAATACTAAAAGGATTTACAACAAGCACTAGCCTTGCATAACTGTGTTGGATAGTGTGCTTGCAAACAAAAGAACAATATAGCTTGGCAGAATATGATGAATTTATTGTTGCTTTGTCACCCAGAATAGGTGAATCATGTTTGGTGAAGCTGCCCAAAGGCTAGACCAGGTAAATAGTGGTAGTTTGGGTTTTTAAATATTGGTGAGGTTTTATCACTGACCACTTCTCCTGAGATGTGTGAGCAAGTGATAAGTAACACTTCTCCTTCTGCTATATTTCAGAACAGTTTGATCTGAGTAATCATCTTAACAGAATAAGAGAGTTGGAAGGAAGCTGGGAGGTGATCCCATCCAACCCTTCGCTCAAGCAGGAAACCTGATACCATTTCAGATAAATGACTGTCCAATCTTTTCCTTAAAAAAAAATCTCACAACTGTAGCATCCACAACTTCTAGAGGCAAGCGTTGCACCAGTTAATTGTTCTCACTGTCAGAAATTTCTCTATTGTTCTACATAGGACCTCTCCTTGATTAGTTTCCATCCATTGCTTCTTAACTTGCCTTCAGGTGGTTTGGACTCCCTCTTCTTATGGTAATCCTTGAGATATTAGAACACAGCTATCATGTCCGCCCTAGTCCTTTTTTTTTCATTAAATGAGACATACCCAATTCCAGCAACTGTTCTTTATATGTTTTAGCCTCCAGTCTCCTTATCATCTTGGTTGCTCTTCTCTGAACTCTTTCTCTTTATAGAGCCCATATTTTAATCCTCCAAGCAAGCTCCTCACCCTTCTAACTTCTGGTGCCCAGAACTAGACACAAAATGTAATATCACCTGAGTTGGATCTTCTTTATATTTAGCAATTCCCAGCAAGGATGTTCATAAACTGTTGAGGCTTTCACATTGCTTTAATTTTTAGAAACAACGGATTTGGGGAATACAGATGTTTAAAAATAAAAGAAAACAATGGATGTCAAATATTTCTGTCATGTAACCCCTAGTCCTTCTTTTCACTAGACTAGACATACCCAAATCCTGCAATTGTTCTTCAGAACCCTTAATCATCTTTGTTGCTCTTCTCTACGCTCTTTCTAAAGTCTAAACATTTTTTGTGTTTTTCCATAATAATAAGAACAAGTAATTTCTATAAAGATCTATCAATCTAATCTATAAAACCCAAAGTCAAAGTTTCATTCTTTTCCACATCAAGCATGAAATTCAGAAGCAGTTTCCATGTGGAAATGAAAGCACTTATGTTTTTTTTTTCTTTAATCAGAGTAGTCAGTTTTGCCTTTTCAGCCAATTCCATCAACTTCTGCATCCATTCTTCCCTGGTAGGTATTGAAGTATCTTTCTATTTTTCTGCATACAATAGTCTTGCTGCTGTCAACATGTATAGTAGCAAATTATTATTTTTCTCCAGTTCTTTTTCCATTAATCCCCAAAGGAAAATTTTTGGTTTCATTTTTTATCTCCATTTTCAGGATTTTCTGTATTACAATGTGAGTCATACTCCATTTTTTTTTTTTTGCTTTATCGCATGTTCACCATAGATGATAAAAAGTTCCTTCTTTATTCTTACACTTCCAACATTCATTTGACATTCCTTTATACATCTTAGATAGCTTATCTGGTGTTAAATACCAGCGATACATGATCTTATAAAAATTATCTTTTAAATTATAATTTAATGTAAATTTTAAACCCCTTCATCCACAAATTTTCCCATTGTTCAAGCATAACATTATATCCAAAACCCCTTGACCACTGAATCATACAATGCTTTACATGTTCATTTTCTAAGATCAGTTTCAATAACATTTTATAAATCTTAGCAATAATATGTTCCTTGTTGCCACATAATGAAAGTTCCAATTCATTTTTAACAAATTCAAATCCACAGCAATTTTTATCCAATTTAAACCTTTCTTTCAATTGCTGATAAGTAAACCAAGAACAAACAACAAACATAGTGTTATGATTCAATTTCTTCCCTTGGCTTTAGTATTGGGTCACCAGAATTGAAAGATAACACTACACTTTAGAGTATATATATAGCAGAATCTCATCTGCCATCATCAGGCTTCTGTATTGTGAGTCAGACTATCACAAAACTGAAACGGCTGTGATAGTCTGACTCACAGACGAACACAATACAGAAGCCTGATGATGGCAGATGAGATTCTGCTGAAACATTGCTACAACTTTAAAAGCACAACTACAATGATGTGGGAAAATACCCGAACAAAGCTGAATGCCATACATGTAAGTAACCATGAAAACACTGGATGCCATATTCCAAGTGTGGTCTTATAAAACAGTACCAACCCTTCATGTGATCTCGATTCTATTCCTCTGTTAATGCAGCCTAGAACTGCATTGGTTTCTCTTCCTTCACATCGCTAGGAAGAATATCAGTAGCTAGAGATGATCATGTGTGCATTAGTCTTGAATTCATGAGATGAATAAAAGCTTGCCGATTAATTTGCCAAGCCAAATTTTCTGAACGCCCCGCTTGTCTGCTGGATAAACAGCTACTGGGCAAATCTGTAATTGGCTGTTCAAGGACTACAGCATGCTTCTGTTTTCTGTCTGAAGAGCAACAAAATATCAGCGGCATAACCTCACCTGGGTGGGTGGTGAGGAAAACATAGGGATTATATAAATAAAACCAATTTGATATTCCTCTCCTGAGGCTCGACATACGTATCCTCATTCCATACCCTTGGTGTATCTAACTGCAATCTGTCCCAATAGATACAGCATAAAGATAATTAAAGTCAGAATCTTTCCTCGTCTATTTTTAAAATACTTTTTTGTAAGGCAAATATATGTGTACATTTTGCTAGTCCTGAATAAACGTATCATTTTTTTTCTCCAAGCTTCATTTATTCTCTGAGAGACTTGAACATTCCTATTTATTGTACAAAGTAAACATGATTTCAAGAACGTGTTTTCAAATGTTTGGAATCTGTGGAAGATATAGTAGTTACATTTCAAAATCACCCCGTATAATGCATAAAATGAAGAGCATCTATTATGTTCAGAGGAAAAAAAACACATTAATTTTCATCCTTCTCTCCTAAATACAATCTTCAGTGGAACTCTGGACAACGTATATCTTATACCTATGGAGACTTTCTGGTTTGTCTTTGAAGAGTTTTGCTTCTCATCCAAGAAGCTTCTTCAGCTCCGAACAAAGCTGAAGAAGCTTCTTGAATGATAAGCAAAACATCTTGAAAGAAAAATCAGAAAGTCAAGTTGCCTCTTGAAAAAGCACTTTTGGGACATATATTGTATGGTAACAGAAATGATCATATCTGTGATGATGTTACTTCGTTTGTGTAATGAAACATCTACAAGAAAACAAGCAAGCTCAGAGAGCACCAAGGACCCCTCAAACAACCATATTGTCCAATTATAAATTGGCAATGCTGAATTGGAAGCATGCTCTGGATTTCAAGATTCAGTTCCTATAATATGGTATATACATTCCGTTAGCGAGCTTATGCTTCTATTACAAAGGTGAGCATCCTTTTTCTTATATTAAAGGTAAAGGTTTCCCCTGTTCAGTCATGTCCACCAGTGGTGCTCATCTCCATTTCTTAGCTGAGGGAGCCAGCATTGTCCTAAGACATTTCTCTGGTCATGTGGCCAGCATGACTGTACACCGAGGCACATGAAACACTGTTACCTTCTCACCGAAGTGGTACCTATTTATCTATTCACATTTGCATGCTTTCAAACTCCTGGGTGGGCAAGAGCTGAGGTAAGGAATGGGAGCTCACCCTGTCACATGGCACTGGGGTCTCAAAGCAGCTGAAACCCCAGTGTCTTTAACCGCTGAGCCATTGATACATCCCATTCCCATGGGAATTATTTTTGAAATACAAACACTTGGGTACTGTTTTCAAGTCTAAGGGGAGAAGAGGTAATATCAGTGCTAAACGCTAACTCTTGTGTAAATTTAAGGTATATATACCTATATATTCTCCATCCCTTCTTGTAATGCCACTACTTTTCAGTATTACCTGCAACCCTCCAGCTCGTCAGATGAGTAAAATGTAGTCCCCATTCCTTGGAAAATTGCCCAGGGCTTCTGTAGGGGAACACATGCTACCATTTGTAACCATAGAGGCAAGGTGACAACATCCACCATTCACCACCATATATTAATAATTACCAACAATTATGGAAGGGGCAATTGGATTGGGCTACTGATTATACGTCTGGTGCCACATGACTTATCCAGATCCTGATTGTTAGGCTTCAAACTTTGACATCTGATCCATTGCATGTAGACCTCCTGTAACCAATAGTATTATTCAGTCATTGTTCACATGTATAGGATTCCCTAGTTCAATATCAAAGCTTAATGAACAGACCTCAGCAGCATCAGAGGTGACCTGATATTAGAAGAAGTGGTCTTGTACAATCTCCTTTTTCTCGGCATCAGGGTTGTCTTACATATTGGAATAACACTGAACTACCTTTCTGCATGGTTATATGGCAAAAAAAAAAACCCTTCAATCTGGTGTCTCCATTGGCTCTTAAGAGTCCACTACGGTGATTAAACTGAATATCCTTGACAGGTGGCAGTCTAGTCTCTGTTTGAACACATCCACTGACAATTAGTTCAATCATTCTTGTTATTAAGGATTCCTCCATCCTGACTTTCACTCAGAAGTTGCTTTTCTACAGCTTTTCTTTTTTTGCCAAGCCCTAAATTGGGGGAGAGGGGGGAGAATCTTGTGGGGGGGGGAGAATCTTGAGAATAGATCTTGGCCTTTTCTATGTGACATCTTTTCAAACCTTGAAAAATGTTATTATGTCCCCTCAAATAAAGATGATGGAGATGATCCAGAGGGCAAAATGGACTCTTTTAATTAAAGAGAAAAAATGTACTTCATTTTGTTTCGTGTTGGAAAGCCCTTCTGGACTTCATGCTCGAAAAAATAAATGAAACTAAATTTAGGTTTTGAAGACTTTGTTGTTATAGAAATGGCTGGAGATATTCAGAAATGGAAAGCAAAAGACTGGGCTTTTCTTAGTACATAACCGCACTGAAAAAAATAAATAAATCTCTCTTTTGGGTGTGTGTGTTTTCACCTGTTTCTTTTTCTCTGAGCCTCTCTCCTGACCTCTTTAACTTTTCTAATTTTGGTTTCTATTTGTCTTTTAACCTCATAACAAACTTGAATAAAATATTCAGTCCCTTTCCCTCCCAAAAGACTAGACCCATCCAGTTTCTTCAAATGTACAAGAATAGAATAGAATAACTGTGTTAGAAGGGACCTTGGAGGTCTTCTAGTCCAACCCCCTTCTCAGGCAGGAAACCCTACACCATTTCAGACAAATGGTTGTCCAATATCATCTTACAAGCTTCCAGTGTTGGAGCATTCACAACTTTTGGAGACAAGTTGTCCCACTGATTAATTGTTCTCACTGTCAGGGGTTGCCCCTCTTTGGGGCAACCCCTGAGATATTGGAACACAGCTATCATGTTCCCCCTAATCCTTTTTTTCATTAAATGAGACATATCCAATTCCAGCAACTGTTCTTTATATGTTTTAGCCTCCAGTCCCCTTATCATCTTGGTTGCTCTTCTCTGCACTCTTTCTCTTAATAGAGCTCATATTTTAATCCTCCAAGCAAGCTCCTCACCCTTCTAACTTCTGGTGCCTAGAACTAGACACAAAATGTAATATCACCTGAGTTAGATCTTCTTTATATTTGGTAATTCCCAGCAAGGATGTTCATCAACTGTTGAGGCTTTCACATTGCTTCATTTTTTAGAAAAAGTCCAGTTGCCTCTTGATAAGGTGTTCATCATCATCAAGTCAGACAAGGAAGTCTAATACAGTTGATATGAAATCCCTATAGGCAGATGGACTTAGTGTTGGGATGACAAACATAGCTTTGGTGATCAGGCAATGACAATTCCTTCTTGGGCTTATGAGTTAGGCAAGCCAAGTTTTAACTAGACTTAAACAGAATTGCTTAGAGAAACAATTACTTACCTTAGTTTGCCAGCCTGATGTTAAAGCTGCCATCGCTGCAGGCACTGCAAGTTTAATTTTAATTAGAAAGTAAATGTAAGTTTAATACAATGAAAATTGTCAGTGAGGCTGAAATACCTAGAGCCAATTTGACACAATTTATCATGCATTTACATTAGATTAAAACTCTGGATTGAGGCAAAGCATGTTAATAGGATGCATTTGGAACCAGGTATATGAAAAAGTTTACTCTTGTAAAAAAGGACTGCCTATATTGGAGTGGTTTTAGTGAAGTTTTCTAACACATACATGAATTTAACCTTTGAAGTGCCAAGCAAAGGTCATTTAAGAATGTAGTTATATGGTAAGGTAGAAAATATGAATGATGCTTTGCCATTTCCAGGAATATGTACATGTTGTCATGCAATTAACATGTAAGAATAAGTTGAGACTTCTTTCTTTCCTGGACAAAATATTAAGCAGTTTGTATAAGCAGGATATCTTTATTATATTAATTCAATTAGAATGATATTATGATGTTAAAAAAACAGCCAAGGTATTCTCTGTAGAACTCCTTTGATTACTGGGTATGCACAGGCCAAATAATAAATCAAACAATCAAATCTTTGCCTGGTGCACATAGTTGAAACAAGCATATTTTATTTCCATATGTGAAGATATTGGCCCAGAATCCACACAAATAGAAATTTAAACTGATAACATATCAGTTTGAAGATAATATTTTTTCAATGGAATTCAGCAGTGACTCTTCCAAAACGTGGCAGCCAAGACATGACAAGGCATAGATCAATGAATCTACAGGCAGATAAATCTACAGTACCTTCTAGCTAGTAATTGTTCATTGATTACACTGTCTATCTAGCTAGACACATCTAGCTGTCTGTCTGTCTGTCTGTCTTTCTCTCATGGTTTTGTGGGAGAAAAATAAATCTCTCACCAACCATCACATTCTCCTTCTCACTTAATTGAATATCTTTTTCTAGTATCATTTTGAAGCTATTTTTAAATCCAGCCTCGTTTACCTTACTTTTTTCCCTTTCTTGTTTCCTGTGGTTTACTAGATCCTGTGGCCACAAAGCAGCTTAACCAATGAGAAATACAAATTCCCAATCCCATAGCAGAAATATATTGATTGTTTATGACCAAAAGATAAGTTCAGTCCAAGAGCTCCACTGTAAACATGCAAAGTGAAAGGAAATATTTAAAATTAAAATTAAGAAAAAGAAAGAACATGATCGGCTTTCACTTGGCATCATGTCACTCTTTTCTAAAATGTTGTATAGATACACCCAAATTGTTTATGGACTCTTAGCAACCAAAGTGATAAATTAGTTTTGGGTAAATTATTTCTTGAATGTTGGTGAAATTATGTGATCCATGAGCTTAGTAAATACTAGAGTCATGCAAAGATTCACTCAAGAGATTCTAACCAATGTCAGATCGAGCCACCACATCAAATGTCTTCTATGCTTGAAAAGGAGTTGATTAAATGGTTTGGATGCTTAATATTCTAAATTCTACCAAAGCATAAGTAGTTAATGCAGCACTCATAACTTTTACGTTGATAAAATATAGATATTTAATAAAATATGTTAGGACTGATTTTACCATGGATATTTATCTGACTACATTCATTAACAGGCGGTTCCATTATTACATATAAGATCATTATTTGTGTTAATTTAATGATACATCCCATTTAGTACTGAAGTGGCGATAAAGCATATGTTGAGATCCTAATAAAACAGGAATTCCACCCTCTCAGTTACTACTTTGTGGAACCGAAGAGACAATATGAAAGTTAATAAGCAGGGAACATTAGTTGCCTCTTTCTATAGAGATCCATATTGCTCTCAAATTTTCATTCTTACAGAGGAAACAGCAGCTTAAGCCCCATGAAGTATATTAATTACATCAAGTTGAGTGAAATTATGTGAGGGAAAGCTTGAAAGGGGAAGATAGAAAGAAAAAAGAAATAACAGGAAAAAAAACACAGTTGAAAGTCTTTGTTACTCCTATAGTAACATTTTGTTTTTTCTTTCTCTCATATAAATAGTTTGCAAAGTATCACAAAGATAGGAAAAGGGGTTGTGAAATACTACACAACTAACTTCACAGTATTCCACAAGCTGGTAGCTGTCCTTCCTTATCTGCTGAAACCATTTACTAAAGGAGGAATTCAACCTGTGACAGAAAGTTGCTTTTTTAAGAGGCAACTGGAGTTTCTGGTTTGTTTGGTTTTTTTTTTTTTTTGAAGATGTTTTGCTTCTAATCCCAGAAGCTTCTTCATCTCTGACTGGATGGTGAGGAATGGAAGGATCTATATTCCTTGCAGACAGTTGGTCATTTGCATTCTTTTGCAAGCTTGCTCTCTAAGCTTGATTGTTTTCTTGTAGACATTTCATCTCCTCAAAAGAATGCAAATGACCAGCTGCTTGGAAGGAATATAAATCCTTCCATTCCCCACCATCCAGTCAGAGATGAAGAAGCTTCTGGGATGAGGAGCAAAACATCTTCAAAGAAAAACCAGAAAGTCTAGTTTCTTCTTGAAAAAAGCACCTTTGGGACAACCATGAAGTGGACGACTGAGAATTTCCATAGGCAGTGGAACCATATTCCCAATTTTCAATGGTCACAGGTAGTCATGAACGCTACCATGATCGGCGATATCACTCCATTGTCCCATCAAAATCTTGACAAAAATCACCTACTTAAATCAATGCTGGTTTTGCCCCTTATCGAATCCTGGATTCTTTTAATCCACTCCTCTTATTTTTCAACAATCTTCTTAACAAGGGAAGGATGGAGTCTCCTCAATAATTAACAAACAGTAATTATCAAACTTTATTTATTTATTTATTTGTCAATTGCTTGCAAGATAATAGGTATAAGTATAAACATGAGTAAGAATACAGGAAATAGGTACGAATAAATGGGGACAATAGGACAGGGATGGTAGGCATGATGGTGCATTTGTGCACGTCCCTTACAGACCTCTTAGGAATGGGGTGAGGACAATAGTGGATAGTTTGAGGTTAAAGGAGTGGAGGTTAAAGGTTTGAGGATGTAAGAACAGAGTCATTCTGTTGTTACGTCCTCAGGTAGTGCATTCCAGGCATTGCCTACTCTGTGTCTGAAGTCATACTTTCTGCAATTGAGTTTGGAATGGTTTACATTGAGTTTGTAACTGTTCTGTGTTCTTGTATTGTTGTGGTTGAAGCTGAAGTAGTCATTGACTGGTAGGACATTGTTGCAGATAATTTTGTGTGCTATGCTTAAGTCTAACCATAGGTGGCATCGTTCAAGGTTGTCTAAGCCCAAAATCTCAAGCCTGGTGATATAGGGTATTCTGTTATGAGCAGACGAGTGTAGTACTTGCCAAATAATTATCAATATCATATATTTTTATAATTTATATAAATTTATATTTATATAAATAATTATCAATATCAATATCAAAACTTACCAAATAATTATCAATGTCATAGGCTAAATCCTCCCTCCCACAGTGAAGTTGGACACTTCTGGTATTTTGCCGCCTGCCCTCCAAAGGGGCTTTTTCATCAGAGTCCTTGAATCAAAACAAGTCCCAGTTAGCATTATATGATGTTGCCCCACTGACCACGTCAGACTCTGAATGATAATTCTTTCCCGTTTTCTTCTCTTTAGGTTGAAATTTTGGTTAAGTTCTGTGCCCCTTGGAAAGCTGCCCCCAAATAGATGGCAAATTAAACACCCACTAGAATCTATCTGTTTCAGCATCACTAGAAGTTCCATATCCAGGACCTTGTGACTAACTATTGAGTTTATTATTGACTATTGAGTCAGTTTATTGAGCATTGATTCCAAAGTTCACTATATACATTTCTGAAAGTATCTAGTGCTTTCTACTGGCACTATTCAATTAACTTTACTTTACTGTGGTCATGAACCAATACAAGAAACATCCAAAATACCCAAAACTAAATTGTTGAGAAAGTTAAGAAAAGTATACGCAGAATGCAAAGTAGGGTTACTGAACGGAAAAATCTAGGTAGCCACTAGAGGACAGCAAACTTTGAATTTTTATTTTTTTTTATTTTATTTGGTTTGTCAATTGCTTACAAGATAATAGGTATAAGTAAAAACATAATTATGAATACATGGATACATATAAGAAAAATAAAAGAAACAATAGGACAGGGATGGTAGGCACGATTGGTGCACTTATGCACACCCCCTACAGGCATCTTAGGAAAGGGGTGAGGTCAATAGTAGACAACCTAAGGTTAAAGTTTTTGGGGTTTGGGGAAGAAACAACAGAGTCAGGTAGAGTATTCCAAACATTGACCACTCATGTTTCGTTTCTATTCTATTCTATTCTATTCTATTCTATTCTATTCTATTCTATTCTATTCTATTCTATTCTATTCTATTCCATTCCATTCCATTCCATCCTATCCTATCCTACCCTATCCTATCCATTCCTATCCTATCCTATTCTATTCTTCATTCCAATATTCTATTCTATCCTATTCTAGTCTAGTCTAGTCTACCCTACTCTATTCTTCATTCCAATAGTCTATTCTGTTCTGTTTTATTCTATTCCATTCCATTCTAGTCTAGTCTAGTCTAGTCTAGTCTTGTCTAGTCTAATCTTGTCTAGTCTAGCCTATGCTACTCTACTCTACTCTACTCTACTCTACTCTACTCTACTCTACTCTACTCTACTCTACTCTATTCTTCATTCCAATAGTCTATTCTATTCTATCCTATTCTAGTCTATTCTAGTCTATTCTAGTCTAGTCTAGTCTAGTCTCGTCTTGTCTAGTCTAGTCTCGTCTCGTCTAGTCTAGTCTATACTTTTTCTATTTCTTTTTCTTCCTATTTCTTTCTATTCCTACTCTTCTCTATTCTACTCTATTCTATTCTACTCCAGTCCAGTCCAGTCCAGTCCAGTCCAGTCCATTCTACACTATTCTACACAATTCTACTCTACTTGAGTCTACTCTAATTCACTCCAATCCAATCCATCCCATTCCAATCCAATCCAATCAATTGTATTTTTTTGCTCCTATCTAGTGTCACCCAGTTCCAGGATGGCTACTGTTCATGGCTCACATGATTCGTGTAGAGCAGGGGTCGCCAATCTTTTGGACCTCAGGGACCACCACACTCATAATTTTAAATCCTAGGGACCACTAACCAGTTCTGTGGGCATGGCCTAATTTGTGGGCATGGCTTGGTGGTCATGTGACTGGCTGGGCATGGCTTGTATGTAAAAAATATATTTTTTTTTTTATAAATATTGAATTTTTTATTAAAAAACAGCAACTTTTACCTAAAATCAGGCAAAGCAGGCAGGCAGATAAGTTGCGCACAGAATCACAGAATTGGCTAGTTCAGTCTGTCAAATAAAATTTACTTTCAATCAAACTCACAAAATTAACCCACAACACACCATGTATATGAATATTGAATTTTTTATTTTTTTAAAAAAGAGCAACTTTTATCCAAATTCAGGCAAAGCAGGCAGGCAGATTTAGTTGCTCACAGAATCATTCAGTGATCTATCTATCTGCCATTGGCTAGGTTAGTCTCTCAAATTTGCTTGCCATGAGCCTGCACTGAATAATAGAACCTTCAGTCCTAAGGGAGGTTCAGCTGTGCTTAAAAGCAGAGCCAAAGATCTAAAGACTAGCTAGAAAGCAAAAAATCCAACCATTTCCTGCTTCCTAGCTAACAGTTAAGAAAAGGAGGAAATGCCATTTAAACTAAAAATGCCTATAAATTATAAAGAGTAAAAACAACACAAACCACACTGAAGCAATTAAGGGAACCAGGCAAGATAAAGGCTTGAAGATGTCCATAGACATTGGAACACACACCGGGAAGGACGCCCAACTCAGAGAGGAATGACAGAGTAGAGATATTTCCACGCTTTGTTTCCAGCACTGGCCCATACACATGTCCGTCCTTTTAACCAGTCCTCACAGTTGCAGCCCATGAAGAGGATCAAGGCATGGTCTCCCCCGTAAACCACACCATTCATGTCTCTCCCTTATCCTCTCCTCTCTTCATGCTCTACGATGGAGAGAGGATGGGCCTGGGTCTTCATCTGACTGCCCAGCCTCCTCCACAACCTGCAGAGCCACACTTCCACTCCCTGTTGGCTGTTCCTCCTTTCTCTTGGAGTCAGACTCCAACAGAGGCATGACAATATGTTTATCCCAGTAGAAAGGGTTTTTTTTGGGGGGGGGTCTCCAAAGGATGCCAAATCATGCAAATTGTCCCTGGGATTTATGCAAGAAAAAGAAAGAAACAAACAAAAAGCAAGAAGTGATTTTTTTTTCTTCCTAAGCAGCTGAGTTTCTGCCCAGGGAATCTGTAGTGTGTGCTTCTGGATAACTATCATAAGTGTGCAACTCGCAAGTGAAGATCTTTAGATCTCCTTGTTGAAAACCCTAAGTGCTGTAAAATCTTCCAGTCACATGTAAACACCATGTGGGAGGCTACACCTGCTGAACTGGCTGCCTAAACCTTTTTGTTTTCTGTTTTTGCCTGATGTGAATAAAAGCCAGCTTGCTATATCGAGCAATCCACCAAAAGTTTGTGTCACTCTTATTAAGAAAAAAAAACAATATGTCCAATAAATGTTGCCATACTATTGTTGTTGTTTTTTATATTATTATTATTATTATTATTTTGTGGTTTTTTAAAAATATAATATTTCCATTCCCAGTAGGGGACAGGCTTTGTCTTCAGAAAAGCTTTCTGCTTCTAACAAAATCACAACTATGACTGGCTAAACTCAACCAATTGGAAATCTATACTTTATGTCAGACCTGTCTTAGAGACAAATCTAATCTTTTTGTCTAAAAAAAATAGCTTACAGCTGTGTTGCTTTTTCTTGGCTGAGATTGGGGAGAAAGATTCAACATGGCGAGGAAGGCAGCTCGACCACAGAAGTGCTGTGTTTTCCTTTTTTTAAACTACAGTACACACACACACGCACAAGCACATACACACAATGGCACATAATTTGTGATGTAGAATCAGACTCCTGATCTACCTACCTGTGGCTTCAATGCAGCCAATAATAGACTCTCAGCTTACTTTCAGAATAATGGCCAGCATTCAGAAATTGACTTACTAGATAGTCTAGTTTGATGAAAGGAAGGTTTAGGTGTGATATGATAGCGGTGTTCCAATATCTCAGGGGCTGCCACAAAGAAGAGGGAGTCAAGCTATTCTCCAAAACACCCGAGGGCAGGACAAGAAGCAATGGGTGGAAACCAAACAAGGAGAGAAGCAACCTAGAACTAAGGAGAAATTTCCTGATAGTTAGAACAATTAACCAGTGGAACAACTTGCCTCCAGAAGTTATAAATGCTCTAACACTGGAAGTTTTTAAGAAGAGATTAGATAACCATTTGTCTGAAGTGGTTTAGGGTTTCCTGCCTAAGAAGGGAGTTGGACTATCTATCTATCTATCATCTATCTATCTATCTATCTATCTATCTATCTATCTATCTATCTATCTATCTATCATCTATCTATCTATCTATCTATCTATCTATCTATCTATCTATCTATCTATCTCTAATCTCTCTGTGTGTGTGTTCCTCTGGCCTTAAAGCTATAGTAAACTTATTTTTCAGTGATTTGCAGCCTTGTTCTCTCATGCATTGATATCGCATGGTCTATATTTTCTCCAATTCCAATTTGGGATTATAGGATGATGGATAGGGTGCATAATGATGTTTCTTACCTTTGGGACCCCTTGAGGGAGTCCATGAACTTGGATGGAAAACAATTACAACTCTGCTTCACCAACCTCCAAATGAAAAAAAATATATATTTTCATTCAATCATATCTGTATGCAATAAAATTATCCATGGCTGCTAGATTCCAAAGCTTGTTAACTTCCGTGCATCTCGCTTTATAAAATTATTGTATCCTTCAAAAGAATATTGTCTTCTTATTGATT
The DNA here is from genome assembly GCF_900518735.1 of Pseudonaja textilis. The sequence continues at coordinate 10,780,854 of NW_020769335.1, forward strand.
CAACTGAAGGAGATTTGCATACCTGTTCTGTTTTTAGTAGCTTGATAATATTGGAGCATAATTAATTTTCCTTTGTAAGATGATCTGTAGCAAAGAACTTTATTTTGTGCTTTTAATTACCTTTTTCTGAGAAGGAGTCTGGCATTTTCATCAGTCTCTTGATTGGGTCTGCGGCACAAAAGGTTAAAAAAAATCCCTGGCTTGAAAGAAATCTGAGATGTGAAAGCATGCCTACGCAAGTATCAAAATATTTTAACAGACGCATATCAGTGTGCGGGTTTTGTTTCATGCAATTGTGTGATTGTTAGTTAGCATCAAAAGAAATCACAATTGGAAGGAATATAAAGAGGTGGAAATGACCTTTTGATTTTGAATCTAATTGCTTTGAAATTCATCTTTGGCCTTAAACAGATCATCTGGGAATGTTGCCTGTAGCTCCCTCCCATTCTCCCAGTGACCTACAAGAAGTATCTTTGCATCTGTCAGAGGAATCATCATTAGTAGTGTGATTATTAGAATATTAAAATAATTATCTATATTTACAGGATGACTTATTGTATTTAAACATTAGGAGAAGACCCTAGACTATTACTTGATATTTTTTTAATGCTCGTCGTACTTTTTCCTCCACCTTTTAAGTTAATGTCTTCATTAAATGTTGCTTCATTATGTTTTCATGTTCTGCTTTTTGTATATTTTATTTTTATAAACCACTCTGAAATATTTTGACACTACAATATATTGGCAGCCATGAAAAAAGTATTGATGACATCAAATAATATGCAATTCCCATTAGTAGCTGTTGTAGAGCGATGGTAAGGAAGAGGCATGAGACCAGAGCGTACAACTAACAGGCTTTATTGCAAAGAATAAAGGGTTGTCGCGTCTGCTTGCTAACTTGCAGACCAGCGGGCGACAACGGCTGGCTCTGCTCGACAGCCGGCTTATATAGCCGACTGTCAAACGGAGCCAACCAATGGGAGCTGCTGGTGCTCCCGCTCAAACAGCGGACCTGGTTGGGAACCCCAACCAGTTCCACAGACATAACACCCCTTTCCCCCAGCTGGGGACATGCGTAGTCCTGTAGATACGAGGGTTGTCTTCGCTGGCGACCAGAACGTCGCAGTTCGGGTGAACTGTTGGCCGGTGTCAAGTCCTGGTCTTTGGAACGTGCCTCAGCGGTTGTCGGGGCGTGGGTTAGCCCCGGCGTAGTGTCCTGTGGCGCTGATGAAAACCCCTGCTCTGGTTGGCCCGGCTGAGACTCGAGGTCCGGCTGGTCAACTGGGTCGCTTGGTGGCTGGAGTGGTGACTCTGGCCGGAAACTCGGGTTCTCCCGCCAGTCCTCTCGCTCATCAAGGAAGACCAGGTTCCGCAGGGGATCCACGTCAGGCACTGGTGAGGCGTCGTTGGCGCTGGCAGGTTGGCATGGGTTGGTATCTATCGCGCCCTTCCGCCGCCTTCTGAGTTGATCTACGTGTCTCCGCCACAAACGTCCATCCTCTAGGAGGATCCTGTAGGACCTGGGACCTGTGACTGACACGACTTGTCCTGGCACCCACAACGGATCCCCCGCGTAGTTCCTGGCGTATACCAGGTCTTGTGGGGCGAAGTCTCTGACCAGACTGTCGGACCCTAAGGGGGTGTCTGGACAGTAGTGGGGGTGTAGCCTTTCCAGGGTGGTTCTAAGGCGTCTCCCCATTAGCAGTTCAGCAGGAGATTTGTTGGTGGTGGTGCAGGGCGTTGTGTGCTGGCTGAGCAGGAAACGAGACAGTTTAGAGTGCCAATCCTCCTGGCCAAACCTGGCAAGTGCCTCCTTGGCTGACCTAACTGCTCTCTCTGCCATCCCGTTGCTAGCGGGGTGGAATGGTGCTGTAAGGACGTGTCTGATGCCCAAGTTAGCAGTGTACATGCTGAATTCACACGATGTGAACTGTGGGCCATTGTCTGAAACCAGCGTGTCAGGGAGCCCGTGGGTGACAAATAGACGGGTTAGGGCCTTAACTATCGCCTGGGTGGTGGTCGTGGGAAGTAAGGCTACATCAATCCACTTGGAGTATGAATCCACGACCACCAAGAAGGTCCTGCCATGTACAGGCCCAGCCAGGTCGACGTGCAAATGGGACCAAGGGGCGTTTTCACTCTCCCATCTGGTGGGCGAGGCAGCTGGAGGGGCAGCCCTGGTTTGTTGGCAAGGCTGGCAAGAGCTTACCCAGTTGGCGATTTGAGCATCCATGCCGGGCCACCAGACGTAGCTGCGGGCCAGGGCCTTCATTCTTACGATGCCCGGATGACCCTCGTGAAGCACCTTCAGGATGGGCACTCGCAGGGAGGCTGGGATGACCACTCTTGTTCCCCACAATAGACAACCTTGCAACTTTGACAGTTCCTGCTGGCGGGTTTTAAAGGGACAAAATCAGTTGTACATTGAGTTTCCGGCCACCCCCTTCCCACCCAGTCCAGAACCTGGGCAATGATTTTGTCCTTCTTTGAGTGCGCCGCGATGTCCTCGGCTGTCACTGGGAGCTTGAGTTCGTTGACCTCAAAAATGGCGTGGATAGGCGCTGGGTCTTCAACTGGGACTGGCAGGGGGCAGCGACTGAGGGCATCGGCGTGGCTCAAGTTCTTACCAGGACGATGCACTAACTTGAATGAGTAAGCGGCCAGAAACAGGGTCCATCTGGTCATTCTGGGTGAAAGTACCTGCGGGGTTTGCTTATCTCCAGACAGAAGTCCTAAAAGAGGTTTGTGGTCAGTCACTAACTCAAAGTGGTGGCCAAACAAGAATTCGTGGAACTTCTTAACTGCAGCCACTGCAGCCAAGGCCTCTTTATCGATTTGGCTGTAGTTCCTCTCAGTTGAAGAAAGGGTCCTAGAAAAGAAAGCAATTGGTGCCTCGGAACCGTTGGGGAGTCTGTGGCTCAGGACAGCCCCAATGCCAAAAGGGGATGCGTCAGCAGCCAGGACCAGGGGAAGACGTTGATCGAATTGAACTAGAACCGCTTCTGATGTGAGTAAGGATTTGACTGACTTGAAGGCATGGGTTTCCCTGGGTCCCCAGTGCCAGGGCGAGTCTTTATCTAGTAGCCTATGTAATGGTTCAGCGACCGATGCCTTGTGCGGGAGGAATGAGGCGTAAAAGTTCAGGAGTCCCAGGAAAGCTTGAAGTTCAGTCTTGTTGGTGGGTGTGGGCGCCTCATGGATGGCCTTCACCTTGGACTCAACGGGGTGGATGCCAGAGGCGTCTATTCTATAACCCAGAAAGTCCACCTGTCTAGTGGCAATGGCACACTTCTCCCTCTTAAGTTTAAGGCCATGCTGTCTAAACCTCTCCAGCACTGTCCTGACTCTCTGAATGAGCTGGGGTCGGTTCGTGGCTGAGACTAAGATGTCATCGAAGTAGGGGACCACTCCTGGGAGACCCTGGAGAATCCTCTCCATGAGTGACTGGAAAATGCCTGGGGCCACGCTGACCCCGAATTGGAGGCGCCTACACTTGAATGCCCCCCTGTGCATGACTATGGTTTGTAATTCCGCTGTCTGCTCATCGACAGGGAACTGTTGGTATGCCTGGGACATGTCTAACTTGGCGAAAATGGTGCCAGGTTCGAAAGTGTGTAACAGATGCTGAATAACGGGGACAGGGTATGCGCTGACCTGCAGATAGCGGTTGAGCGTGGTTTTGTAATCCGCACAGATTCTCAAACTGCCATCTCTCTTAAGTGGGGTGACTATGGGGGTCTCCCATTTAGCGAAATCAGTGGGTTCTAGCACCCCTTGCTTAAGTAGTTTGTCTAGTTCTGCATCCAATTTGGGACGGATGGCAAAAGGTACCCTACGTGGTTTTAAACGAAGAGGGGTTGCCTGGGGGTCTACTGAAAATGATATGGGGGTGCCCGAATAGCAACCCAGCTCATTGCTAAATACATCAGAAAAATCAGAAAATAGTGTGTCTACATCAGAAGTTGAGACAGCATGGATCCCGGTTACACTAAGGCCGAGAGAAGGAAACCAATCAAGTCCTAATAGACTAGGGAGGGTACCATTAACAACCACCAGAGGCAGGTGGCCCTTAAAGGCTTGGAATTGAACAAGGAACTTGCCTTTCCCGAGGACAGGAATGTTCTTGCCCTGGTAGTCCCGCAGCATCAAGTGGCATCTTTGTAGCTGTTTCCTTGACAGTCTGGGCTGGATCCTTTTCAGGGTATCCCAGGAGATGATTGAGAGCGCGGATCCTGTGTCCACCTCCATCCTGCAGGGTTTACCTTCTAGGAAAACAGAAATTTTAATTTTATCAGGGGTTTGGGAAGTATGGTTAGCGTGGTAGCAGGTATAGCAGTCCTCCACTTGCCTTTGGGAGTTAGGAGGTGGTGGAGGCCTTTGAGGTAAAGATCGCCCTGCTTGGCAGACTCTAGCGATGTGACCCTTCTTTTGGCAGTTCAGGCAGATGGCGTTTCTGAACCTGCAGGATGCCCTAGGGTGGGAGCCTCCACAGGTTAGGCACATGGGAGGTTGCTTGGGGGTGAAGCTGTTTCTTTGCCCCGCTCCTACCTGTGAAGGCTTCTGATGTGTCAGGCGGTTAATGTCAGATGCGTCTGTGGGGTCATCTTCGCTGATTACTTCTTCAGAATGGACAGTTGGCGTGCTGGGTTTAGATTGAGTGCCCTGAATTTCAGCTGCTGACTGGGCCGAGAGCTCAGCAGCCAGGGCTTCCTCCATGGCTAAGGCTAGAGTCAAGTCCTTTTTTGCCAGTAAACGCCTCTGGAGTCTTAGGTCTCTCACCCCACAGACGATCTGGTCCAACAGCATGTCTTCCAAATATTCTTTGAATCCGCACTGTAAAGCGGCTGTTCTCAGGGCGGCCATGTATTCGTTAATCGACTCCCCCTCTGCCTGTTTCCTGACCCTGAAGGCATACCTACTGGCTATTTGGGACGGTTTGGGCGAATAGTGATTTGAAAGTATTTCCTGTAGCTCGTCCCATGGGACGCTTCTGATGGCGCGGGGTGCGACTAACGCGGTAGCGGTGTCGAAGACGGCGGCTCCGCAGTAACTCAGGAAATAGGACTTCTTCCTATGCTCCGCAGCGTCGGCTAAACCGATGGCGTCAAGAAAATGGCTGAATCGATTTTTGTAGGAGTCCCATGTTTCCTCGTTTGGTTTGAATGGAGGGAATGCTGAATTAGTACTCATCGTGGAGAAAAGAACAGGTTCATCTTCTTCAATCGCTATTTGAATTTGCGCTCTTAAAAGAACGCGGCTGCGGCTGTCTCTCTGGGCTGCGTAGCTCTTTTTGAAAATCACGCTCTTGGTGAGCGTGGGCAGCCTCGGCTGCGGCGCCTGTGGCTCGTTTCAGCGAATCAGCTCAAACAGTATCAGTTTGAATTTCTCGCTCTTTGCGAGCGTGGGGCGGCTGCGGCTACAGCGCCCGTGGCTTCACTTTCCGTGACTTACAGCTCTTTAAATAAACGCGTCTGGTTAGCCTTCGACCATCCCATCCTCATCGCCAGTGTTGTAGAGCGATGGTAAGAAAGAGGCATGAGACCAGAGCGTACAACTAACAGGCTTTATTGCAAAGAATAAAGGGTTGTCGCGTCTGCTTGCTAACTTGCAGACCAGCAGGCGACAACAGCTGGCTCTGCTCGACAGCCAGCTTATATAGCCGACTGTCAAACGGAGCCAACCAATGGGAGCTGCTGGTGCTCCCGCTCAAACAGCGGACCTGGTTGGGAACCCCAACCAGTTCCACAGACATAACAGTAGCATTGAAGCTATTATGATTCTTTTACCTCTGTGACAATCATTAAAAAGGTAACCTACTACCATTAATTTGACATCAGATGATAGGAAACTATTCTAAGCTCAATTCTCCCATTGTTTTCTTCCCCCACAGAAGAAAAGTTCTTCCTTAATTGTTTAGATGTTTTAAAATGTCATTTAGATTTCTTTGGTTGTGATGAAGTACAACAGCAGAAGCCATTTTCATGAGGAATGGCAAGTAAATGCTGGATAGTAAATGCTGGATAGCCATGGGATAATTAATTTGGGATAATTAATTTGGGATAATTAATCTGTATACCTCCACTGAGTAGGAAGTTGGTGTTGATGGTTTCGGTGGCCTATAAAACCCTGGGAGTCTATCCTTATGAGTTAGAAGAAAATGAAGATAAGGATAGATGATCAGGAGTGTGGAGACTCAATTGTATGGTTGTAGAAAGTTAGCATCCACCCCTCTCCTAGAAGAATGAAATATTTTGGGAAATATTAAAAAGGCAAAATATTAGATTTCTCTAAAGGGAGAAATGGAGAAACATGCTCTTGGAGACAGAAAACAGCCCCCACCTTTCTTAATAACCCTCAGCAGATGTCAACACTTAAAAGAGAAAGAGTTCATTGAAAGAAGCCAAGTTACTAGGCAGCTGTTTTCATAGGCAAAGCAAATACTGCAGGCAGAAATTCATCCAAGACAGGATATTTTGAAATTCCCTGCTACGATTAGCACTCAGCCACAATAGGAATTACCCAACAAGACCCTTCATTGCATCAGCAAGCTTCAACCAAACTTAACTCAGACAAACTCCTAGGATTTGTACTTTTCCTATAGAGCCAGCAATGACCCTTACATAACCCCTACATGGCCCCGTGGGAGTCTGACAACAGCCAATAGAATACTTGTTCTTGCACAGGAACAAGAAGTTCAAGTTCAAAGCCCAAGAGAAGGTATAAATAACCCGCACTCTCAACTCCATGTGGTCAACTGCCCAGAACCCATGCTTCTGCTTCATCATTAAACCATCTTTCCAATCAGTCTCCACTGTCTTTCTCCTGGCTTAGAACTGAACCGGATGGAAGTTTCTTCCCACATAATGAATGGCTAAGGGAACTAGGTAGGTTTAGCCTAATGGAGAGAAGGCTTGGAGGTGATATAGGAGCTGTCTTCCAATGCTTGAAGAGCTGTCCTAGAGAAAGGGGATCAATTTATTCTCCATAGCAGCTGAAGGCAGGACAAGAATGAATGGGTAAAAGCTCATCAGAAGGAGATCCAACCTGAAAATAAAGAGGAATTTCCTGACAGTGAGAGCAAATAATCAGTGGAAGAGTTTGCCTCCCAAAGTTGTAGGGGCTCCATTGCTGGAGTTTTTCCATATAAGATTGGACACCCATTTGTATCTCCAGGGTCTTTTTCAGCCGAATAGAATGGAATGGAATGGAATGGAATGGAATGGAATGGAATAGAATAGAATAGAATAGAATAGAATAGAATAGAATAGAATAGA
>NW_020769335.1:10796356-10807604 GCF_900518735.1 Pseudonaja textilis
TAGAATAGAATAGAATAGAATAGAATAGAATAGAATAGAATAGAATAGAATAGAATTCTTTATTGGCCAAGTGTGACTGGACACACAAGGAATTTGTCTCGGTGCAAATGCTCTCAGTGTACATAAAAGAAAAGATACATTTTATTTTATTTTTTTACATTTTATTGATTTGTCAATCGCTTACAAGATACAGAATAAGAATAAATATAGTTTTGAATACATGAGATAGATACTTATAAGAAAAATAAAAAGAAACAATAGGACAGGGACGGTAGGCTCGATTGGTGTGCTTATGCACGCCCCCTACAGGCCTCTTAGGAAGGGGGTGGAGTCAATAGTAGACAATCTAAGGTTAAAGTTTTTGGGGTTTGGGGAAGAAACCATAGAGTCAGGTAGAGTATTTCAGACATTGACCACTCTGTTGCTGAAGTCATATTTTCTGCAGTCAAGTTTGGTGTGGTTAATCTTGAGTTTGTATCTATTATGTGCTCTTGTATTGTTATGATTGAAGCTGAAGTATTCATTTTCAGGTAGGACATTGCAATGTATGATTTTATATACTATATTTAGATCGGACCAGAGGTGGTGTAGTTCTAGTTTTTCTAGGTCTAGAGTTTCAGGTCTGGTGGCATAAGGTATTCTGCAATGTATAGAGGAGCAGAGGACTCTTCTTGTGAAATATTTCTGGACTTTTTCAATTGTGTTAATATCAGATACATGACATGGGTTCTAGACTGATGAGCCAAGATTCTTCAAGAGTCAAGAATCATAAGGTTCAACACTTAATGATAGACAACAGCAGAACAGTATTGAGGGAATTATTTTTTTTAGCAGAGTGGGAGAATTATTTGTTCATCAGACCCAAAGGAGCTTTTCTTCAAGAGGCAAATGGACTTTCTTGGGGTTTTTTTGAAGTTATTTCCTTTGTCATCCAAAAATACAAAGTATTTTTATTACTATTGTTATTAGCAACAAAACTAAGTGATGTTTACAAAACAGCTGCAGAATCTTTTGGGTTGTTATGCTGGTTGCATTTTAATAGGATAAATTTCTCGTAAATTAAAGCCCAAACAGAGATAATGTACTCTATTTCACTCAGAACAGCTAATATTCAGTCTCACAACTGATAAACTAGCTTGGCAAGATGTTTTTTTTCCAGTGAGACTGGTCTATCAGAGCAACCTGGTGTACTCAAATATAGGACGGAGCGAACTGCATCCGCTTTCTCCTTTCAGCTCCAATCACAACAGCCCCAATCACAACATGCCTTCGTAGGCATTTGTGACAAACTATCTTTGTGTTGAATTTATATTTACCAACGAAGAAATAAAGGGAGACTAAAAGCAGAATAAAGCAGAAGCAGTATGCTCCATCCCATATTTGGGTAGACCAGGTTGCCCTGATAGACCGGTCTCACAGGAAAAAAACACTTAATCGGTCCCCGCCTTGGTATAGCTTATAAAGTGAGGAGAGCCAGTGGCTTAGAGGGTAATATATCTACTTAATATGCAAGCAGCCTGGGTTCAAATCCCAGGTGGGTATGGCTAGCTGACATGAGATTAATAGCTTGAAATAGATCTAACATGACCACAGAAATGTCTTCAGACAGCACTGGCTCTTTGGCTTTGTAACGGAGATAAGCACCACCCGCTAGAGCCGGAAACGACCAGCATATATGTGTGAGGGGAACCTTTACCTTCACAGAACTTCTCAGAACTCAGCTTATGTGAAACATTTCATTTTAAAATCAGTTCACTTGCTGAGGGCTCTGTCCTTCTTCCTTTTATCCCTCAAACAGTTGAAGTTTAGTGACATTCAAGCTTCATAATAATAATCATAAAGTCAGTGGGCATCCATTGTTCTGTATGAAAGTGTGGACATGGTAATGACTTCTTTAATCAAGTATATAAATTCAATCTCAAATATTGGAGGTAGAACCATGGTGCTAAAGAGGCATTAGGACTGAGTCCTGAGTCCTTTCAACTCACAAAGTAACTCACCGGCCCAAGCATAACATTAGTTTTTTTTTACTCTCTCGAGTGTGCAGAAAATGGCCAATTTCCTCCAGAGTTCATTCCACACCGCTGAGTTTATTATTGTGTTTACAACAATAATCTTTTAACTTCACTCTTTAGACACAATCAAATTATAGCAACATAACCCAATTTTACTATTGGTCTGCTCTTGTAGTTTTAAGCAAATGGTAAAACATGAACTTTTGGGTAGTTGATAGTTCAGAATACTGTGTGAACACTTAAAACAGATTGATTCAAAACTCAACAGCACTTTTTCATGCAGCTTTTGATAAAAATAGGATCACCAACATGATCGCCAATGTCTGATGATGGACATGGCCCAAGAAGAAGAAGAAAAAATTGATTCAGTATCCAGACTTAACATGTACAAATGCCACCAATGATCTTGATGTTCTGCAAGAACCCTGCAGTTCAAGGGAGAAAATTTGCTTCAAAAGACTCCTCATTCCAGATACAGAACATAGAACAACAGAGTCGGAAGGGACTTTGGAAGTCTTCTAGTCCAACCTCTTGCTCAGGCAGGAAACATTTCAGACAAGTGGGTCTCCAGTCTCTTTTTGAAAGCCTCCAAGGATGGGGTGCCCACAACTTCTGAAAGCATGCCATTACACTGGTTAATTGTTAGGAAACTTCTCGTTAGTTCCAAGTTGCTTCTCTCCTTGATTAGTTTCCATCCGTTGCTTCTTGTCCTTCCCTCAGGTGCTTTGGAGAATAGCTTGACTCCCTCTGCTTTGGGGCAGCCCCTCAGATATTGGAACACTGCTACCATGTCACCCCTAGTCCTTCTTTTCATTAAACTAGGCCTACCCAATTCCTGCAACGGTTCTTTGTATGTTTTAGCCTTCAGTCCCCTAACCATCTTTATTGCTCTTCTCTGCACTCTTTCCATATCTCAACATCTTTTTCTTTTTTTATTGTGGTGACCAAAACTAGATGCAGTATTCCAAGTGTGGTCTTACTAAGGCTTTGTAAAGTGGTACTAACACAGGTGTATTTGGCACACAAGATGCAGTTGTGCTAAAGCTTTCATGGCCATGGCTCCTACCTGCTTCTCAATAGGAGTCAATAGTCCAAGAGGAGTCCTGATTTCCCACTGGCTCTGAGTATTTTAAATCTGATTGCTTGCACCCGTACAACATGTGTACATTTAGAAGCTTTAAAATGGCATTATGTTTTTCAAAAAGTACATGAGTCTTGCAAGATCCATATACAAAAAGGAAAACAGTGGGTGCTGTTATCTTGGAAGGGTTTAAAAAACAACAACCCAGGAATTCATCAGCTGGGGTTCATATTAACTGTGGTTGATACAGTAAACCTGGCTATTATTTTGGCCAAAGTAGAAGAGGTTGAAAATAAATCCAGATTTTTTTAAAAAAGTGTCATTTCCAGCTGATCCTTGCAAAGGTGACAAGTTGCTGAAGACTGAATGAAGAAACCAGGATCTAAATAAACTTAAATATTATTGCTGTTATTATTGCTGTTGTTAAACCACTATCACAGATTTTTGTCTAAGGAATAAAAAGCAACAACTGTATTTTCTTACACTCCACTCGTTTCACTGTAATTTCACCCCGAATATGAGAAATTTGTCATGGACATTCAAAACTTCATTCCTGGTCAAAGACATGGAATGTGTGAGAGAAAATAACAATGGCTTCTTCTTGTGAACAGGGACCATTTCTTGCCTATTGTTGCTATGTAAATTGTAACACGGAGTTGTCTTTGGCCTATTCAGCTTTCGGTCATCTCTCTTTTCTTTTCCCAAGGCAATCTTCTTTCCGGTTTTTCTGTTCCTGGTACGCAGAATCAAATAGCCAAGATTTGAAAGCCAGCTCATCGCTGAGATGAAAGTCTCTAGAGAAAATCAAAGGCAGAAGTGAAGAAATGTTATATTTGACTCCGGCCAGGACTCTGTGAAAAGAGTTATGGTTGATCAATACTACTCCTATTAATTCTGATCCTAGACAGATGATCATTGCCTCTGTCCCCTCCCCTGAGTTGAATTACTTCAACAGCATACACACACACACACACACACACACACACACACACACAGTTCATAGATGCTCATGAGACACCATGAGGTAAGGGTATACATTTCCAAACATGAGTGACAGCTTTTGCAAACATAATAGAGAAATCTTTGGACTATTACCTGAGAGTTGTAAGGGACAGATTCACACATGAAGCCCAACAGTTTAAATTTGCTTCAGGAAGAGCCCCCTACTGTGGGGACCATGGCCCATTAGTTTCAACTGTTCAAACTTTGAGGTCAGTTACTGTCTCTCAGCCTAGTCTGCATTATAGAGTTGTTCTTTCGTGGATACATTAGAAGGACATAATCTATGTCTACCATTAGGAGCTTGAGAAAGAAAAGGGAATTAGTACAAATTGTTTTCTCTTGAATCACAAACAATAACTGCTGATCAGTTAATGTAGGAGTGTCAAACTTGATTTCATTGAGGGCTGCAACATGGTTGTGTTTGACTTTGGAGGGCGGGATAGGTGTGGCCAAAGTGGGTGTGGCCAGTTCAATGTCACTCGTCGAGGATCCATTTTCAGCCACTATGGCCTCCTGCCTCTCTCTGCCAGTGAAACAGAGCTTGAGGGGGCCTTCACTTGGGGGGGTCTCTATTTTTGCTTGCAGAGGGCTGCGGGGAGGCCATGGGGCTGAAAACGGAGCCCGGAGAGGGGCACAGGCAGTCACCCTAGGCTCTATTTTCACTGGTAGAGGGCTGTAGAAAGCCATCATGGCCCAAAATGGAGCCTGGGTGGGCAACACATGCTCCCCCAGGCTCTCTTTTTGTGGCAAAGGGCTGCAGGAGGCACCACCGGTCCTTCACTGTTTCCAGGCCGGCCCCACGGGCCAGATCTAAGCACTCCAAAGGCCAGATCTGGCCTACAGACCTTGTGTTTGACACTCCTGATTTAATGGTTTCAACATCAACCGCTGATTGGCATTTACAAACAGACCATCCTGATACAATTTCAGAGAACTCTTACATTGAATTATGCCAAATTGTGGTTGATGATAATATTGTGTAGTTAATTTACAAAAACATTAGATAACTTCCCTGAACACAGCTTATGTCCTTAAATAGCAAAACTAAGATGCAGCACATTTTTTTAAAAAAAAAAAATCTTTAAAGGGCTATACTTTGAACCTTTTCTTTAAGCAGAATTCAAAACTTTTCAACTTCTATCTTTATCCATCCAATCTCTTGCCCATAGTTTTCACCATATTTTATTTGCATTTACATCCCGTACTAGATTATAGAGGACAGAACTGTATTTGTCTTTCTGAATCTCACTCTGGATTTAAGGGATTTAATCCATGGATCACAGTCTACTTTTTATATTTTCAGAGCTCCATACTAGGTGTATACTTGCACCTAAGCTATATAATTTAAGGTGGTTGGTACCTACTACCATTCCACTTAAAGGTATCTGTGGGCCTGTATTAATTACGTGAAAAATATTCAGAAGTTCATGTCACGCAAATGTTTATTACAGACATCACATTGTGTCCAAATGTCCAACAAGAGCTTACACTGGCCCAGTGTCTGATTTTTTCAACATAGACCACCTGGTCCTTGAATGGTTGGGTGGACTGGACATTAACATTTGACCTACTATAAATCCATGTATTTGCCATATGCTAAATAAATAAACAGTCAAAGACCAGAACAAATTCAGAAGTTGCCACAAATGCAAAATGCAGCTAATCAACTGCTAATTGACCATAACATACAGATGATACAATGGCCATGTTGATCAATATGCGTTGGTGACTAGTGATTTACAAGAAATAATACAAGGAAAGAAAAAAATATTATTATTCAAGCTACAATCAAGCCTTGAAAGGAAAATAGAGGTGACACTGTAGAAAGTTCTCCACAAAGACAAAGAAAAGCATGTGTGAGGGATATTTTAAATATAATGAGATGTTAGGTATAGTGTTTGAGAAGAGAAAGCAATTTGAGGATTCTCAGTGAAAAGAAACATATAATCCCATTGGAAATCTGCTGGAGTTCAGCTCTGAATTTCATGATGTATTTTAGAAAATCCATCTTAGAGCTCTATCAAAATTTAAAAACAAATCAAGAATACAATAAGGTGTGAAAAATTGGATTTATTTATACTTCTTTTGGGGAGGGGAGAGAGGTTGGGCAGGAAGGAACTGAAGTGAAACAATGATTTGTTTTTTCATCAGATATTTCACCTAGAAGTTTAGCACCACGATAAATGATTGGGATCCTGAAACTGTTTGTACTGTTATAGGAGTATAATTAAATTTCTTTTTGTTTCACGAACTAGCCGCAGAACAATCCTTGTAGGTCTTGATTGCAAGAGAAGCATTTAGGATAGACATCACAGCATTTAATTTGATGGTGATAGCTTCCCATAGACGAGTTGTAATAAGGAGAATCTTGAACCAGACAGTATAGCTACTCCCTGAATAAAATAACTGAAAAATAAGTAAACTAAAACAAAGTAAATTCTGTAGGAGATGACAAGGCTGAGACCGAGAGAGGGGTTAAGTGTGTCATCACTTTAGAATCTGTTTGTGTCCACAAGTGATCTAAGTCCAGCCCACCTTGAGTTCCATTGACTTATCTACCGCTACTTAGCTTTGACCATTAGTACTTTAGATTCTTGTACAGAGGTATCATGGAATAAACTTGTACCATTTTGAACAATCTTGGTTCCTGATTTCTTATGCTTGACAGATACTGATTAATTCCCATTTCAACTTAAAAGAAACATGGCATTATCAAGGTGACAAGAATTATGTTTACCATTTCTCTTCAAATGTTGCTGTTCAAGATTTAAACAAAAACAAAAACCCAACTCTGGTTTCTCAGGAATCTCAGAAATAATTTTTTCCCCAAACCTGAAGTAAGATTTCTTAAACTTCAAAGAAACCTATCATCCCTGGAATCTTCAAAGACATTCTGCATAAACAGAGATATAGAATCAAAATCAGGTGAAGTACTAATGCCACTTTATAATGCCTTGGTATTACACTTGGAATACTGCATCCAGTTTTGGTAACCATGATGTGAAAAAAGATGTGGAGACTAGAAAGAGTGCAGAAAAGAGCAACCAAGATGACTTGGGAACTGGCGGCTAAAACATATTAAGAACAGTTGCTGGAAATGGACATGTCTAGCCTGATGAAAAGAGGGATTAAGGGGTGACATGATAGCAGTGTTCCAATATCTCAGGGGCTGAAATTGAAATTAAAACTGCTCCCACGTAAAATGTAGACATGGAAGGATCTCTTTCTGAATGCCTGCTCATAGCCAGCAACACAGAACATCTGTTGTAGCACTGGAGTAGAGTGAGTGGGTAGTTCTAAAGGACATTACTCTTTGATTGTGAATCCCTGTGTGTTAAAATTCTTCCTCGAAGGGGTTCCACCTAACACCTTCATAAAATCATCGGCACTTACAAGGACAGGAAAAAAACTCAAAAAGCCAATACAGTTCTAGGCTGTATAAACAGAGGGATAGAATCAAGATCACGTGAAGTGTTAATGCCACATTATAATGCCTTGGTAAGGCCATACTTAGAATACTGCATCCAGTTTTGGTAACCATAATGTAAAAAAGATGTTGAGACTCTGGAAAGAGTGCAGAGAAGAGCAACAAAGAGTATTAGGGGACTAGAGGCTGAAACATATAAAGAATGGTTGCTGGAATTGGGTATGTCTAATTTGATGAAAAGAAGAACCAGAGGTGACATCATAGCAGTGTTCCAATATCTCAGGGATTGTCCCAAAGAAGAGAGGGTCCACCTATTCTCCAAAGCACCTGAAGGCAGGACAAGAAGCAATGGATGGAAACTAGTCAAGGAGAGAAGCAATTTAAAACTAAGGAGAAATTTCCTGACCGTTAGAACAATTAATCAGTGAAACAACTTGCCTCCAGAAGTTGTGGATGCTCAAACACTGGAAGTTTTTAAGAAGAGGTTGGACAGCCATTTGTCTGAAATGGTATAGGGTTTCCTGCTTAAGCAGGGGGTTGGACTAGAAGACCTCCAAGGTCCCCTCCAACTCTGTTATTCTATTCTATGCTCTCACCGCAGGAGCTCTTCCCAACAAGTCCCATCCTCCATGACATCCTAACTGATCAATCCCATATTGTAGTAGAATGCAGCAAAGTTCCTTGGGAAAACAAAATATAGCCTTGCTTTGAGGGATCTGAAATCTGACTTTTCCACATAAATAATCAGGGAAAAATAAGAAAAGAACTGTAACATTTTAATTTAATAGTGGTGATGGGAAACACCGGAGGGAATGTCTGTGGAGATTCTCAGTCATCCAGGTCCATGGTTGTCCCAAAGGTGCTTTTTTTTCAAGAGGCAACTGGACTTTCTGGTTTTCCTTTGAAGATGTTTCGCTTCTCATCCAATAAGTTTCTTCATCTGTGACTGGATGGAGGGGAAAGGAAGGATTTATACCCCTTGCAGACATCTGGTCATTCACATCCTTTTAGCAGGTTGTTAAGGTCACCTGGAGGTTTATCTGTGTCCTCAGGGACACCTGAGTGGTGCAAATGAGAATGGAGCCTTCTTGGAACTGTTGAAAGGACTGTGTTTTAGATTGGAGAGAGATGATGTCAACACATCAGGACAAGATTCAGCAGTCCATCTGCACTTAAAAGACAGAGGCCACTCTTTTGAAGACAATCAAGTCCATATTTTGGACAGAGAGGATCACTGGTTTGAAAGAGGGGTCAAAGAGACTGCAAATGACCAGCTGTCTGCAAGGAGTATAAATCCTTCCATTCCCCAACATTCAGTCAGAGTTAAAGAAGCTTCTTGGATGAGAAACAAAACATCTTCAACAGAAAAACAAGTAAGTCCAGTTGCCTCTTGAAAAAGCACCTTTGGGACTAGAGGGAATATACAGTACAAGTTCTCTGGTGTGCTGCAATTGGTTTAACAACCAGTTCTGTGAGCGCATGCTTTGCCAGAACGACCGGTTCGATAGAACCAGTCTGAACCGGCAGAATCCTACCACTTTCAATATATGAAGCCTGAAAACTTTAGGCAAAGTTGACTGCAAATGCAATGCATGTAACTTTTTAAAATCACTTATTAGTAGAATTAGATACAATTTGCAGGGCTGGTTGACCTTTCAGAGAGACAGGTTTCAGCAAGAAAAATGCAGACATTTTGTCCAAGGCGCCCTTTTAAGGTTAAAAAGGGATTAAAATCAATTCCCTTCCCCATCTTTGTCATTTGGTGAGCAATTTTTATGAAAATGCGGCACAACATAATGATGCCAACAAGTAAATAACATCACTAAAAGAGAAGCACAAAGGCTGGTAAGGTGGGATTGGCAGCCAAGTGTGCTCTATGGTCTGCTGATTGCTTCTTTCTCTTCAAAACGAGCCCCGTTGGAGTGGATAAATTATTTCTTTATTCGACTATTTGTCTAATCATGCCATCGTCACTTCTTCTTTCACATCCGCACACGGTGTTTCTCAACTTGTTTTCCTGAGTTGAGAAGGTGGGTCGCTCGAATTCTAAGAATGTAGGTCTATCTCCACGTGGTGGGCTGGTTTATGTGTTGGCTTGAGAGTAGGGAGTCATGGGTTCAAGTATATTCTCAGCCATGAAAATTTCTCAGAAGACTCCAACCCAGTCACACTCTGTCCTCACATTCATCAAGGTTATCAGGAGCCAAAATGGAAGGAAGAACTATTACATAAAGGATCTTGAGCTTCTTGAAGGAAAGGTCAGGTATTGAGTCAATAAAATACCCTTCCTTCCTTCCCTCCCTACGTCCCTCCCTCCCTTTTCTTCCATCTCCTTCCTTCTTTCCCCCTCTCCCTCGATTCCTCTCTGTCTTTCCCTCCCTCCCTTTTCTTTCATTTGTTTCTCCTTCCTTCCTTCCCTCCTTCCCTTTTCGTTTCCTTCCTCTGTCCTCCCTCTCTCCCTCCCTCCTTTCCTTGTAGATCACTTCAGGATCAACCTATCAACCCCACAGAAGGAGATGAATCAGATAGATCAACTTCAAACCACTGTAGAGAATGCTGTCTGGGACAACAGGGCAACTGAGCAGGCCTGTTCCCAAGTACCAAGCCAACGAGATCCATGTTTTCCTCCCTTGCTCATAAATATGCTTGGTAGGTATTGAGATCTGGAAACAGAGAGAGGATGTGCCTGGCAGGGCATGGCATTAATTACTTTCCTCCACATGTTACCCCAGTGCTTAGCTAAGTATTCCACAACTGCTGCTGTAACAATGTCTAATTTGCACAGTGTTCATTCGTGAGCGAAAGCAATTTGGCAAACCTTCCTTCTAATTAGTTTAGAGTCTGATTATCACATTTTTGCCTCTCACTCACACATGCAACATGCTGCAGCTGTTTTTTTTTTTTTCCCCAGGATTAAGCCAAGTTGTGGAAAGAAATAAAATGTGCTACTCTTTTTAAGCATTTCCTTCAATAATCCCTTCCTGGGAGCTAGACTTAGCTCTTATCAAAAGCTCACAAGCCCCCCTAAGCTTGCAGGCAAGGCGCCTTTAACCCCACATATCAATAACATCTATCAAAGGTTTGCCAAGTTGCTACTAACTACCCAATGTGCAGGATCAGGGCTCTTAGATCCACCATGAAAATGTCACGGTTTCGAATGTATTATTTCTCAAGTCTTACGGCATCAGGTTTTTATTCACTGAATATTTCCTTTCGGATGTGTGCTTGCAATTCACCGGAAACTCAGTAGCTATTGTGCATGGCCAGCTGCTGCTTTGAAAAAACAAGTGTGCATTAGATCTACCATGTGACTGCAAATTGATTTCATTCATTTGCCACCTTTCCTCCAGGAAAAAAATAAATAAATCAGAATTTCTGATGTGTGCTGTCTTGGAGTTGACCAACTACAGACTTTCCTGCATGGGCCCTGCTTCGAATGAGTCATGTAATAGCATAAAGACCATTTTAACGAGGTCTCCCTGCCTCTCCCTCCCTCCCTCCCTCCCTCCCTCTCTCTCTCTCTCTCTCTCATAAATAGAGACAATTTAGATAGATGGATGGATGGATGGATAGATGGATAGATAGATGACAGATAGATGAACAAATAGACATAATAGATAGACAAAGACAGAAAAACAGATAATAGATGATAGCTAGCTAGCTAGTTAGCGAGCTGGATAGATAGATAGATAGATAGATAGATAGATAGATAGATAGATAGAT
>NW_020769335.1:10830202-10840930 GCF_900518735.1 Pseudonaja textilis
ATAGATAGATAGATAGATAGATAGATAGATAGATAGATAGATAGATAGGCAGGCAGGCAGGCAGGCAGGCAGGCAGGCAGGCAGGCAGACGGAGAGATGGAGAGAGAGAAAAACAGAGAATGAGTGAGAGAGGAGAGAGAAGCTCACAGACAGGCAGACAGAAAGACAGACAGACAGATTGTCTCACGGTTGACTCAGCTTCCCATCCTTCTGAGGTTGGTAAAATGAGAGCCCAGATTGCTGGTTGAAATATGCTGACTCTATAAACTTCTTAGAGAAGGCTGTAAAGCAGAGAAGCAACCTAGAACTAAGGAGAGATTTCCTAATGGCGAGAACAATCAACCAGTGGAATGGCTTGCCTTCTGAAGTTATGGGTCTTCCATCCCTGGAGGCTTTCAAGAAGAGACTGGACAGCCATTTGTCTGAAATGGTCTAGGGTCTCCTGCTTGACCAGGGGGTTGGATTAGATGACTTCCAAGGTCCCTTCCAACTCTGTTATTCTACGAATCTAAAAAGTTCAATAGATATAAGTCCCGCCAAGCTGGGAAAAATGCCATCCACTGATGGGGAGTAATAAACTCAAACCAGTCGCTGCGCCCTTTATAACGATCTGAAATGCTGTTATTATATATTACTATACTGTATATTAATGCTTATTGGTAATTCAATCAGAGTGGCGTTTGCATCCCTATAAATAATGTACGCTTCTGTTACTTATGAAAGAGGATAATTGCTTTCTGGCATAGAAGATTTCTCAGACTAATTGACTGTTTTTCATATCTCACCCTCTTGTTCCAAGGGCAGTCCCCGTTTTTTTTTTTTCCTATCTGCGAGTAGTGAGTCTTCCTTGTTTTATGGCTATGAGGTTTCATATGCTGCAGTTGTATGTTAATTATGCTGTTGAATTATAAGTTGAATTTAATTTGCATGGGAAGGAACGGCCCCTGTCGGTTTTGGCTTGGCTTCAGCAGAACAGTGGTAGAAGAACATAGAGGATCAGAGATGGCATTCAGTTCTGGTGTACTGGTAGTGGAAATTTTGAGTAGTTTGGAGAACCGGAAAATACCACCTCTGGCTGGCCACACCCACCCACCTCTGCTGGTACATCTCCTATATTCCCTTGTAGCATGCTTTCAGAACTGGTAGGAAAAAAAAAAATTGGAAACCCACCACTGTAGAGCATGGTTCGTCTCAGAAAGTCAACTTTGTATCTGAAGCATAATCAAAAAATTGCTTTTTTTTTTTCCTCTCGCTCAGCTGAGATTAAAAGAAATACAGAAGTGGCTTCTCTTCCTCCACAATTACTTTAGCAAGTTGCTCTCTTAAGGGTGTGAGTGATCGCGGGTGCAAAACTGCAGCTGTGCTGATTGTAATCAGCCCCAAATAGATTGCTCGTATTGTACTAGCCTTGGTTCATCAGCTTCCATCAGCTTCAGGGGTTTTGTGCCGTGTCATCTTTTAGATAAAAATTCTTCTCTACATCTGCAACGATGCTCTTCTCTTTCACTTCTAAATATTTTCCCGGCCTCGTTTTTTTTCTTTCTTTCTATGTCCTAGAACAGGAATTTCAAACTCAAGGCCTGGGGGCCAGATCCGGCCTATCGAGTGCTTAGATCTTGCCCATGGCGCTGCCCTGGAAACAGCAAAGGACTGGCCCGTGGTGACTCTGGCAGTGAAAACAGCCCTCTGGACCTCCATTTTTGCTGGCAGAGGGTTGCAGGAGTCTGTCATACCTGAAAAGGGAGCTTGGGAACCTGTTTTTGCTGGAAGAGCACTCGGGCCACCATAGGCACCCCTGACATGAGTGACATCAAGTTGGCTACACCCACCCTGGCCATGCCCCACACTCCCCTGAGGTCAAACACCACCCTGATGCAGCCCTCAATCAAATCGAGTTTGACACCCCTGTCCTAGAAAATGTGAATATATGGGGTCGCTATAGAATAGAATAGAATAGAATAGAATAGAACAGAACAGAACAGAAGCAGAATAAATAGAACAGAATAGAATAGAATAGAATAGAATAGAATAGAATAGAATAGAATAGAATAGAATAGACTTAGACTTATATACAGCTTTACTGCTATCTCTGTAATGATCAAACTCCCAGCAGTGGGAATGAAGATTAGCCCAATTCTTTATTGGCCAAGTGTGATTGGACACACAAGGAATTTGTCTTGGTACAAATGCTCTCAGTATACAGAAAAGAAAAGATACATTCGTCAAGAGTCAAGAATCATCAGGTACAACACCTGATGATAGTCATAGGATTATGTTGCTTCACGATAGGACCAGAATATCCAGTTAGCGTTCTAGTGTTAACTGGAAAAAGAAAAAAAAACATTTCCCCCCCACTAGTTCTAATAGATTACACCAACGTCCACCTCAATTTGCACTGATTTATTGATTCAACTGAAATCTTCTCAAAGTCATAGAAAGAGGTCAGTCCAACTGAAGACACTGCAGTTCTTTTTTGGCATGTATTTGACTGCATTTGGTAATTTGAAATTTTGTTCACAGTATGATAAGCTGATAAGATATTTGGTATATAGGTAGTCCTCAACTTAACCATTGTTAACGGATGTTGTTGTAGTGCAGGGGTGTCAAACTCGATTTCATTGAGGGCTGCATCAGGGTTGTGTTTGACCTCGGGGGGGCAGGGGGGCATGGCTAGGGTGGGCGTAGCCAGCTCAATGTCACTCATTGAGGCTCTGTTTTCAGTTGCAATGGCCTCCTGCAGCCCTCTGTCAGAAAACAGGTGTTGTTTTTGTCAGTGCCTCCTGCAGATCTTTGCCAGCAAAAAGGAAGCCCAGGTGGGCCACCTGCACCCTCAGAGGGTTGCAGGTGGCCATTGAAGCCAAAAACAGAGCTCGGAAGGGCCATGCAGAAGGTTAGGTACTTTTCTATTTCCAGCTCTGCAGGCTAGATCTAAGCACCCCATGGGCTGGATCTGGCCTTCAGGCCTTGAGTTTGACACCCCTGTTGTAATGTGCCTCTGATGTTGTCTCTCCATCTTTTCTGCCTCATGTTCTTTGACCTTTTCCTCTTTTTATATACATCTTGTATGGTGTAGAATCCCAAGACATCTTCTCCAAGTGAGCAAAACACTTTATTTGCTGTTTTTGTATGTAGTTTACGATTGGTTCTATGCCAATTCTTTCTCTTATGATTTCATTCCTGAAATTATCTCTTTCTGATCACTCCATCAAACATCTCCACCACTTCCATGGTGACTAACTTTCATGTATGAGGGCACCAGAAGAGTAAGAATCAGAACTTTGTACCTCCCTCGATGCAGCAAAAGAGGAAGTAAAGAAGAAGAAGGAATCTCAACTGATAAATATTTGATTAGTGATTGTTCAATGTTACAACAGAATTGAAAAACTAAATTTGGCTGTTTTTCACATGAACATTACTTTATCCGCATGGTCACTTGATCAAACTCTGGCAAATTCTAGTAACTGGATCATATTTATGATCATTGCTCTGTCTCAGAGTCACATGATTATCCTTTGTGACTTTCTGACAAGCAAAATCAATAGGGGAAGGCAGATTCACTTAAAAACTATGCTGCTAACTTAAAAACTGCAGTGATTCACTTATCAACAGTGGCAAGAAAGTTTGTAAAATGGAGCAAAATTCAATTCAAAATTCAAAATTCAATCTTGCTTTGTCATGGAAATTTGGGCTCAATTGTGGTTGAAAAGAGAGGACTAGCTATATCAGCCATAATTTTATATTTCATGTTCACAAAACAGCCTGAGCCTAGAACCATTCAGTCTTTGCATTGAACAGACAAGGAAATTTGACCCAAATATCCCTTAACAATCCTTTTTACGTTCTTTAAATGTGTTATTATGCATCTACCATCAGAGAAATAAATAAAATAGGACTCTGAACCTTTTTATGAAATAAGCCATACCCAGAACATGCAGTTTTTATTACAGTTAGCATCTTCTGTGCATGCAGATAGGATCATATTCCACACTGCTATTTAAAATGATTTTATAAACAGTATTACTTCTGCATCATAGGCCATGCAATAATGTGAACCATAAGTACTGTTTTATTAGATATGACACCTCTGTATAAAAATACAAAACTGTACTTGTCTGATTAAAGACTAATATCTGTAATGGAGATGATCTTTTGTTGAAACTGTGTCCATTTCCCACTGAAAACAATCCAGTTGCTTTACACTAATTTAAGCCTGCAGTGTATATAAAATACAGTTTTTCTACACAGAGATAAAGCTGGTTTGATGAGTGGGGCTGAAAACTTCAGTAAAATGCTCATACACCTACACTAATGGATTTGTAGCTCCAAGGTAAATTGAATAAATTATCCAAGGTCACAGAATAGTTGAGAAGTATATTTAACCTAGATTTCCTAGAGCAGCTCCAATGGAACAACTGGGAAAATTATCTCAGTCTGTTGCTTGGTCAAATTAATTTTAGGTGTACAGGCACTTTCCTCCTCTCCCTCCTCTTCCTCCACTGATTATATCTCAAAAGGGATTGAAAAATGGGGATGTCAGAGCCATTGTTTCAAATAATCAAATGGTAGCATAAAACAGGTGTTAGCAACATGCTCAGAATCAATGCTTAACAAAAAAAGATGTTCCGTAGAAACATCGGTAAGGTGTATGATGTAAGGAAGATTTTTCTCATTTGTGCTCATTATTTACTCTTTCATTCATTTATTTGTTCATTCATTCATTCACTTTTCTAAAAAAGCAAAGTCACCTGCATACACTGTTTAACCTGTGGGAAAGTGTCTATAAGTAATAGCAGTAGCAATAGTGTTCAGACTTATACACTGCTTCATAGTGCTTTATAGCACTCTCTAAATCAGGGGTTCTGCCAATGTAGCAGTTTGAAAGCTTATAAAAATGCAAGTAGAAAAATAGGGACCACTTTGGTGGGAAGGTAACAGCGTTCCATTTAATCATGCTGGCCCCCTGACCACAGAGATGTCTTCGGACAGCACTGGCTCTTCAGCTTTGTAATGGAGATGAGCACCGCCCCCTAGAGCCAGAAATGACTAGCACATATGTGCAAGGTGTGATGACCCAGAGTGTATCAGAAGTATAACAAAAAAAAAAAACCCAAAATATAAATAAAAGTCCTTTAATGACTTCAACTTGGCTTTAATTGTTCATAGTTGAAGATTAAACTATTTTCAAAATAACATTCCAAATGAAGGAAACACAGTTTAAATTCAAAGAACCGATAACGAAGCAAAAACAAAAACAAACTGCACTGAATAAAGTTCCATGACAGACCAGGATAAATAATTGCCAACTTCAGGAAGATAACCTGGTACAGTCCGTTGGAAGAATGCCAACCAAGATAAACCTCCTCTTGAAATAAAACACTAATTTGCCTCCAGTGTCTGTTAGCACACAGATCCAGACTCTTATGCAGATCTCACACCTGCAACCCATGAAGAGGATCATGGCCCTCTCTTCCCGAGTAGACCACGTTTGACCCTGATCCTCTCCTCCCTGCATGCCCTAGGATGGATAGGGGATGGGCCTGGGTCCTCCTTTGACTGCTCAGAATCAGTCTCCACCAGGGGCATGACACAAGGGGAACCTTTACCTTTACCTAAGTCAGGGGTATCAAACTTGATTTCATTGAGGGCCACATCAGGGTTGTGTTTAACCCTAGGAGGCATGGACGGGGGGCATGGACAGTTTGATATCACTCATGTTGGGGATGCCTGTCGTCAGAGCTCAGTTTTCAGCTACAATGGCCTCCTGTAATACGCTACCAACAAAAATGGAGTTTGGGAGGGCCACACGTGACCCTCTCAAGCTCCATTTTCACTGACAGAGGCACTGGGGGCCAGACTTTTGCTGTTTCCAGGGTGTCCCTGTTAAGTTTGGGTAATGAGAGGCTGAACCAGAGCATGAGTGCAACAAATACTTTATTATAACAATAAAGGACTGACCGTGCTTGCCAAGCCTGGAACTGGCTCACAGCGATCAGCAACTGGTTAGACCCCGCAGCCTGCTTTTATAGCTGGCTGCTGGGGAGAACCAACCAATGAGCGAGGGGGAAAACCGCCCCCGCAACGCGAACGGACCTGAGTGGGAACTCCTAGAGTTCCAGGGACATAACAGTCCCCATGGGCCAGATCTAAATACTCCATGGGCAGGATCAGGCCCATAAGCCTTAAGTTTGACACCCCTACTCTAAGTGGTTTACAGAGTCAGCCTATTTCCCTCAACAATCCAGGTCCTCATTTTACTAACCTTAGAAGGATGGAAAGCTGAGTCAACCTTGAGCCGGTCAGGATTGAACTCCTGGTTGTAGGCAGAGTAAGCCTGCAATACTGCATTCTAACCACTAGGCCATAATAGCTCCTAAAATAAGTTAAGTTATAAGTAAGTCAGCCAGCCCGCCAGCCAGCCAGCAAGAACAAGAACAAAAAAAGCTTGAAATCATAGTTGTCATTTTTTTTTCAAAGTCTATCCAGATGGTTCTGTGCCAGTTTGGTCTCCAATCTATTTGTCCTCTTCAACCTTACAGGAACCCTAATTGTCCCTGGAATTCAATAATTGGATCCAGCAAAATTTATGTAACCCTTGTAAAGCAGCTCCTGGCAATTCCAATTTATGAAATTCAAATCATGCAAAATCAGCTTCCATCTGTTTGGGCAAAGAGAAAGCTGCGGTGAAAGCACTATGAGCATCAAAAGGACCCAAGCCAACTTTCCATTGAG
This sequence comes from Pseudonaja textilis, assembly GCF_900518735.1. The sequence goes on from NW_020769335.1 coordinate 10,836,932, forward strand.
TTTAAGATTCAAGTTTCCCATTCCTAGAGAGGCTTTTCTTTCAATAAAGAAGAGAGAGCATACATGGTATAAACTTAATCTTCAAGTAAAGTTTATTTAAATATCGAGGAATAGTTAGCTCTGGCTTCCATATTATAGAGTAGCAAGCAAATGGAAACCTGATATACCTTCTACAACAGGGCTGTCAAATGCTATTTTATTGAGGGCCACATCGAGGTTTTGTTTGACCTTGAGGGGCTGGGATGGGCATGGCCAGCTCAACATCACTTGTGTCAGGGACTCCTATGGCATCCCGAGTGCTCTGCCAGTGAAAATGGGCTCCTGAGTTCCGTTTTTAGCTGTGACTGCCTCCTGCAGCACTCTGCGGGTGAAAACAGAGCTTGGGAAGGCCACACACAGCTCTCCCAAGCTCCATTTTCACTGACAGAGACACTGTGGGGCAGTCCATGACTGTTTTGTTCCACAGGCAAGATCTAAGCACCCCATGGGTAGGATTCGGCCCGTGGGCCTTGAGTTTGACACCCCTGTTCTACAACATTTCCAAAAATGTTTTCTCAGAACATGGGAAGGATATTTATTCCCCCGTTCCCTATTAGGAAAAAATGGCACAGGCATGTGGAAAAGAATATGCTAAAATGCATTTTAATAAGGAAGAAGAATTAAAAATTAAAATTAAACTTAAATTGCATCCTACCCACGTCCAAAGCACCAAAGTGCTTCTGGATTGAAAGGATTGCATATTTGCACCGTTGTCCATTGACACAATTGGGGGTTCCTTTCATGTCTCCAGCAGGAACTGGAGTGAAGGACAGAAGCTCATCCCGGCTCACAGTAGCACTTGGCTCTCAAACATGGGTTTACCTTGGGAGCAGAGGTTCTACTAGACTTGATGGACTCAAACATGGCAAGAAGGAAGAGAAGTATGTGCATGGACAAAAGAGGCACGGCTTTGATCAAGACGCCATGTTTGTCATCCTGCTGATTTGATTCCCTTCCAATGGAGATCTTGAAGAGACTCTGAAGGGTGGCTAGTAGCCCATCTCAAGCTAAATTTGGAAGCACATTGTAGAACTACTGAATGGAGTCCCAACTTATTTAGTCAAGAGATACGAAGGTTCTTTCAGGGAAGAAAAGTCTACCTGAACAAAAATTGTACTGTTCTTAGACAAGGGAGTATCCTACAGAAGGATCATAAGGCATCTTCAGAGGAAAACTTGATTTATTTATTTATTTATTTTTAGAAAAAAATATTGAATAAACATTAAAACAGTTGAACACAGTGCAACTTTCCTGGCAGTTATTTTGCCATACATGCTATCACAGAAAAACCACATAATAACAATTGATCTCTTCCTTATTCTACATTACTAAGTTGTTGCTATTTACATACATATTTTCTTATTTACAACATAATTTCCTTGCATGTTCTTTTTACATAGTCGTTTATATCCACTATCTTACATTGATTTAGCTTAAAAATCTTTCACCTTCAGTCTTATAAAGTGTCGCAATTTGTTTTGGGGTTTTTTTGTTCCAACTTCTTTTCTTTGAGTCTAACCATTGGTACATTTTGTTCCAGACTTCATAATATTCCGCCTCACCCTTATCTTTAATTTCTAATGTTAGCCTGACCATCTCTGCACAGACCAAAATTTTCTTTATCATTTCATTTTTCTTGGGGATATTCCCATTCTTCCATTCAGTGGAAAACTTTAGAAGAATAAAACAACTGGTGTTAGGTTGTGCCTGACTCACAACCAGAATTGCATCTCTTCCTCCTCCACTGCCTTCTCCTCCTCTTCCTCTTCCTCCTCCACACCACATTTATTTGCTATCCATCTCATGATTCAAGATGACTGGGCATATAACATCATATCCACTGGCAGTTTCTAACCCCTGTTTTTTCTTTTCTCTCAACAACTGGTCCTGCCACTAACATATAAGTTACCAGCTGGATTGCAATAAAGCTCAATCTACAATGCCAAGTCCCTTCCCCTCTTCCCCAGAGCCTCTAAGCTAGCTCCTAGATTCTTCAGAGATGCTTAGAAATGCCTCCAATTTGTTTTAATTAAAACCGCATATTTGTGTACACATTTTAATCAAACTATTTTTTTAATAAAATGAGAAAACATACACCCCCGAGTGTTTATTAATCAGCCGAATGCACTTATATAAGGACACCAATGTTATGAGAGAGCTGACAACCAGAGACAATTGCTTTCTTGCTGAGCAATTAGTCGAAAGCTCTTCTACTTTTTTTTTTTTCCCGTTGACATCTTCCAAAGACAAATGTGTTTTGGATTTTAATCAAGATTCAACTTTAAAGAAATCTTCTTGCAACATTTTAGCATTTCATACCTTGGGGTGGGGGCCCGTGACAAAGCACCCTATATCAAGAGAAAATAGTTGATCCACAAATAAATATGAATGGATGCTTTTTCTCAGAGAAGAGAGGAAGTAGTCAAAGCAGCAATTAGAAAAAACTGAGTTCTAAGTATATGCTGGGCTGGAAATATTAACCATAAAGGTAAAGGTTCCCCTCGCACATATGTGCTAGTCTAGGAGGTGGTGCTCATTTCTATTACAAAGCCGAAGAGCCAGTGCTGTCTGAAGACGTCTCCGTGGTCATGTGGCCGGCATGACAAAATGGCGAAGGTGCACAGAACATTGTTACCTTCCCACCAAAGGGGTCCCTATTTTTCTACTTGCATTTTTTACATGCTTTCAAATTGCTAGGTTGGCAGAAGCCGGGACAAGTAACGGGAGCTCACTCCATTATGCGGCACTAGGGATTCGAACTGCTGAACTGCCAACCTTTCTGGTAGTCAAGCTCAGCTTCTTATCCGCTGAGCCACCATGTCCCTTTATAGTTGAGTCTTAACCAGGGATAAACACCCAAGAAGAACTGTGGCTATACCTTTGGGCTAGCATTTCGGACCCTTAGGACAAAGAAAGATTTTAATTGTATGTTACATTAGGAGGTTCAGCATCAATTTGCATTTATCCCCAAGGGTACCCATTTGTTATGTACATTAGCCCAATTCCTCTAAAAATACATCCTTTCATTTTTTTTTTATTTTTTTATTTGGCATACCACTTGCTTTACAAATTACAGATCGAAAGGAACTTGGCTGTAATTGGATTCTCTCTTTAATGTGTTTTAATTGCAATGGGAGCTTGGAAATGTCTCCCCCGATTCACAAGTACTTAAAAACCGCTTCAGTTCAATGCAGCATTAATAACCACCGTCCCATAAAGGAAACACTATCTGGTTATCTAAGTCCTGTTTTTTTTTCGACCCTTGGGCTTGTCTAGGAAATGAAGCCAATAGGCTGTCATTTAAGAAGTCTTCTTCATTACATATGGGATGTGCTTTGATTCCACCCAGTTGCAAAAACAAAGCTTTCAGAGGAGGTGATGTGAACCTGGTTGTGGCTTGGTTAGCTTTGATCAGAGAGGCAAGAAGAATGAAGGCCCTGCCTTTTTCACAGACCCTGTTAATAAAGTGCAACAAAGTTTAGGATTTCATAGAATATCATAAGACAAGCTATCAAAACAAGCATCCACCCTATTACACTGTATGGCACTGAATGCTGGGCAGCAACAACAGGGACCGAAAGCTGTCTCCATGTTATGGAAATGTGAATGATATCGGGCATCTCCCTTCTTGACCATATCACATTCAAGGAATGGATATGTCCTGAAAGCAGCCTCTTCTACCATGTCAAGACTGTCGATCAACTAGAAGTCAATGGCCGGTGACCTTGTAGGCATACAAAACAGACATGGTGAGATACCATCAGGCTGCAGGCCTGTGCCCTGGAGACACAGCTGACCATATATTGTGGCATTCAATGATCTGAAAAGTGGAGCCTGCACCTGTGGGAATATGAGGAGGAGGAGGAGGAGGAGGAGGAGGAGGAGGAGGAGGAGGAGGAGGAGGAGGAGGAGGAGAAGAAGAAGAAGAAGAAGAAGAAGAAGAAGAAGAAGAAGAAGAAG